>JBAMAX010001176.1:0-177717 GCA_037043745.1 Chymomyza amoena
TTCGCCATGTGCTTTTTGGTCTTTTTTCTAGTACTCTATGCGCCATTTCGTCGATAGGTTTACGTAGGGTGTGTCCAAGCCAACCATATTTTCGCCTCAATATTTGTTTGTCGATCGGCTGTTGTTTAGTTATTTCCCACAACCGTTCGTTACGAATCGTCCTTGGCCACCAGATTCTTAGTATCTGCCGGAGACATCTGTTCACGTAGGTTTGCAGCTTTTGTGTAATTGCGGTAGTAACAAACCACGATTCAGATCCGTACAAAAGCACACTCTTTACGCAAGCGTTAAATATTGTTATTTTGGTCATCAAATGTATGGTTTTCGAACGCCAAATGTTTTTACATCTTCTTTAGTGCCCCCATCTGTTGTTATTACGCTGCCTAAATATTCAAATTTTTCTACGTTTTCAATATTCGCATCGTTTATTACTATTAGGGCATCATTTCTGGCATTTATGCGCATAGATTTAGTCTTAGCGGTATTAATCTTTAGACCAACTTTAGTGCATTCTACCGCTACATTAGTAATTTGACGTGTTCGTCATGAAAACCACATCGTCGGCGTACAATAGGTCGGGGAACTTTTCTCTTATTCCCCAATTGATACCAAATCTTTCAGTATCCAGGGTTTCGAATACCACATCCAATGCCGTTATGAATAGAAGCGGGGAAAGAGCACACCCCTGTCTCACGCCACTGGATGATGCGAATGGGTCACTTAGTGCGCCATTGTGTAACACCCGACATGTAGCACCATCATAACTGTCTTTAATTATATTAACAAACTTTGACGGTATGCCTCTAGTTTCAAGAGCATTCCACACAAATTCACGCTTAAGAGCATCGAAAGCCTTTTCAAAATCGATGAAGGTGAGATGCAAGGTGGAGTTAAGCTCTAACGATTGCTCAATAATTATTCGTATGGTGTTTATGTGGTCCAGGCAGGATTGACCAGCACGAAACCCGGCTTGATTTCGTCGAATTAAACTGTTCAGTGGCTCAGCGATACGATTCAAAATTATTTTTAAAAAAATTTTGTTGATTGTCGGCAACAGCGATATGCCTCTCCAATTAGAGCATTTTTTCCTGTCTCCGTTTTTTTGGGACTTTAACGATGACAGCTTCTTTCCACTCTGTCGGCATATGCTCGGTGCTCCACACCTCAACGAATAAGTGATGCAGCTTTAGAGACATTGTTTCTGGGATTGCCTTAAACACTTCAGCTGGAAGGTTGTCGATTCCTGCTGATTTACCCAATTTTAGCAGTCAATAGATCTGTTGGGACTGCGCCGTCTAATGTGTAGCAGCTCGACATTGTCTTCATCGTGAATTATGTTAAGCGTTCTATCAAAATATCTCTTCCATACTGCCATCTGTTCGTCTGCATTTGTTACCAGACAACCATTCTCATCTTCAACAGGTATTGCGCTGAGATTTTTGCTACCGGCTATATCACGACTCAGTTTAAATAGTTCTTTAAGGTCACCTTTATCAGCAGCAACCTGTGCCGCTGCCCCCAATTTCTTGTAGAAGCTCTGTTTATCGCGTTTCGCTTGATATTTTATCATCCTAGAAAGGCGTCTGAATTCACTTTGCAATTCGGCTTTGCGGGTTTCGCTAGCTGCCCCTAATATTCTTGCTTTAGTTTGGTTTCTTAATTCAATCAGATCCCAAAATATTTGAGATAGCCATTCCTTTCTCTCTGTTCTCGCGTATCCTAATACTTCTATGCACGTGTCGTTTATGGTCTTTTTCAAGTCCTCCCATAATGCATCAATACTGCCAGTGTTGGCGGTTGAGGTGGAAGCTATTTGATGTTCAAAAGATGCCTTGGTGGTATCACACTGAAGTTTTGCTAAATCGAATTTACGGCGACTGGTATTCTGCCGGCGATTTTTTGGGCATCACCGTAAGCAAATTTCAGCTATCACTAAGTAATGGTCGCTTCCAATTTCTGCGCTACGTTTACTCCGAACATCGTGTAACGAATTAGCCCATTTACGAGATACACATATGTGGTCTATTTGTGTTGTTGTGAAACCATTTGGCGATTGCCAAGTGATTTTGTGATTTCTCTTATGGGGAAACATTGAGCCGCCAATTTTTAAATCTTTATTCAGACAAAGCTCTAAAAAGAGCTCGCCATTTTCGTTGCAGGTGCCTAACGCATGGGTTCCCATAATTTGCTCAAAACCTAAATTTTCTGAACCGATTTGTGCATTAAAGTCTCCCATTAGGATTATGATGTCCTTCTTGTTTACACTTTGTAGTGTATTCTCAAGGGTGCTGTAAAATCGATCTTTTTCTACATTTTCAGCATCTTCCGTAGGTGCATAACATTGTACTACTGTAACATTTTGGTTTTTGGCTCTGAGAGTACAGAAATAATACGCTCAGATACAGCTTTCCAAGACATCAGTGTATTTTTAAGACGATTGCTTAGGTAAATACCGACGCCTCTAATATGTGCATCGTCATCGTCTGGCAATCCGGAGAACAAAAAATTGCCACCTCTAGCAGCACCAGTAGGCAATCTTCACCGCAGCCGTTCCACCGAACTTCACTTACACCCATCAAGTCAATTTTGAGTCTTTCGCAATTAGCAGAGAGCTGAGCAAATTTTCCAGCTTTAAAAAGCGTGCGCACATTCCATTGTCCAAATCTTGTCCGTTTAACATTGCAAAGTTTCGTCATCGTATGCATGCATTCCGTTCCGAGGCTTGTAGATACTCGAATCAGTTGAATTTCAGACGCGACGGCTGATTGGATAATATATATATAATATAATATATCAAATAAAATATAAACAAAATATTAAATGTTATATGAAATAGAATATAAATAGAATATGAAATAAAATAAAATATGAAATATGATTTAAATATTAAATAAAATATGAAATTTATTAAAATAAAATATAAACTAATAATATATAAAATAAAATACATATAATACAAAAATTAAAAAATCAGGCGTTTAAAAATATTTTAACGATAATACTTAATGATAGAAGTCAAAAAAATATCATGTTTAGAATTTAATGGCAATATATGGAAAAAAGCTGAAGATACTTCATAAGAAAAAGCTTTAAAAAAAAAATCTCATCAAAAATTTGATATTTTTAATATACAAAATATATATAACATAAAATAATAAATACCTGCAGTTTTGCTCTAAGAGATTTAAATGTTTTCCCAAAGCTACTGTCGGGACATCGGGTAAACAATACTCCCAACTGCCACAACTAATCCGGATTTGTATGCTCTCACAGCTGGCTGAAACAATTGCCACGCTTAACCTGGTCGTTGGACACTAATTAAGTGTTGAAGGATTTGGGTCTTACAACGCCTACGAGTTATATTGATTTACGACCTGGCCCGGAGTTTCTCCTACCTGCTGAGCACAGATTTGTAGTGATTGAAGCTGATTGTAAATGATTGTCAAGCTCATTAGCATGTGTCGGCGGCACGGCACAGGTAGAGACGGGAATTGTTTGGCAAGTGCGACACGAACTCATTCATGAGCATTGTTTGAGGTTGGGTTTTCATTCATATCTTCCGACATCTCTCTCCTAATCCTGGTGCAGCGTAAAAACTCATTTAGCTTAGTTCCAATTGCTTTCATATTGCGACGCACAGTGGAAGGTGCCGCAAATCCTTTCGCAGCTTCCCTTTGTATGCAATTTGTTGCAGTTGCACAATGCTGGGTTATCCTGACAGCGCAGCTGTGCGGGTGCATTTTAAAAAGGATGCAATTGTATCTTTTAAAGATCTAATCCTTTGTAAGAAGCCCAACAAAAAAGAAAAACACGCGCCAAACTAACTAGAGACACATCTATGCTGTAGATCATCTTGTATATGCAAATCGCTGTGAAAAAGATGATTTATGGGCAGTAGATTAGGAAAAAGATTATGCTCTGGTTTGGAGAAGCTACAAGGGAACGAGGTAGATGCCACAAAAACAACGAAGTAGTCGTGTCCTGCATGCTAAATTGTTCCAGAATATGTTTTCTCTGTCTTCGATTGTGAAATATAAAGATACCCTTTCTATATATTGAAAATTTAGGGTTTATCTACACATGCTTAGAAAAGATTACAAACCTTAAAAGTTATGTGTAAAAATGTGATAATTTAAAAAAATGTAACATGCCTAAATTTATAATCTTATTTTTATTAAATATAAAAAGATCTGCATCATGAATTTTTCTTTTTTTTTAATCATGGGTTTTGCTCCTTATACGCGAGACCTGGGACTGGAAATCTTCTTTTGACCTCGCGACAAATAAACTATGACTTTAGGAATTCTTAAAAAAAAATTGGCCCCCGACGACTTTGGGATACCCTGAATTTTAGAACTTAAAAAGGTATTTGATTGCCAATTTAGATTACGATATCTTTAAAAAAAAAAATAAGTATTTTGCTCCAAAAACGTTTCTTGACTGATCCATCCTATATGAGGCTATTTAAAATATTTTGTACAGTTTTGGGAACTATAACAAATTTTCGAATGTTTTTGATTTCGGATTTTGTTCCTTATAGGCGAGACCAGGGACTGGAAATCTGCATTTGACCTCGCGACAAATAAAATGTTACTTTAGGAATTCATTAAAAAAAGTTGGCCCCCGACGACTTTGGGATACCCTGTATTTTAAAACTTAAAAAGGCGTTCGATTGCCAATTTAGATTACGATATCTTTAACAAAAAAAAGGGAATTTTGCTCCAAAAACGTTTGTTTCCGAGACATTTTGTACAGTTTTGGAAACTGAATAAAACTTTCAAGGTGAAATTTTGACAAACGAAATGCAAAGAATTTTATACAAAAAATTTTTTTTGGTCGATGGGTCCTATAAGATATGATATTGTCAACTATTTTTGATTACTAAAAAAACTTCAGAATGCCAAATTTGGTGACGATATTATCATAAACAAACGAAACAACGGATTTTGTACAAAAATCGCTTTTTCGTTCAATCGGTTCTTGGGGGCTATAAAGATTTTGATAAAATTTGTTATAGTTCTTGGGATCTATAAGAATGCTAAATTAGTTTACGATATCTTCATGAACAAACATTTAAAACTTTTCGTTTTTCGTGTTCCTCTGAAAGATCCTTATGGTACTATAAAATATTAGCACGATGTCAAAAAAATAAAATAAACTTGTCTCCCATAGGATAATAAGAGGATCTTATCTGAAAAGTTGGTTTTTTTAGTTCGTACCATGGCTGTGATTCTTGCAAATTTTTTCTGAAAAAAATTGTATTCCTTTTAAAAACTTTCGAATTGTAATATAATTTTTTTAACGAATATTTATACCTATTTATCTTATTTAAAGTATATTGAATAAGTCTTAAGTTCGTATGCTGAGTTGTATGGTAGAAAACATGGTGGATACAATTTTTATTCGTTCTGTTTATTATGGCCACATTATTGAATAATCTTTAAAAATAAAATCGGTATTAGTAGGTAAAATTTGGCCATAATAACGTAAAGTCCAATATTAACGGTGCTTATTATTAAAAGCGCGAAGATCCTTTCGGGTGCTTCTGCTTCTGCTTCATCTTCTTATACTTAAGATAATTTCGAAGGCGGTCATTAGATCTCAATTGGCATCCACAATGATCTCATTTACAAAAATTTCTGACCGTAACGTTACTTCACCCTCTTATTCTCTCATCCTCTCTTCAATTGGTGCCATCATCGACGTTTATATCATCATCCTTTCTGCCAACTCTCAGGCTATCAAAAGTTTCTTTCCCATCTTATCCAAGCTGAACAGTGCGGTAGGTAGGCAATTCCTCATCAAAAACTCTCACTTTCTCTCTCTGCATCCTCGACTCCCAGTGGAGCATAGGGCCTCGACCATTCTCTTGAAGCGAATCGTAATAATGTTCGGATTCACGGCAGATATAATCCCAATGTAGCGACAGTTTTCGATAAGAACAGTGTTGTTTTTGTCAGCCAGTTACGAGGCGGCGGTACTTCAGGAGTTTTGTAATGGTACCGCCCCTCGTATTTGGCTAACCAAAACGACACTGTTCTTAGCGATAACTGTCGTTATATTGGGATTTTATCGGCTATTTCAAGGGATAAAATTAAACAAAAAGCGTAGCGAGTACGAGTTACGGATGCACCAAAACGCCGGATTGCACTTTTGAGTCGAAAATTGCCTACAGTGTATCCAGTCCAGATTTGTTCTTGTATTCAAAGACCAATCAAGACAGTATTAATGCAGCTACATAAATATAACTTTTACATACATGTAAGTAAGTATTTACTCGCATAAAACTTAATTCAACTTGACCTACCGGGAATCCATGAAGCCTCTGTCTTCGCCAATCCTCCACAGAGTTGAACGCGCTTGACTGACACAAAAGACTCTCTCGTGCTTCCAACATTAACGAAATAATTTTGATTATTAAAAAGCCGAAAATTGTTAAAACTTTTTTATAATTTAGTTCCGAAAATGTATTTTTAGTTACGAACTGTTTGAACGCCGGAGTACAACTGACTGAAAATAAATTTTTCTTCAAAAGGTTCAAAATTTGACTTGACGTTTCAGTAAGCATGGCCTACTTTACTTTTTTCCGAATGTTTAGTGTTGCAAAACATTAAAATAGTAGGATAGAATTTGGTGCTCAAAATATGCTGCTGATTGTAAAGTCCTCTATATGTTTGCATCTATCGGGTTTTTCAATAGGGACGCTACAAATGTAGACCGATAGGAACAGCAAACGACGCCATATTTTTTCCCGCTCTTTTGACATTTCTCTTCAGTAAGGTTTGCCATTTCATCATGGAAAGATTTACGATCCAACAACGAGTCGAAATAATTAAAATTTACTACCGAAATTCGGAATCAGTGGCCTCAACTTTAATAGCGCTACGTCCAAGTTATGGTCGTCATAATTGTTGGCAGATCAACAATTGAGCGTCTAGTGGAAAAATTTGAATCCACAGGTACAGTACAAAAATGTTCCCGTGCCAGTGAGACAAAAAGTGTCCGTAGTGTCGAGAATATTGGTGCCGCTTGAGCATCAATTGAGGATGCCCAAATCAGTCTCTCACACGTCCTTCTCAAGCTTTGGGCATCTCTGTGACGTCGTTGTGGCGAATTTCACGAAAAGGTCTTGGCCTACATCCTTACAAGATCAAATTGACGCAAGAACTGAAGCCGCTTGACCACCAGAAGCATCGTATGTTCGTGAATTGGGCTGAGCAACAACTTGAAAATTATCCGCATTTTCATCGAAAAATCATCTTCAGCGATGAGGCTCATTTCTGGCTGAATGGCTTCGTCAATAAGCAAAATATGTGTTATTGGTCAGGCAGCAATCCACACGAACTCCCTGAGTCACCAATGCATCCCGAAAAGATTACGGTTTGGTGCGGCTTATGGGCCGGCGGCGTCATTGGGCCGTACTTCTTCCGTGATGATCAAGAGCGGCACGTTACTGTGAATGGGTATCGCTACCGCTCAATGATAACCGAATATTTTTGGACCGAATTGGATGATATGGACTTGGACAATATGTGGTTTCAACAGGACGGCGCCACAAGCTACACAGCGGATGTCACAATCGATTTATTGAAACCCAAGTTTGGTGAACGTGTTATCTCACGAAATGGCCCAGTCAATTGGCCACCCGTTTCCTGTGGGGCTACGTCAAGTCTATGGCCACCAAGCCAGCGACGATTGATGAACTTCGAACGAATATCGAACGTGAAATCGCAGCAGTATCGGCCGATTTATGCTTGAAAGCCGTCGAAAATTGGGTTCAGCGTCTGGACTTCTGCAAGCGTGTCCGTGGTAGCCATACAAAAGAAATTGAACTCCATACATAATGGCATCGAATGTACTTTCACAGGAATAAAGAATTTTATTGATATCCAAAAAACTTTTGTAGCGCTCTTATTGTAAAGCCCTGTACTTCGAGATCAGTATTATTATCGATATGCACAGGAATTATACTGCCCAAACATTCTTCATACAAAAGTTTTTCGAAGTGGCCACGAACGGATTTTCCACAAGAATTGCATTCCGGTAATAAACTAGAAGATGGCGATACTGCCGTTAACCGTGCTTCGGACGTCTTATATACGTATGTATTTAAGTATAGTTGCATGCACTACGGGAGCGCTTTTTACAATGTATATAATGCTCATGTTATGTACTGTGTTCTAAACGCCGGAATACTAGAACGCCAGACCTCGAAGGTGAACAACATTTTGAGCTTTGCGAGCAAAACTTAAAATGTGTTCAAGAATTATATTTTTATCTTTCTTGGTAAAATTATCGTCTTGGAACTTATACCGAAGGTTTGATATCGATATAAATGTAATCGAAATGCATTAATGTTGATGGAAAAATCCGACATTTCGTTCATGGAAATCAGTTCGTAGCCAATATGACCAATTTGCAAAATTTTTGCCTGAAGAAATCTTGGACAACATAGCTCCTGAGCATATGGCACCGATCTCAACATAGATGCAAGCATATGGAGGGCTTTACTATCACCATACCTATCCTCTCGTATCTCTCTATTCTACTATTTTAAAGTTTTACAACACTAAGCATTCGAAAAATAAGTAAAGTTGGCCATGCTTACGGAAACGTCAAGTCAAATTTTTAACCATTTAAAGTAAAAATTATTTTTATTTAGTTTTAACAATTTTCGGTTCTTTTAATGTAAACAAAATTAAGTAAAGTGAAAATAAAATTTTCGGTTTTATAAAAATTCGGTAAAAGTAATGTTACCCTTTCGACTTAAACAAGACGTTTTCGTTAATTTCGCCATTTTTCGTGAAATAATAAAATTAACCAATATAAATTTATTACCGAAACTTTTACTGTCTAATTGGCGCCCTCCACGCATTGACCATTTACCGGATGTGACACGCGAATCTCTGAGGAAAAGGTAAAGTATTGATAATATCCCATTTTTTTAATAAACTAAACGACTTACCCAAACTTTCTTTGCCTTAGAGAACTAATGGACTTTGCGCTCAAAATTTTGTACCTGAACTGGCCTACCTTACTGGCCCATCTTCGCTGTCCATAGTTCATCGTATATCAAGACGGATCAAAATATCGGCATGAACTATTTACCTGTTATGTCGCAGGAATCTCCTAAAGCTAAGGTAAAATATTGGCGCTCTTTTTCTTAAGTAAGCTAAACGACATCAAAACTTTTTTTTCTTTACAGATGAATCTCGTTTGGAGGATACTACTAGATTAGACGCTATGTGTTTCATACTGGCTGCAAAATAATCGTCCCAAGTTAAAGGTATTTCGAAATAGTTCTGGTACACGCAGTTGGAGCTGCAGTTCAGCTGCTCCAATGTCGGACCATTGAATAAATGGTCGCCCTGATCTTGATAAAGAAAGTCCCTTAGTTGAAGACACTCGTTGAAAGAGAGCGGTTCTTGAGCTGGATGGCGCATCCCACCTTACTCGTTTTTAGTTTCTCATAACAAGATAAAGAAGTAAAATTAAAAAAAAAAATAGTTTTCTACGAAATAAATTAAGGCTTGAGATAAGATTACGAAGGTTGACATTTTTCCATTAAAGGTTTCAATATTCCTAGCAATTTTGTAGAATTTGAGCAACCTTAAAACTTTAGCACATAATAAAAAATTCGATTGATTAGGATATGGGACGTAGCAATCAAGTTTGGCTAAACTATCTATTATAAAATATCCAAGAATCGGGCTTTTACATATAGTAGATTGATCTACATTCTTAGTTTAATTATCGTAGCTTTTCCAATCTTCAAGATCAAGGCGCTTAAACAGAAGCAATAATATATCTTGTCCTGAACTTATTGTTGGTAACTTTAGGGCTCTCTCTCTCTCATACCACAATTTAGTATTCCCATTTAAGTGGGAACAGAATTTTGGGACCGTCAACGTCAAGTTTTTTCCTGAACAAAATCATCCGTTTTTGGTGACCCGTAATGGAATAGATGCACGTTTGATAGTTCAGAAACAAGGCGACAAATTTGGAGCCATTGCAAGCAGTCTACGTTACGAGATGTGTTCAAAAAGTATCGCGAATTTTAATTTTCGCGGGTTACGTATATTCGAATTTCGATTTTTTTGTGGCGTTATGTTGGTACTCATGTCTCTCACTTATGCCGACAAGCTCGGCCATTTTGAATGTTCACTTAATTGTTGACAGCTGCTTTGCTTGCACGTGTTTTGGCTCGTCTTCGATTTTTACCTATTCAATAAAATGGATCAAAGAACCTGTATCAAATTTTGTGTGAAAAACGAAATTAAGTGCGCGGATGCATTCCGAATGTTGACTGTGGCGTACGGAGAAGCTACCTTGGACCGAAGCAACGTTTATCGGTGGTACAAAATGTTCTCAGAAGGCCGAGAAGATGTGAACGACGAAGAGCGTGCCGGACGCCCGAGCACTCGTGGCATTCGATTTTTATCAATGATTTGGGCATGAGAGGGGTCGCCTCGAAATTCGTACCAAAATTGGTCAATTTCGACCAAAAACAGCATCGCATGAACATTGCTAATGAGATGTTGGACTCTGTCCGCGACGACCCAAATTTGCTCCAGAGGGTCATAGTCACCATAATCGTGGGCTTATGGTTATGACGTGGAAACCGAAGCTCAATCATCTCAATGGAAGCTGCCGCACGAACCAAGACCGAAAAAAGCGCGCCAAGTTCGGGCGAATGTGAAAGTTTTGTTTTTCTTCGATTGCGGGAGCGTGGTGCATTATGAGTTCTTGCTACAGGGTAGAACGGTCAATAAGGAATATATTGCAATTTGCGCGAAGCAATCCGCCGGAAATGCCCGGATTTGTGGAAGAACAAAAATTTGCTTTTGCACCACGATAACGCCCCTGCTCAAACATCGTTGCTTGTGCGCGACTTTTGGCCAAAAACAACACACTAATGATGCCGCAGCCACCGCATTCCCCAGATCTGGCCCCTGTGACTTTTTCTTGTTCCCTAAACTGAAGAGGCCCATGAAAGAACGACGCTACGCTATGATTGACGAGATAAAGACGGCATCGAAGGAGAAGCTGAACAAGATAAAAAAAATGATTTCTTGAAGTGCTTCGAAGATTGGAAAAACCGTTGGCACAAGTGTATAATACCTCATGGGGATTACTTTGAAGGGGACAAAATAGATATTCATGAATAAATAAATAATTTATGAAAAAACACAAAATTCGCGACACTTTTTGAACATACCTCGTATTTCGACTTGGGGACTGCGCAGCTCTAGTATAACCTAGGTACCTCGTTCATTCGAAGCTATTAATCAACCCCTTATTTTTAACAAAATAAAGAAATAATATGTTTGTGATGAAAACTTATGGTGGTTTTTATAAGATTCACCCTAAAAAAATCAAACATTGCGAATTTGGCATTTTATATTTGGAGATCAACCGACCTGCCAAAAAATCTACGTATCGATCTGAAATTTTGACACAATGTGGCTTATTCAATGCCCTTAAACTTTACATTAAAAAGTGTGCGAATATTTGCTGTTTGCACTGTACGAGCCTAGTTTTACTAAGCGTTACGCTTGGCTGCCAGAGTTGCCATATGCAACAAAGCTGACAGGCTTGTCTAAAACATTCCAACTATTTTGCATACTCTTAGTACGCTCGGGGGGCAGCTGTTAGTGCCACAAAAAAAAAGAGACATGGAAAAAAAAAAAATTTATATGGTAAGGCAAAGAAACACAAAAAAAAACTCTGTGTCCTGGCAGCCTCCATTGTAAATGGCATTTTGCCCTAATTGAAGTCGCTTGCTGTTGCATTGGTGCTGCGCCTCGGGGCCCGGAGCAGGACGACAGCCAAAAATCAAATATCATATATCAACTTACATATCACAACAACACGGCTAAACAAAAACACAAAAAACAAAAGTCGCGAACTCCGGGAAAAGTTACCTCTACCTCTACCTCTCTCCTCTAGCTCTAGCTCTCTACAACGTCTACATCTTCAACTTGAACTTCGTATTACATGGAATCACACCTTTCGCGCGCCAAGGAACTTGCCAGCTGCCTAGGAGATACGCACACACAGAGCACCAAATATCATTTATGCAAATTCTAAGGACACATGATAGCCTTGAAGGCTGCTGCTGTTGCTGCTGCATTATGAATTATTGAACTCTATTGGCACTCTAAGTAAATATAAATTGAGCAATAAATTCCAAGCTAGCCGAAAAAAAATATACTTATAAATAAAAGGGTTGCCAGCACAGCCGAAATCAATGAAGGCGTCACCCCTGGCACTTAGCCGTGGGGGGCGCGTTTGCCAGGATATCGATATGCGTGAGTCTTAAGGCTTGTTTTTTGTATTCTAATTTTTTTTTTTACTTTTCTTACGGGCAACATGTGACATGACGTCATCAGAAAAATATACAAATTCAAGCCATTTAGATGACACATCTATGATAAGCTGCCGGCCGTACAAGTAGCGCTATGGTCAACTTAAGCGCTAGTTCGTAATTGGGGTCGGGTAGAGAGAGCGGCCCTGTAATTAGCCGAGTTATTCGCGCGTTTAATGTGACCAAAAATGGTTAAGACCCAAGCTATACTGAAATACATTAGCAGCAGCTGACCAAAAGTGTGGCCAGGACAAACAACATGTGATGTGTTGGTTTTTGATATGAGATCTGCTCAAGATACTGCGATAGTCAGCAGCCATATAGCGTTTATGTAGATCCTTATCAAAAAGATACAGACATTTTTTTTGACGAAATTATTAACTCTTGAAATTCTTCAGCATTTTGAGAAGTTTACTTCCAAGCTAGTTATACTCAGCAAGTGGAGTGGAGTGGTATTATTATAAAGATCTTCAAGGTACCTCGAGGGCAACATTTTTGGTGGGATTGACGCTGCGAAAACTTTGCTCAATAGTTTCTGCTGACGTGGAATACGTTTGTTATAGCTACCAGTCTTTATCTGTGCGGAGCAAACTCCTGATCGCGGACAACCAGGCAACCGCCACAGCGATCTCTATTATAGATCATTGCAAATTGACACACAATCTTCCCGCGGCGTCATCTATGTAGCTATTCTAGCACGCGCTAAACTGTGAGCTAATGTGTGCAGCGAGTCTACCAAACAATAAAATTCTTCGCAAAATCTTCGAGCTCGAAATGATCCTCGTAAGGCGACAATCAGATGTCGTACCAAGAAACGGTCTTGCGTACTGCAGCTCCGACCATAGTGCGTAACGAGACGATAGAAGCATGCAGCCAGAAAAAGTTGTTCGAAAACGATAGTCAAGGATGTGGACGACGAGAGAGAACCGGCAGAGCTCCGACTTTCGATCGGGACTGACTGTTGGAGGAGAGCCTGTCTCAATACTCTAATGCAACAGAATTGGGACGCGCCAGAAGCAGAGATCTTCTGGCGAGAGCTCTATGACGAGTCGATGTTGTAGACTCGATTGCGCTAACTCGGATGAAGGTTCATAGCTAAGTAAGTAGTTTCCATGTTGTTGAACCGAGCCTAGGATGTACGTCGAGCATCGCTCCGAAAGCTAAGTAAGAGAACCTTCACTTCGCAATATTTGGTCGCGCTGAATGATCTCTACGGCGACTCATCGATGTCGTTGTGGAGAAACGTTTGCGCTGGCTCGGACCATGTACGTTACTCGGATAGAAGAAGCTCCAGACCAAAAACTAGTTGTTCAAAACGATAGTCAAGGAGGGACGACGAAGTGACCGCGACTCCGGATTCCATCGGACTGAGTGGAGGAGAACCTGTTCATACTTGGTGTAACAAATTGGACGTGCCCAAAGCAGAGACTCCTGGCGAGAGCTCCTAAGGTCCGTTATAGCTCGGTTGTAACTCGGTGAAGACCAACTAAGTAAGTATTCCTGTTGTGATCCACCTAGATGGCTCACATCCAGTAATTTGATTGCTTAGATCGAATAGTAAGACCTAGAGCTGTTAAATATAGAGAAGTTTGAAGTTGAGACTGTTTTTTTGGACGACAAAACTGTAATTAGTGGGGTTAGTGACAAAAAGCTTTGATTAGGTTAGTAAGTAAGACTCAGTGACGCATCCAAGTGGTTGCAGTCCCTCTCCCAAGTGTTCGAAAAGTGGGCTATATATTAGGCATTGCGTTGCCTAATAAGGTAAGGAAATAAGTGCTTGGAGGAGGGCGCCCTCAAAGACTTTTGGCGAGCACCCCTGGAAAGCTTCTGAGCACCCCCTGAGTGACGATCCTGGCTACGGCCCTGATCCTCATTCTGCAGCTGCGACAGAGATTGCGGAGTGGGAAACAGGCATCCACTCAGCTATTACCCCTAAGATTCAGCGCCCCTTTATTACCATTCTGTTTCTGTTCTTATGAGTCTATATCGTTATAACCACTTGTCAACTAGTCTTCGCCATAGTCTTGTGCCCAAGTGAGGTTTATGTCCAAGTGCTTTGAAACCTTATCCGGAGTTCTTGTGCCGAATGTCTGTACTGGTTTCCTATCACCCAATCCAAGTAGAGGTTGGAAATCTTAATTTTCAGAAACACGCTAGAACATTTTAAGCAGAGGTTGAAGTCATCCTGGCAAGCGGTCATGAAAGTCCTTGTAGAAATTTTAACTTTTTATGTAGTTGTTTATAGCTGGGTTAAAGTTTCTGGGAGTACATTTAAGCTTGCCAACAATATTGCCAATGAATTTAAAAAAAGTTAAATTTAACCACAGCTGGACTTATTTGTTGTCCATTATTGTATGCCTGGGCTGCCATTATCTGAGCTAGGAACATACCAGCGCTTTCGGTTTAAGCGGCATTTTGTGTGGCATCTCCTGTAATACTTATAAGATTTCATAGATTTCTACCATATATGCATCAAACATGACAACCCATAAGCTCCTTTGGCACCACTTGCTCCCAGCCCCGCGAAACCTATGTAAAAGACTTTGAACTCTTTTTCTTTGTCAAAAATGTTGCATCAAATTGTATTGCTTGAAGATACTGCAGTTGGACGGATAATCCGGCATTCTTGGGGGTGACATCTTGGAACTACCTACCATGTTACTTATAAATTTGTTTGCCAAATCAATCCATAAGGTATAGCGAATGCCTTGTCAACTCACCCTTACAACTAGATCAACGCAAAAAAAAGAAAAGAAAAACGAACCCGAATCCTGTCTTGGCATTTTCTGCATTAGCGCAATGCGGAAAATTGCAAATGATTTAAATCTAATCCTTTGCAATCTTTTGATCGACTGCTTGCCATAATTTAAATTTTGGCGCACTTGAAGTGTTTTCTTTTCTCTCACGGCTGACGAGTGAAATATGCCGCAAATCCTTTTTACTTAAATTTTTTTTTTTGCGCCCAGGTAGGGTTCAAAAGGTTGTCACATTCAGATCCGCCGCATCAAGTGAGCCGCACTTAATGAAGTAGCAAAAGAGAAATGCCAGGATCAAAAGGGTTATCGATTGGTAGACGAAGGAACCAGTAGGCATTGAGTTCCTTTTGATCGTTTGAGAGTCGTTTGCAACTGTTATAATAATATTTTTAATGACATGACAGCAGCAGCAGCAAGGATGAGTTGCCGTGCAAAAATCTAATCCAGGCCCATCGATTTGCATTAATGATATGCGGCACATTGGTTAGGGGTTGCTGCGACACTGACTCCATGAGTATCTATTATGTACACACACTATGATCTATACAGGCCTAGGTGTTGCTTAAGAAAGCATTGATTAGCAGCACAATGGAGTGGAGAGAGTTCTCTTATTCGTTGAAGGAATTCAGCACTTGGTTGTTGCAATTGGAGTGTACTCGGGGCAACTATAGCCAGATGGTGGAAGGAGTAAAGCTTTGAAACCCCAATCTTGTGCGAGCAAAGTATATTGAGTTTTCGGGAGATCTGGCTTAGGGTATCTTAAATCTATATATTCTCCCCTCCTTTTCTCCGTGATACCTAATGGCCCAATGGCTCACCATCTGATGCTTTCAGCATATAGCTACAGTCTACCCTCTTGCCGGCTTCTGCTGAGAACACCAAGATCTTCAAAATGCGGCACGACTCGGAACCTATTTAAAGGCTAGCTGAACATTTAATCCGATCTAGAGCTAGAGCATATGTAGCAACAATATTTATTAATTAATTAGCATATCCCCGCATTGGAGCTCTAGACGGCTTAGTTAGATTTACAGCTGCCTAAGACTTTGTAGTTCTCTAGCTCCTTGAACCAGTTTTATGCCGTGATCTTTACACCTGCCTTAGAAATAATAAGTGGTTTGTTACAAATAACATGTTATCGATGGTCAATTATAGTAAGGACATTGCACTCTCTTGGTTAGAGTTTTCTTCGCCAACAGGTGATTTTGGTTAGTCCTGAAACAGACGAGGGATACGGCTTGTTAGAACGCTAGCTAATGAATATTTAGCACTTTGTAGCTGCTCTAATAGTTATTAGAATAAAATGTGGTCTAACCAGCATAAGAGAAAGGCAGATAGAGAGAAAGGGACACAAGGGGAACGTGCTCAAATAGCTGTTATTGGTTTTTTTTTTTCTGGTGTGTAGTCGTTTTGTGAAAGGTCCTTCAGGGTACGTCAAAGCAGTTGCATTTCTGCACATGTTTAGACATTCGCACAGACATTCGCTTTGTCTGACGTCGACTTCCTGACATGCAGGATATCCAGGACATGCAGGAACTGCACAAATGCCGCCCGCTGTCCGAACACTTTCCCTGCTCAAGCGAATGTTGTTGGCATTTTGTTTTTAAATACACTGCAATCGAAGTTTATGAGAGTAACTAAATATTGCGAAGTATCAAAGGAAAGGCGTGTACAATATTACAAAGTCCAAGAAGAGCGCCAGATGGGATTCTGTTCAAGTCGATTTTTGCATTTTAATATCTTTTCAACTACTTGCAGCAATCAAGATGTGAGCTCTAGCTTAGGTCTAAATCTGAAGATCTAAGCAAACGATTGTGGGCTTTCGATTAAAGTTATTTTTTGAAGAGCTTCAAGTTTTTGGATTTTAGTTTTGTGAACAAATAAAGGGTTTTCCAATAGGAGGTGTTCAAAGAATTTTTTGAGATAAATGATAGGATGTTTATTTCATAATAAAGAGGAAGGTATGTATGTATGTAGGTTAATAATGAAAAACAACATCAGCCAAATGTCCACCACAACCACGTTTACAGGACCACATCCTTTTCATGAAATTTTCCTTAACCAAATCGCAAAGTGGCTGCCCTTTGTCCTCGATAGCCTCACGAATTCTATCTTGAGGTCTTGAATCGACGCTGGGCTGTAGGTGTGGACCTTATCTTTTACGTGGCCCCAAAGGAAGAAGTCGCAAGATCTCGGTGGCCAATTGTGATCACCTCTTTCAGAGATAACACGGTCCGGAAACTATTCCCGTACAAGAGCAATGGTTTCGTTGCTCGTGTGTTGTCCAGATCAATACCATCCAACTCCGACCATAAAAAATAATTAATCATCTCTCGATAGCGCAATCCATTCACCGTAACTGTTGATCCAGCCTCATTTTCAAAAAAGTTAGGTTCAATGACCCCACCGGACCATAAACTGCACCAAACAGTCACACGTTGAGGATGGAGAGGCTTCTCAACAATAACTCTAGGGTTTTTCGAGCCCCAGAAGCGACAATTTTGCTTGTTGACGTAGCCACCGAGGTGGAAATGGGCCTCATCAGTCAAGATGATTTTTCGAAGGAATTCCGGATCATTTTCATGCATTTCAAGGACCCAATTAGCAAAGACACGACGTTGTTGATGATGAGTTCTTGTGTTAACTGATCTTTATAAGCCTTAAGACCCAAGTCTTTATGCAAACTACGTTGTAATGACGTTTGTGGAATGCCCAATTCTCAAGAACGACCATCCTTATAAGACCGTCTATACGCTTTTCTTGCTAAGTCATGTGTTCCTGGTCTGCACAAATCTTTAAAGAAAGGCTTGCCTAAATGCACCTCATCTATACAGGGATCATTTAGCTTCACGACACACAAAAATCAAATGGAAAATCGTCAAAAATACTCCGATACTGTGTCAAAAAGAAAGGCAGGTGGGCAATTTTTATGAAATTCAGAGTCACGTGTGGATGATCCCACAGCTATGTTATGTGGACTTGCCTTCTGTTTAACTTAGTGCTGTGGTTAAGTGTCCTGCCACTACTTCTTCCAGAGTTCCAGAAACTTTTTTGTGAAAACTCAAAAGTTTGGTTATTATTTTTGGGCTATTTTTTCGCCAGAGTTTTTGCAAGATATGAGAATCAATCGTGATGTTCCAATGTTGTTATACCCTGGTTTGGGTAATCTAGGAATCTTGAAGGGGTCTTTGTACGACAGCAACCACATTGGCCGATGAAAGCGAGTTCTACCAAGAGAGTTCTATGAGAATCTATTCTGCTCCCTACTAGAGCTAGCTCCAGAATTTATCACTTATTCCAATTTCCTAAACAAACCAAATTATTTGAAATGTTTTGGTAATCTCGGATACGTTAAAGGGGTCTTTGGATGAAAGATGAATGCGAGTTCTACCGAGGCAGCATTGTTCTGTATGAGAATCTATTCTGCTCCCTATTAGAGCTAGCTCCAGAAATTCTCACATATTCCCATTTCCTAAACAAACCAAATTATTTAAAATGGTTCGTGCATCAATATTCCAGGAACGTTATTAAGTATATGTTGCCAGAATGGTTGCTAAATCAAACAGCACTTATTTGTCAACTTCTTTGTGTCCCCAGTCAGTTATCCTAAGAACATATTTTCCTAATGGGAATATTTGCTGTATACATAAGGAATTTTTGCCCCTGAGTCTTGTGCTAAATCTTAACCCCTCTCGTAGTAGCTTTTCGAACCTGTTAGTAACAGCTTATAAGCTACTTCTTTCCCGCGGATACTCGCATATCCTGGAATCCAATCCAATTTTTTATATTCTTACTCTATTACGTTAAAATTCAAATCGCAATAGAATTTTTGTAGAGTACTCAATAGTCGCCAAACGCTCTTTGCGAAGTTCTGCTAGAACTTTTTTTTTGCAACTGTTTCTGCGATCGCTGCCGATAAAAGCGAGAGACGAAGCAAGGCGAGAGAGCGCGAACGAGCGGTGGAGAGGAGAGTGGCGCGCGTGCGTGGCCAACGTTCAAGCGGGCAGTGACCAAAAAAAAAAGTGCGGGTCGAAAGGTGCGTTAAATTTTGTCACTCGACCAGGAGGGTAGAGTTAGGGTCCTGGACCCGGAACAGGACAGTAGCGCACAAAATGTAGCAAAAAAAAAAAAAGTAGAAATTAAGCGGGTGTGAGTGACAATGGTTCCAAATGAGTCGGAGTACGTGTGTGGTGTTTCAATTTTCATCTACTCGCTCTCAGTTGACAATCGTTTAAATTGCAATTAGAGTTTGAAGTGTGCTATATGAAACCCGCTTTTAAAGGACATTTTCACAATTTTCACAATTTTCGAAACAAAAGTGCACCGCAAAATGAGTTTTCAATAGAGCACTTAACATTATTGGCAACTCAATCGATTAACTTGTTAGGTAGGGGCGTACTCAGACAACTAGAATCAGACCAAATTGAGTTGCCAGGGACCAGATGATTTTTGAAGTGCAACTGGGGTTTGTTGTGAATTCATATGCTCGTGGAGTTCGTCGTGAGTTTATCCTAGTTGTTGTCTAAAAGTCTCTGCCTCCTATCAAGCCGCAAGATGCTTCTTTCTACATAATGGACAGCTTTCTGACTCTTTCGAAGTGTAACAGGGAGTAAGGCAAGGGGATAATCTGTCGCCAATCCTGTTTTTACTGGCGATAGACGATGTATTGACTGCCACCGTAGGTACAACTGAGAGACATGGTATCCAATGGAGACCTTTTGAGAGGCTAAGCCACTTGGATTATGCTGACGATATCTGTTTCCTGGCAAGTACCAACAGTGGGATGTACGAGATGTGTCAATCAGTGCAAGTGAATGGAGAGGTGGCTGGTCTTAGGATCAATTGCAACAAAACCAAAATAATGCACACTGGCCGCTCGGCACATCAGCCCATTATTCTGAGACTGACGCCCATTGAGGAGGTTAAACAGTTTAACTATCTAGAAAGTTTTGTATCGTCAGGCGGAGGCACGGATCTGGATGTTAACAGCAGAATAAGTAAAGCCCGTAGCGCCTTTGGAATGTTGTCTTCAATATGGAACTCTAGTCAAATCTTTTCGAATCCAATGTCAATTCTGTACTGCTGTATGCCTGTGAAACCTGGAAAGGCTCTACCTCCATCACGAGAAAATTACAGGCATTTGTAAATCGCTGCCTTCGATACATTCTTAAGACCGATGGCCGCAAATTATATCGAATCAAGAATTGTGGCGCATAACTTTTGAATGTCGAAATTAAACGAGATTGGCCAAACGTTGAGGAGACCAAATGAAGGTATCGTGAAGCAGTCCTTCGAATGGAATCCTTAAGGTACACGGCGAGTTGGTAGACCAAGAACTACTTGGAAATCAACAGTATTGACCGAAGCAGCAACACAGCGTAAAACGTGACCACAGCTGAAGTATCTGGCCGCAGATCGGGAGGATGGAGGAAGTTTGTCGCCGCCCTATGCCCCACCCGGGGTTGAAGGACTTGAAGAGTTGTCTAAAAGATCTAAGATCTGAATATGGTAGCGGCAATTTAGTGCCCCAACTGGAATTTACAGTTTTTTTGAGTAATTCCTTTCGGAATGGTTTCTCAAGCAATTACCTTAATTAAGTGCACTCAAGTGTCTGCTGTTTGGAATCCTTAAGCATTTCTGCACTTTTACAGTCTAAAAAGTCTAGCATAATTGGTCAATCTGCATAAAGCAGTCTCATCATTAAGCGCCTGCATGACGTAGACGGCGTTAAATGAGCTGTCATAATATTTTTTTTGTACAACCCTCGGACAGTCTGTAGCTACTCTATGCAAATTCAGCTGAGCCTCCAAATTAACTGGCTATAATCCACAGGCGACTATTTTTAACTAAAACATTAACACTTTTCACATTGAGCTACAAAGACAATCTATACCCTAAGACAGTAACCCTGTTAATGCTCACTGGAGCGTAAAACTTTCCTAGAACGACAGACTTGTCCACCGAGTTGGTCCACCAGTTGGTCCGTCTGACGTCACTTGGCCTGTTGTCAGTTGTGTTTTCTATTTTTTTTTGAGCAGCGCTGTCATAACTTTGGTTAAGGTCAGTAGCACACAGCTTAAGGTTGCTTGACCGCCCCGCGGCAAGAAAAATCAAGACGGTTTTCTTTTTGTTTTCCCAAATTTTCCGACACAACCTTGGCCCCTCCCGCTTTGTTTGCTGAGCGTGTTAGCTGTCATGTCTCTCCTGCTCTCATACCCTTTTCGCGTCATTTCCGCTGCGTTTTTCACAAGGGCGCTAGTTGTCATCTGGTTTGACCAATGGACAGTTTTCCGGCTTGGGTAAATCTGTCAAAAAGGTTACCGCGAGCATATCAAAGTTTTTTTGTTACCTTTCTTTATGTTTTGGGTAGTTGCACATTATTATTATCTTTTTGGCTGTTTTGCTTTGATGGGCCAGGGCTAATGATGGGCTTTGTGTTTTTCCTTTTTTTAGTTTTCCCAGAAAGTTGACGGCCAGACGAACTTGCCGTGTCATTTAACAGACATTTCTTTAATTTTATTTTGATTGAAAGTGAAATGGATAGTTGAGCAACCGTGAGTTGGGTTCATGTCAAGCTAGTATAATGGCTTGAATAACTTCTTAAAATGTGGTTCAAGTTAAAGTAGTGTGACGTCACAGTGCATGCAGAGTGACCAGAGAGGCACGTTAGGTGGTCGGAAACAACTTAAAAAAAAAAAGTATGTTGGGCGATATCGAGTAGAGTCGGGAGTCCACCATCGAGGACATGGCCACTGCTTACCTTTGTCTACAGTGTCCCCCGTCCTCAAGTTCTCTCAACAGTTGACGCTCTCTGACTTAATTGAACAATCATTGCGCACTGGAATGTTTGCACATGATCATCAAATGCCTTTGCTATCAACATTCCTGGCACTCCAAGAACTTGACCACCCTTTGCGCCTGCCTCGGCTCTGTCTAGTTATCAAAGCATAAAAATGGTCATTAAACGTGGTCGAACACTTGGTGCCTAAGTTGTCCCTTTTTTTTTACTCCTTTGCTTTCCTAAGAACTTCAAGACCAAACGCCACGCTTGGTTGAGCTTCAAGAAATGTTTTGCGTAAGCTGGTGGCTCTGGCTCTCTTGCGGTTTAGACCATAAACACTTATAAACTTGGCCCACATATTGCCAGCAAGTAAATTAAAAAAAACTGTGGGAAAGTGTTTGTGTTAAAAAAAATATATGTATTTATTAAAGACAACAAATAAAAAAAATACTGCTTAAGACTATAAAAAAAAATGTATTTCCTAGGTAGCTCTATAATATAAAAAAAAAAAACTGTTTTTATACGTCAAGGGCTAGGACACATCATCTGTGTGTGAGAAACTCAAACGCCGCTTGGTAACATCGCGTGCCGGCAGGGGCGGCAGCTCATGCTGCAGCCAAATCTCATCCAGCTTGCAGGAGGCCTCCTCGTCCAGCTCGCAATCGCTGGTCGAATTGTGTCCACTATCGGGACTTATGTGTCGCTGCAGCTTTTGCGCTGACCTGGCAGCAGCCAGCAGCTTTTGTGCCGACTGCCGCACGCTGGAGGAGATTTTGGCGGAGATGCGACGCTTGCGTCGCACTACGCGCTGTCTGCGTAAGAGCAACTTGATTTGCGAGGGTCTGGGTGAGCACACCTCACGTTCCTCGTAGGGTCCAGCAGCAGCGCCTGGCTGCTGCCAATATTCGCTCAAGTCACTGGCTGGATCAAAGGCAGGTCTATAGGTGGGTGAGTGAATGACAGCACTGGCCAGCTGACGCTGCTGCTGACGTTGCTTATGACGCAAACGTTGTCGCGGTCGTGACAAAGATCTGCTGCGCGCTGTAGCCGGTGCCGCTTTGCGTGTGCTCTCCAAAATGGCATCAATCATGCGCTCCAGCGTCACATCACCCATTTGTGTGGAACTCAGCGTAGGCTGCTCAGACGTTGTGCTGGCGGCAGGCGGCAGCGGCTTTTGCTCCAGATAACGTGGTTTCTCAAAGTAACTATCGGGTATGCCCAGTCCGCGTAAAGCCAACAATGGTCCAGGTATAAGTGTGGTGCTGGGCGAATACTCCGCCTCAAAGGTGGGCAAAGTGGAGGCATAGGCATTTGGTCTGGCGCGCAGTGTCTGAGAGCTGGGCGTAGGCGTATGCCAGGGTGAGCTGGCTTGCACCGCTGGTGTGGCCATAATGTTGCTAAGATCCTTAAGCAGCGGCGTGCGGCACTTGTTGGCGCTGAGCACAGGCAGCGGCGTGGAGGTCACATGGTTCTCTTTATCCAAAACTGCGGGCGTGCGCGGCACAGCTGTAGTGGATCTGCGTCTAAGTTTTTGCCGACGTTCGGGCAGGACTGCCGTGGCCTGAAACTCATTGTGCCAGTTCTGAGTGTTGCTGTCTGAGGCGCTAAAATACGAAGGTCGTGGTTGGTGCACAGCCCACTTGAGCATCTTGCAGAGGTCAGTTGATGTGTGTGTGTATGTGTGGGTGCTGCAAAATATACAAAAATATTCCAGTTAATGGCGAATTGCTGAGTCTGAGCACGTCTTGTGGCATGCCACAACTTTGGGTCTGGACGGACTACTACGCGGAAAGTGGTCTGGCTAGTTTTTGGCGCGCTTTTTAGCGGCGAACGACTACGACGACAACGACGACGTCGACGATTCTTGCCTGAAATACCTTTGCAGTATTATATTTGTATATTGGGTTGGGTTTTTTAATTTATTTTGCCTGCTACGTCTGGCTTTTCAGCCAAATCAGCGAAGCAGCAAAAATGAAATCCAAAATTCATGCCTGACTCGTCCACGTCGTCGTGGTCGTCATCGCCGCACTTCACGTGCAATTAATTTCTGAAACCCTTTTATAAGCTTTATAGAATTTCGCAGCAAAGTGATTTCAAAAATATGTTTAATTTGTTGCACGCATTAAATGCAATTGCATTTTGGCAATTTCTTAAAAAAAATTATGAGTGCCCGCTGAAGTGCACTTCACGATCGGGTTCATTTTAAGCACTTAAGTGTTTTTTTTTCACTAAAAAAATTATTTTTACCTTTAACACTTGAAAAAAATATTGATTAAAAAAAAAGTTGGCTTTAATGTATATCTAGGCGCGTTTGATACTCGATTTGCCGTAAGACATGCGCTCTACGCGGCGAGCATTTGGTGACTGACTGGCCAAAACGGCGTGAAGACACTTTGAGCATAAACGTGTTGCTCCTGCGCACAGAGCAGCGCTGCTCAGAGTGAGGGTAGAAGAGAGCGAGAGCGTAAGACGTAAAGCCAGAGAGTGAGAGCGTTAAGCTGCAACAGTTTCAATCAGTTGCAACCACCATGCGTAACGCACTTTCAAGTTGAACTGAGACGTTCAATGCTGCGAGCTGTTTCAATTAAAGTGGGTGGAACTGTGAGCAAGCAATTAAAATTTTTTTTACACTGTGCAAGAATTATGACGGAACTTTTTAGGTTTAGGTTGGGACTAAATGAGCTTGTGTGGGTATAGTTGTTGAAATAAGAACTCTTTGGTATTTTGTGTTTTTTCGAACCTTTTTTTTTGACTAATTGGGGATGCATTCGAAAATATTCTTTGGCCACAGTTTTAGAAAAACGTCATAAAGAGTCTTAAATGCACTTTTCCAAATATTTGGTTAGTATAAAATTGGTGTAAAAAGAGCTTTGTATCTATGATTTCAATAATGATTGTGAATGTAGGTTGAGATTAGGTTAGGAATAGCCAGCACACTTAGGTCAAAACCTCCCGTTGTGATAACGTAGATCTCTCTATAGCCCTTCTCCTCGATGTACTTAGCGATCCTCCTCGGACATATAGAAGCTAGTTCAGCTAGGTTATGAAGGAAGTAATTTCCCAGATAATTATTCTAGTATTCTAAGAGCTTCACAGGAACAATAGAAGTGCTCTACTGATTCAACCTCTTCTTTGTCTTTGCAGCTTCAGCAAAAAACATTGTGGATTTATATAATATTTATTTTTGACTCAAAGGATACCATTTTTTACATCTTGTCAGCATAAGTCATGCTGGACTTCCCATAAACTGATTTTTTTTTACTTTCAGTTTTATTTATTTATAATACAACAAAGAAATTGTATTGAAGTATTGAAAAACAGAACGTGGAAAAAATTATATATATGAACTAGTTCGCGTCACTGGGTGAACTTTTTGGCCATTTGCACCGACTCACATCAAGTATATTTCGACGAAAATTAGCGTAATTAAATTTAAGGATATTCCCAAAAGTAAAAGAAAAAATTTAAAAATTGCAAAAAAATCTTTTTAAAATTAATTAGAAAGTCATCAGAACAAGTTTTAGAGTGTTAAATGAATGTGGGCTAGAAAACATTATTTTAATTATTATGAAAGATCAAAGGTGTAGGTAAAATTTAAAGACGAGCCGAAAAAAATTGTTGGAGCTTAAAATTAATAGTAAATTAAGTGGGTAAAGAAAAAAAAATAGCTTAATAAAAAATATTTTCTTTAAAATTTCAATCAAATAGCTTTTTTCTGGACCGTATTATTTCAGAACTTTGTAGAAAGAAGGCCGCGTAGAAATTAAATTGGGTGTAAATTAAAAATTAAAAAAATATTCTGAGCTGAAGGTATTTTTTGAATTGATAAACATCATTACCTAGCTACACTCTTTACAAAAAAAATATATCTTTCGTAAAAAGTATTAAAAATAATTTAGGAAGCCGAGATTTTGTTATTTTTCATGAATTTTTATACCCTGTACCGTATGGTACCAAGGGTATATTAAGTTTGTGCAAGCCGAAAATGTATGTAACATATAGAAGGAGACGTCGGAGACACCCAAAGTTACCTAAAATATGATCAGGGTGAATAGAGAAGTCGATATACCCATGTCCGTCTGTCCGTGTGAACGCCTAGATCTCAGAGATGGTAAGAGCTAGAGTTACCAAACTTTCACATTAGATCCCATATTATTCCATAGGAGGCAAGTTTATTTTATTTTTTTAATATCGGGGATAAATTATATAGCTCCGCATGGGGTGTTTGAGACGACCTCGACAAAAAAAATTAGTTTTAGATGAATAATTCGTTTGTTTATGAAGATATCGTAACCAAATTTGGTATTTTGGTATATTTTTTATAGTTCCCAATCACTGTACCAAATTTGATCGAAATCGGTTGACTATATCATATAGCTCCCATAGGACCGATCGGCCAAAATAACTTTTTAAAAGAAAAATTCGCTATTTGTTGTTTTTTTAATAAAGATATCGTAACCAGATTTGGCGTTTGGAAATTTTTTAGACCACTTAAGCAATGTGCCAAATTTGAACAAAATCGGTTGACTATATCATATAGCTCCCATAGGTCCGATCTTCCAAAAAATCGATTTTTTAACAAAACTTGTTGTGTTTCGTTTGTTTGTTAAGATATTGGAACCAAATTTGGTATTCGTAAGTATTTTATAGTTCCTAAGCACTGTACTAAATTTAATCGAAATCGTTTGACTAGATCATATAGCTCCCATAGGACCAATCGGTCCAAAAACACGTTTTTTATACAAAATTCGATGTGTTTTGTTTGTTTGTAAAGATATTTGAACTTAATTCGGCATTCCGATCTTTTTTAAGGTATTTAAGAACTGTGTCAAATTTTATTGAAATCGGTTGACTATATCATATAGCTCCCATAGGAACGATCGGTCAAAAAAATTTTGCTTAAAAATTCTTCTGTTTTTGGTTTTTTGTGAAGAAATCGGACTTTATTACAAGCTAGTGGTACAGGGTATCCTAAAGTCGTCCGCGCCCGACTTTACGTCCGCCATTTTTTACATAGGGAATGCTTAAGAATTTTTTCAAGAAATTTCCGTCGAGAATAGTGTCGTGTCCATGGACGATTGCCATCGAAGTATTTAGCTGGTGGGCATTTCAGTGGTAGCAATTTTCCCTGTAATCATCACAATTTTTTTTTTTTTCGTTAGCAACGCATTTCCTAAGAAAAAGAACCTGATTTTGTAAACAAAAATAGAAAATTGTTTTTTTTTTTGAGGTTTTTGAAGGCAATGTCTAATAATCATATAATCCCAGAATAAGGTTCAACTAGATTTGAATTGAATAAAGAATATTTACACATTTCAGAACGATTGGTCAATAACTTTTCAAGCTAGAATGCCCACAAGCTGAAATAAAATCGTTTCGAGAAAAACGCTCCGTTTCAACTACCGCGCGCTTCGACTCCGGACCGACGGGCGGTCACTTAAGTCCTCATTGCATTGGGAATAATGCGAATTTTGCTTTCAAATTTTGACCACATATTCTTGACTAGTTATACTAACAATTTTCGCAATAAAAAAAGATTTTTTGGTCGGTCTACACTGGTTTCCCCCCTAAGGGATTGCCGCTTATAAATAATCTCTTAGTTTATTTTGTGTAATATAAAAGTTGTTTCAAATTAAATAAATTATTCACTGAAATCAATATTTCTCCGTCTCTACAAATTTGCGGAAGAAGAGCTCTTTGGGTGGGGCTCTGCTGTCTTTAATCTTTTTGTATGAAGTGTTCCCATGAGTAGATGCTTCTATTATACAATGGCATTGAACAAAACTCTACAACTGCCACTTGCTGGCATAAAGAACTTGAGAGCTGATTTCATCCAAACTATCCAACAATGTAGCATCTAAAAAGAAAGTCAACTCAATTTATATTTGTTTTTGCTGCGGAGCTTGGTGGTCCGGATATGCCAACTTAAAAAAGAAACAGTGACGTAACAAAATAACTAAATTAAATTGCACTGATTGCAATTTCCAGAGAAAAATGTTTTTTTGGAACATAACTGTCTAATAAATTTTACCAAACGATTGAGAAAAAGCAAAACAAATAATAAACAAAAAAATATCAATGTAAGAAAATTGGCAACCAGGCTGAGATTGCTCAACAAGGAGCCATGAGCAACTCCTTGCACACAGCTGCCACCATCTGAACTGCCAATGGACAGTACGAAACTCTTGGGCGGAAGGCGAGCGAAAGCAAAAAGAAAGGAAGGAAAAGAAAAGATCATAAATAAGCGCTTAAAAGGGAAAGAGCGCAATAACGCGTCTACGTCAGAGTCTGTCTGTCTGGGCAGGAAGTGATCCGGTAAGCGGAACTTGGACTGAGAGCGAGAGCCGGCCGGGCCGAGCCGAGCCCTTTAACCAATAAATTGCAAAACAATTGCACAATTTTCCACAACATTTTTCTCTTAGCGGACAGCGATGTTGCTGTCGGCGTCGCACAGTGGGCGAAATGCGCGATATTGCGAGCAATTATTAAAAACATTTTTGGAACAACTGATCAAGGTAAATTTATTAGCATTATTTTTAGTAAAAAAACTACTCTTTTAAATCTTTTTTATCATGCTTTAATAATTATAATGATAATTAAATTTAAGCATTTCTAAATATATATAAATAATAATAGCTCTTCTCATCAGTTGTATTTAAAAATTCCTTAAGAGGTTACTTTTATTAAACTTACTTTTCTGAACTTTAATTTTGTTCATTAAAGTTATTTTTATAAAAAAAATTATTAATATTAAATTTTAGCTGTTAAAATTAGCGAACATTTTTGCTAATTAATAAATAAATTAAAAAAAATTAAATGTTTATAAATGTTATGTTTTCAATAAGATAAAGGCTGGCTTAAAAATTTTAAAAGTCTCACTTCCGCAAAATTTGTGTAATTTTTGATTAAACTTCAAATTTCGTTAAAATGGAATTAATATCCTGCGGGAATATTATTATACTATAAATTTTTAATCCCAATTAAATATTTCAACCACTGTGCGCTGGCAGCGCTGCTTGTCCTGTCTCATAAACAATGGGCCAAATTGTACAATTTTCTGAGCGGAGTATCATCGTGTGTGTGTGCATGCGTGTGTATGTGTGTGCGATGTCCTTTTCTTAGCGAAAATCCAAGGTGAAAGATGCCACACGCTGCGAGAAAGGTAATTGAAAATGATGTTTTGTGGCATAAGATGTTATTGTAGTCTTAGTCCTGGACGCATAGTTGAACAGCTGGCATTTAGCCAATGCTTTTTGTAGTGCCAACTACGTCATTGTTGCTTTTGGCATGGCCAAGAGCCAGCAGTTTGTGGCTATTGCATAATCGCAGCAGTACTGACTCTACCGGGAACAAACTATGGGAAATATTATCGTAAATGTGCTAAAATCAAATCTCAATAGCATTTCCTGCATTTACTTATATGCTGGGTTACAGGACACTGACAGCTTTTTGCACTGAGTTATTTTGTCATATGACTTAGTAAAGTATCTTTTTTTCTATAAATAATGCACATCCTTAGTTGAAAGGGGTTCTCCAGGTCTAACAGTCTTAGAGATTCTTTTGCGGCTTCAATGTGAACCAGCTACAATTTGTTGTAGCTGCAACTCAGGGGCGATTTTAAAAGCTGTAAGAATTTATTTAAAAAAGATGCATCCTTTTCAGAGATTTATAGCATAATTTTGTGAGCTTAATTGATCGACACAAATTGCCAGGTAGAGACCCTGAAGTTGATGCGGATTTCAAGATCGTGGCAGTAAAACAAGTTGTAATTACAAATTTTACAAATTAAAATAAAATATAATATGGATTTTCGATTGCTCTGTTCGTGGTCTAGTAGTTGTTTAGTAGTGGTCTAGTAGTGGTCTAGTAGTGGTCTAGTTGTGGTCTAGTAGTTGTTTAGTAGTGGTCTAGTAGTGGTCTAGTTGTTGTCTAGTAGTGGCTAGTCAAATTTATAAATATAATAAATTTATAAATAAGTGCAAGGAATTAATTCGTTTGCATTTTTAAGTTAATCGATAAATTATAAAATTGCTTCAATTTTTGGGATGTTATTTGCCTAGAAGCATAAAAATGAAGCCCAACCTACTTAACTGATTCTATTAGTCTCAAAACTAAACACCACTTAGCTCAATTATGGTTATGAAATCTTGTGACGTAGCTAAAGTTTGCCCCACGGCAATTCCAGCATCTTTTGGCCATCTCTTCTTATGCAATTCAACGAATATGACGGAGTAGAGGGCAAATCCTAAATTATGACTCATAATTCAGTAGATTGTTTTACTAATTTTGCGCGCTATAAACACACTCACAAACACACACACGCACATAGAGCACACTCAACGCTAATCCCGCACAGCTGTCCTGTCCAGAGAGAGAGAGAGCCAGCGCCAGACCCAACCTAGTCTGGCGCTATCAGTGTGGCTTTTGATTTAAGATTAGTGCGTTACCTTGCCTTGCCTTTACCTACTTTCTTTTGCTTTTACTTTGTTTATCTGAATGTCCTTGCTGCCGCACGTTCGTCAGGATTTATGGATGTGTTTACTTTTCCGCTTATATGCCGTTAGAGCTGTCAAAAAAAAAAAAAAGTTTGAAACCAGAGAAGAGAATAGCCAAAAAAAAAAACAAACGGTAGCAAATTTGACCATGAAGTTTGGTTCAATTTTTCTTGCAATTTTTTCCCTATGAAAAATTACACAATTGCTGTGGAATTTATTGGTAGTGGGAAACCTTGAGACGATCGTCGCATCGTCATATCTGCCACCCTATCTTCGATTGTTCGTTTCACTTACGGACTCTAAATTTGCCCTAATTTATCTTGCGCCAGGCCAGGGGCAGGGGCAGGGGCGTTGAGAGTGACCAATGCGTAAAATTGTCTTTGATTCTTTGACTATGACAGATTTTTTTTTTCTTGTCTTGTCCTCTCTTTACTCGAGCAGCTGTTTTCGTAGCTCGCGCTTACACTGCAACAATACCCGAAAACGGGGGCTACTTCCAGAACATTGATTTATTTTTTGTGATCTTTTTTTTCTTCTGGTTTTTGGCACATTCTAAAGATTTATTGTTGGTCAATCAATTGGTATATGACAATTTGTATGAGCGGGGTTTGTCTTGGCAGCTGCCTTAGATATTAGACAAATTTTAAAAGTGGCATCCTAAGAACTACCTTAAACTCTCGATGTTCCAAGTATCCTTCAAGTTAAACTTTTATTGGGACTTAGGGTAACAACACGCCATCAACTTATGGTCATAGCAGTATCCTACTTGAGCTAGGCGTACCTGTGCAGACCGTTCCAGAAATGGAACGACAGCTTTGTTAGAGTTTTCTCGGAGAGGAAAGATTGGATGCAAAGAACCCCCTTAAAAGGGAACGAGCTGACGATCAATACTGATGGTTCGAAGATGAGGGCATAGGAACAGGCATCTTCTCTGAAGAGCTTTCGACGAAGCTTTATTTCCGCCTCCCCGACTGGTGTAGCGTTTTTCAAGCGAAGATACACGCAGTGTGGCAAGCGGCTAGACTTATTGGACAGAAGTCCAAGGAACATTGTAATTCTTGTCGATAGTCAGGCGGCAATTAAAGCTCTGTCTTCGCATACCATAAAAAGTAGACTGATCCGTAACACGACGCTAGCGCTCAACCGTATCCATCACCACACAATAGCCCTCTGCTGGGTTGCTGGACTGACAGGTATCCCTGGTAACGAGGCGGCGGACGTGTGCGTCAGGAACGGCTCAGCGCTGGCAGCTAACCTTGCGGTAACGGACGTAAAAAGACCATTACAGGACGTCGTATCTCTAATCAGGGAGAATTTTAGATATCTGATGGTAAGGGAATGTGACATGGTGTCCGGTTGTCTCATCTTCCCGAGATATGATCTAAAGCGAACATCTGAACTCCTGCGCTTCCATAAAAACAGAACTAGGATAGTGGTTGGACTTGTAACGGGGCACTGCACCAAAGGCAATGTGGCTGAAAGGTTGCACGTTTCCCATCACGATGTCTGCCGCAGCTGCTGAGATGAGGAAGAGACAGAAAGCATCCAACACCTGCAATGCGACTGCTCGGTGCTTTTTAGAAGTTAAAGCCAGTTTCTGGGTGAACCATTCTTTGAGGACCTGGGTTTTCTAGCTTATGTGCCCATAGCGTATCTGGCTGCTTTCGTCGAGTTCTCAAAATGGTTCTACAATATGAGAGACTTAGACGATTAAGGATGTCCTACAGTTTTTGATACTCCTCCACAATCCTTCCCTTTCTTCAATTACTTTCCTCCTATTCTTTTAATTATGCAAGGCAATGGAGCACATGGTCTCTGGGTGATCTCAGTCACTATCTGAGCTTCCTATACAACCCAACCTAACCTAGGGTAACAACAAAGCTGTTACACGTTACCAAAATATGCTTTGGATGGATAGATATTCTTTGTGCGGAGATATACGGATTCTGGCTATATTTCCACTTAGAATTAAAATTTTTTTTTGTTAGAAAGATAAATATAAAAATATAAGAAAAGCACCCTATTTGGCTAAAACATTTTACGGATTCGCATAGATCTCTCAAAATTAACCACACAAAGTAATGGAGTGGATCGACTTTTTGATTCGTTGAAGAGCATTTTTGAATGCAAATTTGGTCAACATGGAAACAGTGCAAGGCTTACCAGAAGTGAGTTTTTTTTTTGTCTACATCAGGCTCATCAAAAAAAGTGTTGTGAACTATACACGTGACGTAACTATCCATATAAAAACCTAACCGCCCAATGGCTCTGACATAACCTTTAAAAATCCAAACTACATTTTTTTCGATTTTTATTTTCAAACAATACTTTTTAGATTTGCGGAATCAGAACTCGAACCCTACCTCATCTGGGCTCGGGCATAAGCTTAATGTATATCATATACTATATAATTTCCTTGATCTCATATTGAAGCATAGGGCGTCTTCAATTGCCGTCTTCTATTCAAAACGTTTTTGGGCTATGTTTTTTAATTCGTTCCAGCTTAGCCCCAGAGATTTCATTTTAGCTTCCGTTGATCTCCTCCAGGTGGTACGTGGTCTTCCGACCTTATACCCTGCTTGCTAAAAGGGATTCCTTAAATGGCTGGTTATTTACAGGTTAACAAATCTCGTTTTAAATTAATTTTTTTAAGCAAGCTTAAATTGGTTGGCTAACCAGTATACCAATTTTGATGGCTGTAGTTTCCTTACAAATAGCTGATAGTCTTTCAAAATTCTGAGCGAAAATGGTCTGCAAAAAAATATTTACAAAAAACTCCCAAAGCTCTGAACCGATTAATATAAAATAATATATCGGTAAGATACTAATAAGTAGGCAGTACGCAAAACGAAAGCCAAATTTGGTAGCAATGTTTTACCTTACCAAATGAAGTATGCTCGGATAATCCATTAACCGGCTGGTTCCTGGAGTAAATCGATTTAATAAAATTTTGTTATATGTCTAGAAAAATTGCCGAGCGCCAAATTTGGTAGCCAAATCCAACAATTTTATTCCTATTTGTAGAAATTTTTCTTGTTTTTTTGATATAATCGTATATTTCATTTATTTTTCCGATAAGTTTTCCTGTTTTGTTAGCGCCAACATATTTCACTCTATACTAAAGCGGCGGAATTGTCCAAAATCTTTTTTTAGTGCTCACCTGCATCATAATGTTTTTTAGCATTTATATAGACTTGTCCAGTCATCCACAATAAACTTTAGATTTAGGGGCTCAAACAGACAAAACTTCTTTCAAAAACTATTTTCATTAAAATAATAATAATAATAATAATTTTTTGATCCTTAAAAAAAATCACCCCATTTAAAAAGAAGCGAAAATTTGCAAAGTGCTTTAAACAAAACTTCTTTCAAAAAGTACTTTCATTAAAAAATAAATAATTTGTTTGGCTCATTACAAAAAATCACCCTATACAAATTGGGCGCAATCTGCCTAAATCCTTTCTAATTGCCCGCCTACATCGTAGAGTTCTCTATCACCTACAAGGTATTGATTCCTACAGTTACCCAGCAGGAAATTTCGATAACCTAGGGGGCTATTGGGTCAAAATGTTTTTCAACAATGGTTTTCATAAAAATAAATAGTTTTTTGACCCATTAAAAAATCACCCCATATAAAAAGAAGTGGAGCTTACAAAATCCTTTCTTTGTGCCCACCTACATTGAAGAGTTCCCTAACACCTATACTGTATTCTCCACCCAGGAGAAACTTTAAATCACTTCAGCAACAATCATAAAAAAAACACCCTATACAAATTGAACGCATTTAGCCAAAAATCCTTTCTTAGTGACTATCTACACAATAAAATTCTCTAATCTTATATGGAGCTGTACATGGATCGCAAATCAGTCAATGAGTAATTAAATAATGCAGTCAGTCAGTTAGGTCCAACCTATGAAAGATTTCCAAACAAGTTAAACCTCAAATTATAATAGAATAACGAATTCGAGAACTTTTGGCATTTTGCATTACTTTAAGTTTTGAAAGGAAATCAGATAAGACGACCCTAATGATGACCAGTGTGCCAGTTTTCCATCATTCAAATATTTTTATAAATTTCAGAAACAAATTCTTCTAGGGCGTCTCGCCTTTCCTCAAGCTCATGGGTATATACCACAGTATACGTCTATTGGAGATCGCTGACTAATCCAAATTTCATTGTTAGATACTTTTTATTAGTTTTATTCTAGTTGTGACACCCTTCCTTTTTTTTTTTGCACGAATTTAACATACACTTCTGCTTACGCCCTGGCTGAGGGGTAAAAAAAGGAGAGAGATTTCTATTTGTTCTACATGTCTACATACACACACATACCACAGCACCACAACTAACATTCCTATACATTGTAGAGTCCCTTAAATTGAAAGAACAGCTCAACTAGCTTCAATATTGAATGCTGCTTTGGGTGGTTGAATGAGCCGCCATTGAAAGACTCAGCGAGCAGCGAGCGAGCGAGCTGAGCTGCTAACATTGCGCAGCTTGGTAGATTTAGTCATATTGCGTCTGTGCTAGCGTGAGGACGTCTTTCTAAACGCGCTCGAAAAATACTCTGAAATTATTTACAAAAAATATAAACGTGTTGTAAGAAAATATACGCGAATTTCGTTAGATTATTAATTTTTTTTTTGTGCAAAATTTTAGTGTGCGCTTAAAAGGTAAATAAAAAGCGTTGTTATTTAAAAATTTTGAAAAAGAAAAAACTAGTACAAGCAGCTGTATTTATTGTGGGCAGCAAAAAGCTTTTATATAGTGCCAAAATGATTTTAATAAATAATAACTACAAACTATAAAAAAAACACCCCATAAAAACGCATAAATTGCAACGGCGCGCGTCTGGAACTCGGTGCTCGAGTCTCGAACTGAAGTGCGCTCTTCAGGAAGGCTGTAAAATGAGCAAAACGCTTGCAACCAAAATTTGCCTCAAGTGGCAACGTTCGAACTTGGGCCACTTCACAAACCAAATGCCTCTAAATGGCAAACTGATGAGCTGAGGCCCAAAAATTGCTTCGCCTCCATTTTGGAATTCTATAAGTAATAACGCTCAAGCTAACACCCGGAACACTAAGCACACAGCCCAACACCCTATAAAACCAACAAAAACCAAAAAGGAGTAGCATGTTTGCTTTCAAGGCGTAGTCCTTGCAGCAGCTGGAAATTGCCTGTAGCAAGCTACAGCCCTAAGATTTTTGCTAACGAGCTTTTGCGCGCGTTTTGTTCAAATATTACCCACTGTTTTGCTCCTTGTTCGAGCTCAATTGTTTGCAAAATCCTTGCAAAAAAAAAAAAAACTCGTTCCGTGTGCTTTGTCACATAGATAGCGCAGACAAGTTCAGCCAGTTTCGCCATATATCCTAAATAGCCCGATTCTTTTTGCTATTTCCAGTTGATCCTGCTTAGACAGCTGCGCCGCCGTCAAGATGCTTAAGTGGGCTGTGAATCAACCGCGACCTTCGTATCTTAGCGCCTCAGCTGGCAACAGCCACAACTGGCAGTCAGAGTTTCAGGCAGCGGCAGTCATGCCCGAACGTCGCCAGAAACTTAGACGCAGATCTACTACAGCTGTGCCGCGCACGCCCGCGCCCAGCTGCTTGGATAAGGAGAATCATTTAACCTCCACGCCGTTGCCTGCGCTGGCCGCCCTTAAGTGCCGCACGCCGCTGCTTAAGGATCTTAGCAACATTATGGCCACACCAGCGCCGCTAGCCAGCTCACCCTGGCATACGCCTACGCCCAGCTCTCAGACACTGCGCGCCAGACCAAATGCCTATGCCTCCACTTTGCCCACCTTTGAGGCGGAGTATTCGCCCAGCACCACACTCATACCCGGACCATTGTTGGCCTTACGCGGCCTGGGCATACCCGATAGTTACTTTGAGAAACCACGTTATCTGGAGCAAAAGCCGCTGCCGCCTGCCGCCAGTGCAGCGTCTGAGCAAACTACGCTCAGTTCCACGCAAATGGGTGATGTGACGCTGGAACGCATGATTGATGCCATTTTGGAGAGCACACGCAAAGCGGCACCGGCTACAGCGCGCAGCAGATCTTTGTCACGACCGCGACAACGTTTGCGTCATAAGCAACGTCAGCAGCAGCGCCAGCTGGCCAGTGCTGTCATTCACTCACCCACCTATAGACCTGCCTTTGATCCAGCCAGTGACTTGAGCGAATATTGGCAGCAGCCAGGCGCTGCTGCTGGACCCTACGAGGAACGTGAGGTGTGCTCACCCAGACCCTCGCAAATCAAGTTGCTCTTACGCAGACAGCGCGTAGTGCGACGCAAACGTCGCATCTCCGCCAAAATCTCCTCCAGCGTGCGGCAGTCGGCACAAAAGCTGCTGTCTGCTGCCAGGTCAGCGCAAAAGCTGCAGCGGCATATAAGCCCTGATAGTGGACACAATTCGACCAGCGATTTTGAGGAGGATGTGCACAGCTTTAAGGCGGGCACAGCGGAAGCTTGCACCAAGCGTCGCTTGAGTTTTTCCTTTCATGAGGAAGCGCCGTTTGTGGACAAGTGACGTCACACTATTTTTTTTCAAAAATTATTTTGTTATACAGGAAATTGTTTAAATTATGTTTAATAATTTTTTTTTTAACTATAAGCTAATTATTGCCTTGAAATTGTAGTTTTTTTTGTATCCTAAATAAATTCGCAAATTTAATTTTTGTGTGTATTGTGTGTTTATTGTTTTTTGTTACTGTTGTGTTTACATGGATATAAAATAAACAGAAGTGCTGTAAAGGCTCGAAATTTTTACGGACTTAACATAAGATAATGATGTAATGGTAGTTCTTTGGAGCGAAGTTGTTGGAGCGAAGTCTTGGAGCGAAGTTTTGGATGTTGGTAGTCTGTGTGTTTCAGACGTGTCAACAATTGTCCAATCTTTACGGTGAATTTTGTGGATGAAATTTTCTGAAATGAAAGTGCTGCAAAGGTATTGAATTTAAAGCGATTCATCGCTGGATATTGTGGGACTTTGCTGCTCCTCATTTGGGAGCTCCCACGCAGCTATTGTTTGTCGGTATGCATCGGGCTCCTCATCAATTTCAACGCTATCAATATCGTCCAGTATCGAGGATGAATCGCTGATTTCTTGCTGCTCCTGATTATGGAGCTGCCCCTCTGCTGTTGCTTGTCCGTAATCTTCTGGCTGCTCCTCGATTTGCCACTGGCATTGGAGCGCCCCCTCAGCTTCCAGTTGTTCGTGTTCATCTTCCAGCATTAAAGAATCACTTGATTCTTGCTTTTTCTCGTCTTGGAGCTGCCTATCTGCTGTTGCTTGTCCATATGCCCCCGGCTGCTCCTCGATTTGCCATTCTTTAAGTCTGCGTATATCATCCAGCAGTAAAGAAGAATCCTGGCATTGGAGCGCCCCCTCAGCCTGTAGTTGTTCGTGTACAACATCTTCCAGCATTGAAGAGGATTCTTGCTCATTCTCGTCTTGGAGGTGCCTCTCAGATGTTTGTATCGCTTGCGCTTTCAATTGCTCTTCAATGTCCAATTCTTCTAATGTGTTTTGCAGTGAAAAGAAATTGCTGTTTACTTCCTCCTCCAGGCTCTGGAGCTCTTCCTCAGCTGTTTTAAGTCCGTAACCTTCAGGCTGCTCATCAATTTGCGATGCTTCTATGGTAGAAGCATCATCTCGCAGTGTCTCCTGAGGCATAAGCGGCTCATCCACAATATCTTGCAGCAGTGTTTTCTGACACTTCAAGAGCAACTGGCTTGGAAGCACAGAGCGCTGTTCAGTCGGATTTGGTTCATTATGTTTGTTCACAAGTGGGCTCTGTTCAACTGTTGGCATGTCTCCAGCATTGAGAAGAACTGGACTCTCCGGGTATCCCATTGATGTTTTTTGCAGGGAACAGAAATTGCTGTTTACTTGCTCCTCCAGGTTCTGGAGCTCTCCCTCAGCTGTTATTAGCCCGTAACCTTTAGACTGCATATAAATTTTAAAATTTTCTAGGTTAGAAGCATCATCTTGCAGTGTCTCCTCAGGCATAAGCGGCTCATCAGCAATATCTTGCAGCAGTGTCTTCTGACGCTTCAAGAGCAACTGGCTTGGAAGCACAGAGCGCTGTTCAGTCGGTTTTGGCTCATTAATGTGTTGGTTTACAAGTGGGTTCTCAACTGTTGGCATGTCTCCAGCATTGAGAAGAACTGGACTTTCCGGGTTTCCCCTAGATGGTACATTCTTCGCAATTGTAAAGGTTTTACTCTGTTTTTTAAGTTTAAAAGGTAAATAAAATTGTTTGTTAAATTATAAACTAAATCTTACCCTAATCAGTTTCGGCGGGTAATTAGCTGGTGGTACCCTCGATGGTGTCATTTTGGATTGAACTGCTTTGGTTTGGGGCTTTATACCGCGCACAGCTGTCTTGTTAGCCCATCCTGTTGGAGCCTTTTGTTGCTTAGTCACGGCCTGGTTTATTACGCGAGAAGGGGTCACAGCTTTGGCATCCGTATTGGCTCTGGAAATAACGCGCCTCGAGATCGGCTCGCGAGCATTAGTCGCTCGTATAACATTAGTCATGGATTTTATCTCCGCATTCGCTTTGGATGCTATACGCCAAGGAATCGGCTCGCGGGGAGTCACTTTGTTAATAGTACCTATCGCCTTTTTTTCAGTGTTTGCTCTGGGAACAACGCGCCTAGAAATGGGTTCGCGTGCATTAGTAGCTTTGTGTGTATTAGTCAAAGGCTTAAAGTCCGACGGGGCTTTGGATGCTATACGCCAAGGAGTCGGCTCGCGAGCAGCAGCCAAAATTCTAGTAGTACCTATTGGTTTCGCATCAGTTTTGGCAGCATTGCGCCAAGAAATTGGCTCACGAGGAGTAGCCACTTTGTTTGGATTATTCTTCAGTTTCAAATCGGGCATAGCTTTGATGGGACCACGCTGAGTTTGCTCGCGAGCAGTAGTCGCTCTGCTGGTAGTACCCGCAACTTTTATGTCTGTATTGGCCTTGCGAACAACGCTCTTGAGAGCCAGAGCGGAATCGGCTTTGGGAGCTTTTGCTGCCTGGGGTCGTGGCTGATACGACATTGGCGCGGAATTGTCTATTTTTTTTATCACAGCTTTGTTTCCGTTAGGTCTAGGTGAGTTAGGGTAGCAACTCGGTTTGTTTAAATCGGCTTTGATAGATTTTACAGGTTTAACCAAAGTCCCGGAGCTGGGTAAGGTTCGCATAGGTATTTTACTCGAGGCATCATTGTTATTTGGAACAACTTTATCGTTATCGCGCTTAACACTGTTGTGGACTGCGTCGTAATCAAGCAATATTATATTTTGTGAGGTATAAAGCATATACCTTGGAGTGGATATTGCTTGACGCTGTTGAAATTTAGCTTAGAACAAGCTTGTACATTAAAAACCAAACCATATTTACCGAAACATTTGACGATAAGTTTTCTTTGTATAAAATTATGTTCGTAAATTCCGTATGGAAAGCGTTCAGTACGATTTCCACGCGTCGGGACTCGGAAAGCTTACCCAAACTCGTGACATTTTTGGCCAAGTACGGATGACGTATTCGTGCAGTATTCTCAATCACTATGGAGTTTTGATCCCATGAGACCTGATTGTTCAAAAACTTGCTCTTCAAACGGTCGAATAGCAATTCTGGAATAACATTCCGCTTGATCTTTGCCAAGTCGCCAGTGCATTTGTTACGCATAAAAGCGCTGTACCCAAGTTGCGTTGAGCTCATAATCGAAATTGGTCAGGAACTAAGATTTAGTTCGAGAGAGTCGTTAGAGAACCTTTTGGGTTAAAATCCGTTAATATAAAAAATTTAGCAAATAAAATTTTTGTTACCTTGAAACACTAACAAAATCGCACAAAATTATTTTCGCTAGTGGTTGTACGATACAAGGATTTTTTCGCTTGCAGTTCTGGAGTCGCTTGACAAAATCCTGTTGGGTTCAACTCCGTTAATATAAAATTTAGCAAATAAAATTTTTGTTACCTTGAAACACTAACAAAATCGCACAAAATTATTTTCGCTAGTGGTTGTACGATACAAGGATTTTTTCGCTTGCAGTTCTGGAGTCGCTTGACAAAATCCTGTTGGGTTCAACTCCGTTAATATAAAATTTAGCAAATCAAATTTTTGTTACCTGGAAACAATATTAAAATTGTACAATTTTTTTTTCCACTTGCCAGCACTTCGTGTAAAATATGGAAAAATTGTATAAAGCACGGCGCTATAAAATCTATAGGCTAAAAAATATTATCGGAGCAAATATCCAGTCGCCAGAGTCGTTTAATAAATTCCTGTTGGGTTAAACTCCGTTAAAATAAAATTTAACAAATACAAATTTTTTTACTTGAAAATATAATGAGAAAATATATTATTTTCTTTCGTTCTGGCTAGCTCGAAAATATTTTGATAATGCTTATAAGATGAAAGTAGATTTTCGGCCTGCTAGCACTTTATGTAGAATGAAGCAAATTTTTATATTGTAAAAATTTTTAGTTTGTAAAATATGTAGGTTGTATCAGAATCCGTGGAGCAACTGTCCATGTCCAAATTCATCAGATAATTGTTGGTGCATTTCTATCGCTACCTCATCAACGATATATTTCCTAAGACTGTTCTTCTAAAAGTGTGGGAGACCCTCCTTTGCAGTAGTCGGTTTTTGGTTTCTCTTTCAAAATATTCCTAAAAATAAGTGCAATAAAACTTAAAGTTAAAAACAAAAAAAATCTTTCGATTGCCACCATTACTATTCACGTAATTAAAGCAAAGCTTGCGCAAAAAAATTGCTACTGTGACGTCACACGCAAGCGTTTATTCGCCTTATTAAAGCACGGAGGGAGGAAGGACATTTCGGGCTGGGAAAATGTGTAGAAATTCTTTTGGAATCTCTGATATACTTCTGTGATCATATTAAAAGTTGAATTTTTAAATTAAACTTGCCGGGGTTAGTCCAATCGATAATTTTTATTTTCTGTGACTTGGTTGAACTGTTCGTGACATCTGTGGAAAAATTCACGTCCAAAATATTCATTAGTGTTTGAGATACGCTTCGGTTTGTGAAGCTCTAAAAATAAATTCTGTGATTTTAGCTATGTCTAAATTTATTGAACAAATAAGTTTCATGAAATTTTGTCCGCGGAATGGCATTTCAGCAGATAACCTATAGGGATCAGATTCTGTCTTCAATAAACGTTTATAAGTGCTTTAACGAGTTCACGGCCAGCCGCGAGTGAGTTGAGAAGAATTTGGTATCAAATCGGTCAAAAACACAGACTGATGAACATTACGTCAAGCAAGTCAAAAAAATTGTGCTTGGAAATCGTCGATTGACTATTAGAGATATCGCTGAAAGCAATTTTAAGTGAGTAAATGCACTTGAGAAAAGTCCAATCTCGAATGGTTCAAAAAACACAATTTTTCAATCTTACAAAAATTCAATAAATATCGTTCCGCAATCTTGTCATCTGATTTGACATTTGGTTATTCAACAAAATGAAGAGACTGCTCCAGGACGTCGTTTTGACTCGATTGAGGTAATGAAAGCTGAATAGCAAAAGTTTCTTATGGCCATTCCGAAGGAGGACTTTCCCAAGTGCTATGATAGCTGGAATATTCGTTGGCATGAATGAATTGAAGTGAAAGGGATTACTTTGAAGGGAATGAAATTAAGGGGATTTTCAATAAGAGCGCTACAAAAGTTTTTTTAAATAAAACAAAAACGATTTTGGATACCAATGAAATTCTTTATTCCTGTGAAAGTGCATTCGATGCCATTATGTATGGAACTCTATTTCTCCTGCATGGCCACCACGGGTACGCTTGCAAAAGTCCAGACGCTGAACCCAATTTTCGACGGATTTCAAGCATAAATCGGCCGATACTGCTGCAATTTCACGTTAGATATTCGTACGGAGTTCATCAATCATCGCTGGCTTGTTGGCATAGACCATAGACTTGACGTAGCCCCACAGGAAATATTCTAAAGGCGTCAAATCGTTTGACCGAGGCGGCCAATTAACTGGGCCATTTCGTGAGATAACACCAACCAGTTCACCAAACTAGGTTTTTAATAAATCGATTGTGACATCCGCTGTGTAGCTTGTGGCGCCGTCCTGTTGAAACCACATATTGTCCAAGTCCATATCATTCAATTCGGGCCAAAAATATTCGGTTATCATTGAGCGGTAGCCATTCCCATACACAGTAACGTGCCGGTCTTGACCATCACGGAAGAAGTACGGCCCAATGACGCCGCCGACCCATAAACCGCAACAAACCGTAATTTTTTCGGGATGCCAGTGGTTACTCATGGAGTACGTGTGGATTGCTGCCTGACCACTAACGCATATTTTTCTTATTGACAAAGCCATTCAGCTAGAAATGAGCCTCATCGCTGAAAATGATTTTTCGATGAAAATCTGGATAATTTTCAAGTTGTTGCTCAGCCCAATTCACGAACATACGACGCTTATGGTGGTCAAGCGGCTTCAGTTCGTGCGTCATTTTGATCTTGCAAGGATGTAGGCCAAGATCTTGTCGCAAAATTCGCCAAACGACGTCACAGAGATGCCCAACGCTTGAGAAGGACGTGTGAGAGACTGATTGGGTCTTCCCCAATTGATGAGCTAGCAGGAGCAATATTTTCGACACTACGTGCACTTTTTGTCTCACTGGCACGGGAACATTTGTACTTCGCCTGTAAATTCAAATTTTTCCACTAGACGCCAATTGTTGATCTGGCAGGACAATTATGACGACCATAAATTGGACGTAGCGCTCTTAAAGTTGAGGCCACTTACTCCCAATTTCTGTAGTTAATTTTAATAATTTCGACTCGTTGTTGGATCTATCATCTTCAATGATGAAATGGCAAACCTTACTGAAGAGCAATGTCAGAGAGCGGAAAAAATATGGCGTCGTTTGCTGTCCCTATGGTCTACTTCTGTAGCGTCTCTATTGAAAAACCCCATATCAGAAAATGTACCTTTCAATTTATTCACAGTAGTATATCACTTCGCTGTGAAGAACCCCTCAAAAAAACATTACTAGGTCCGCACCTAGTTTGGCATCGTATTCGATGAAAGAATTTAGGATTTCAAAAAAGCTGCACTATCCTATTTAGAACAAAACTCGGCAAATAAAAGTATTCGAAAAGTTCAGTTACATTTTTGATCAAAAAGAAAACTCTTTTTTCTTATATTTGAAACAAGATTACCAAATGTGATTTTTGCAGGCCTCCATGGAATTTAAATTTACAACATTAAGAGAGTTCTAGAGATATCGAAACAAATGGTAATATGAAGGTGCAAGGTCCATGCTATAAGGTGGAGGCATCAAAACTGCCCAGCCAAGCTCTCTCAGCTTTTGCCGGATCATCAAAGATGTGTATGGTTTGGCGTTGTCAAGCCATAGCAATGCCAGAGGTAATTAATATTACCAGGGATATTACATATAAGAACCACCAATATTAATAGACTAAGTTGGGACTGCTCCGATTCATTGAACTTTTACCATTTATAAACATATATCAAAAGCTTGGAAGCATCGCGTAATGTGCAGAGAGAGCAGAGCACTCTCTTCCAATTTTCCTTCATGTTTGCAAAAAATTTCCGGAAATCTTACAATAAATACAAATTCTCTTAAATTTTATATAATAGTAGCGCATTAATTGGCATTTGTTTGCTTTACAAATAGTTGGTACTTAAAAGTCAAGTCAGTTTACTTCCGCACATATTTGAAGCGGCACTTAACCCATTAACAAGAAACCCAGCAACAATAGCAACATGTGGCAGCGACGCTGACGCTGACGTCCTCGGCGCGTGCGCAATTCTCGAAAACTCTCAAGGCGGTCGGTCGTTTCTGACGTCAACTTTGCGTCGGCGCAGCGCACCTACGCAGCAGTAGCAGCGTCAGAAGTGGCAACAACAACAACAACAATGGACACTTGAGACTCTTGGCTGTGACGTTGCGTTGGTGTTGAAAAGTATCACGTGCCGACAAGGACTCAAGAGAGAGCAGAGACGACAATAAGGACAGCTGTTCTAAGGAGAGCACGCGTCGGTGCGATTTTGCAGTTGCTTTCCATGTATGTGTGTGTGTGTGTATGGCGCTTTGTCTGAAATTGCGCCAAAAAGCAAAGCACACACACACACACAAAGAACATAAAGGTGTTTTGAACTGCGCTGCCTCCGTCTTGGAGTCATCGCAACCTTCAGTACGCAATGCGTGCATGGGGGTCAATTGCCACCGCTGCAGTATATTTTTTTTTAGTTCTTTACATATTCGGCATGGCTGGCTAGATTGACATTTTTTTTTTTAAGATTATTTATTTACAAGATAATAGAAAAATAGCGACTCTGAGTTTCAGTAAACAGCTCTGATTTAAGGTGAGCAGCTGATTAGGCAATTCTATCCGAGTCTGTTGTTGGGGTTGGGATAGCAACGGAGCCTCGTTCGCGAAGTTAGCGTAAACCACAAGAAGGTACGGTTGTCTTTTGAGCAGGATAGGTTGTTTTTTCACGTCACTCACCCCTTAATACCTTGACTAGGGAAAACATTAAAAAACTTCTCAATAGTAATAGTTCTAAAAAACTAGAATTATATCCCCAACAGCTATTCCACGTCGTTAAAAATAAAATGAACTTGTTGCACGTGGCATAATAATAATAGGAATGTCTGGTTGTTCTAGTATCTTATTGACGAACAGAGTTACAGACTGACATGCATTTATTGATGCCTCTTTTTTCTCTATGTTACTCACATTTTCGACTTGCACTTCTGTCGCCCTCGACTCCCAGTGGATGCATAGGGTCTCGTCCATCCTCTTGTAGCGAACTCCTATTACGGGATTCACGGCATATCAGTACCATGAGTAGCTGGCGTCTTGTAAGCACGATCAATAGATCTTCTCCATGTTTTTGCTGGAGCACCAATGCGACGACCTTTCCCTTGAGGGTTCCAACGAAGTGCCTGTCGTAGCGCGGTATGACTGTATGTAGCGATTCAACTCTCGAATAATATTTCTTATTGAATTATAGCCTTAGTTCTTAAGTAGGCTGATTGCCAATAAATAAATCAAAGCATAAAACAGACTCACACGAATCAAATGTTAACTTTTTATCTTGACATAAAGTCTGACGCGACAGGTCAAAGAACTCGAGGACTAAAACAAATGTACTGCTGTTCGTGGCGGATCCACGGGTTGGCTTTCGGTTACGGACTCCACACCACAAGTTGGAGAAATGGGTTGAAAGTCTTTTACGAGCTCTGATATTTATACACTTCGAAGTGAAGACCCCTTCTTGACTACTATCCTCAAAAAATAAGATCAAATTGCAATTCAAAACTCTACAGCTAATTAGCTTTTATTTGTAATATTTTTTACATCCTGTCCAAAAAATGCGTGGCTTTCTCAGACGCTATTTGTTGAGCAAACTATATCTGAAAAGAAATGTTTATAAGGGGTTTAAACAGGCCAAAAAAGGCGAAGAACTCGTTGAAGACGAAGAGCGCTCTGGTGAACCTACAAGCTGAAACTACGAAGCTCACGTTCAAGAAATTAAAGATTTGGCGCTTGCATACAATCAATTTCTGTTCGAGCAGCTATTAATAAAGATCTCCTATGCCCCTCCTCGAAGGGGTCTAACAGGGAATTATTTATTTTTATATTTATACAGTCAATTTCACACAAGAGAGCTTTGTGATGATGTTCAAATTTAAAAAGGATAACTTTAAATCATTTACAAAACGTTTTTATTTTGGTAAAAAGATAAGATCAGAAACGAAACCTCTATTGTTCAATAAACTCTGTATTCACTTGATTTAGCAAGTGATTCCCCAAACTGAAAAGACCACTATGAGAAAACTGTTTCGTTAAGATTGAAGTGATTTAATGTAAATCGGCGAGTGATATGTAGACCATCCCGGTAAATGGCTTTTTGACACGCATAAAGGATTGGAAAAAACTGAGTGAATTGTATGCGGATGGACTTTTTGGACACAGTATAAAGTATTGGAGTCGAAGATATATAGTACTGGAGTAAACGAGTTGAAAAGTTTGTGTGTCTTGGGAAGCTGTAGAAAACTAAGACAGGCCGTTGTTTCTAAGCAAAATAAACTACTAAAAAGAGTGCCTCTTTAAGTAAGTGGAACTGAAGAAACCAAATTGCAGAGCTCTAGTGCTTGTGTCTAGCTCATAATAAGCCTAAATAAAAAGTTAAAGATTTTGGCAGTAAACAGAAATGAGACAAACACTGAAGCAAGAGTTACTAACAATTTTTTGCTATAGACTAGTTCAACGTACTGAAGAAAAGTTACCTAAAAAATGCGATGTTCCTAAATGAAAGAAAATTGAAGTAAAGAGTACTTAGCAAGTTATAAAATACAATCCTTCTACAAACCGTAGAAATATGAGTAGTTCAAAAGCGGTAGGTGCTTAAGATTTGTTTGGACTAGTCCTACGTACTGCAGCAGCAAGGTGTGCAAAACTGCGCTGTCGTCTTGGCTTGCGTTAAGAAGGATTCATTGAGTATTTATGTGACATTTGTTAACTGAGCGTCAAATCAGAGCAGGAGCAGGAGCAGGAGCAGCAGCAGCGTTGGCGGCAATAGCAGCTGGCTGCTCTGCTCGCTGCTCACAGACTCAATTGAGCGCATTCAAAGGATCTACAGGACAATGGCACAAACTCGTGCGCATTCAGCATTCACTTAAAGGCACATTTAAAAGATATTCACACATATTATAATACACAGTATATGCATGTGTGTGTGTGTGTGTAAGTTGACTACTGAGTCCAAGTCGAGTCCTGCCCACGCCTTGCACCAGCTGCTCTGCTACTGCTGCACGTAACGTACAATTTTCCATATGTCTCTCTCTCGGCCCAATGTCACGGCTAGGGCTTGCATAATTTAGTTACGCCTCAGCTGCCGCCTCGGGCTCAGTCAGATCGTTGCTACAGGACCTTAAGGTACTAACACTATCACAACTACAAACCGCACAGACTAGCGTCTACTCGCCATTTACTTAGTATTTATTAAATTCAAATTTATGCAAATGTATTGGCCAGTGCGCACAGGTGCGTGATAAATGCCATGTAAGCAGACGCAGGATATGCCTATAAACTGGTCGTGTTCCAACAGTTCCTTCTCAGGGTTGCTAGTGTCTTTGTGACTTATGGCGCGTTTCCACTGCAGCACGTCGTAAGCCCCATGGCTAGACGTCAAAACAGACATGGATCAAACTCCTGCAATGACAGTTTGTTGGTGTGCAACTTTTTTTTGCTCACTGCGCGCATGACGTCACACGAACTTTTTTGGTAGCTCAATGTGAGGAAGCTCAAGCGAAATTGGGCTTAACTTAAATATAGTAAATGAAATACTTTAAGATGGTACATAGTTTTATTTTGTTGGTGGGTGAACCTTTTGGCCTATAGTTTAGTACTTCATTACGAACTTTTGCATCAACAGAGTCTTAATCATATTCAATGTCCCAATATTTTATTGGCTTTTGATGATAACAAGAATAAGCTGCATATCAGCGATCTCATATGCGTTTATCCCTTGACACACTCAAGCTGCCTTCTTCTACCAGGTCGTTAGGGTATCACGTTTCTATCCGAAGGGTTTTTTATACATTCGTAGTCATGGGATGCTGGGGCATGTGCATCGAATGCAGGAGAACTGCCCCACGTTGGCGTTCGACGTCGTGGTAGACCGAAGCAGCGTTGGTTTGAAGCTACACAGAGGGACTTAGATGCGCTGGGCATCCGCGGCTGGAAAAATAAAAAAAAGCGGAGAACAGGGAAGAATGGAGGCGAGCGATACAGGCCTAAGCCCACTTCGGGTTCGCCGCACCATAGGAGAAGGAGAAGTCATGGGATTCGAGATGGAAATGACGGCTGACTGGGCCTTAGATTCCCTTGCATGGTAGTAGATGTCTACTTCATGGTTTCAAGCAAAAACATCCTCAAATCGCAGAGCGCTAGAGCGCCGCCTTCTAACATTAACCCACCCCTAAAAAGGGGTATTCAGCGGCTAGACAGGTACCTAGCCTAAAGCTGCAGATTGAGAGCTGCTTGAATCGGTCAGTTAGGAAATCGTCACTGGTCACCCCATGCGACCAAAAGAGAACTTTCAGCGCAAGCGCATCCGTAGACCGACCCACACCCCGCACAAGCCGCCTGTTGAGCTTTAATAAATTGTAGACTGTAAGGAATGCAGAGAAAGCTATGCAGCTCATAAAAAAATCCTCGTAAGACATGGTCACAGAGTGACAATCTAAAAGCAGCTCATCCCTTGCTGTTTGTGGTCAATGTAATCCGTTTAAAACTATTGCTCCAAAAAGCTTCATATAGATGGAATCTTTTGGCTTTGGGGGTTACTCATAAGCTATGTGACGCTCCAAGGGGAAGGGAGATTCTGGCAAAGCGTCACGAGATACAAAAATCGTATGGAAAATCTTTAAAGGGGGAGAGGGTCTATTTTGACGATAATCAGAGTCACGTAATTTATGGATGATCCCTTGCCTGTCGCTCTTACCTCCCCAATTTGAAGAAAAGTGTAGAAAAAGTTCCCCAAATTAGGTTTTTTTTAATCTCGGAAACGGTTACTAAGAAAAAAATGATTGTAATTTTCGTGTTTCTTGAACCAAAATTAAGCTAAAAAACTTTTTATTTCCAAGGTTCACCCGATGACCCTAAAATTTAAAAACTGTTGTTAAAGATGTGGGCCTCTGAAACGAAATGTTGGAATTCAAAGTTTATCTCTTAATTAAGAGGCACAGATGACTACGAACCACATTTGTTGGCTGTAGCTTTTACTACTTAATCCTCCCTCGTCAGGCGTTTCCAATTTTACCAATATAACTCTTAGGAGCTTTTCTTTAATGCTTTTTAAAAGTGGACTGTATAAAAGTAATTGACCCTCCACTTCCTTCAATAATGACTGCGATTATCCACAATTCTTTAATAGTGTTTACCTACGCCATGACAAAGCTTTCTTTTTCAGGAGAATGAAGTCAGATAATCTACAATGCCTTAACGCCTAAGCTTAGCTAGCAACTGCGAAGGCAAAGCTCATCACTGCCCATATCAAACAGAACTCAACTCCTTACATTAGCTCCACATACGTCAGGACCTTAATCGAAGCGCATAAGGAGGGGTATCTACTTCGAAATCAGGCAACAAAACAATCAGAGCAAAAAAAAAGGAAAGAAAACCAACAACAGTTTGTCACACATTGCGTTCCGGACAGAATCAGAGCAACGTTTGGCGCGCAAAAGCAAAGACCAACTGGCAAGATGTCCCAAAAACCGAAAACACGGGACTACGGGAATACAAAAAAAGAGAAAACAAAACAAAACAAGAGCGAAGGAAGTACAAAACCAAGGCACGAAAAATGCGCACACGTCACTTTGATTAATCGTCTCAGCTCGGCTCTCTGATTACGCATGCGTGGAGTTGGTCCTGTCAATGTGTGTGCCAGTGTGTGTGTCTCTGTGTGTGTGTAGTTGTTGGCGAAAGTAGAGCGCAAAGGGGCTGACGTCACAGTGTCGGCTACTTAAGCTATGTTTTCTTTAGACAAGATTAGTCCGGACATTGTACGCGTCACTCTTTCTCTCTCTCTGTGCCCCTGCCGCTCTCCCCTTTGTTCTATTGCTGCTCCATTTATTGACAGTGGCAATTTCTGGCATTATTCTATTGCATTGACATTGACATTGATTGAGTTTCCGCCGCTGATAATATTGTAGTTAAGAATCCGACAAAAGGTGCACTTATCAGCGTCTTACTGATCCCCGGGTCCTGCTTAATGATCGTTATCAATTTTGTTGGATTTTAATGGAATGCGAATATTGGCAGCACTATTAATGGCCAAGGCTTGTATATGGCATGGGAAGTATTTGTGTTCTTATAGTAGTATGACCCTAGACATCGATTTCGGGCAACCAGAAGACAGCTGAGTTTTGTCACTTTTCTACTATTTTTTTTTTTGATTACCTTCTTTTACAGCAGCAAAAGAAATTCTGCATTTTTTTCGAACACCTTGCTGCTGTCTCTACGAAAAATCACGCCTAATAATTTTAATCCCTTCTAAAATTTATCAAAAAAATGGCGGACGTAAAGTCGGGCGCGGACGACTTTAGGATACCCTGTACCACTAGCTTGTAATAAAGTCCGATTTCTTCACAAAAAACCAAAAACAGAAGAATTTTTAAGCAAAAATTTTTTTTTTGACCGATCGTTCCCATGGGAGCTATATGATATAGTCAACCGATTTTCAATAAAAATTGACACGGTGCTTAAATACCTTAAAAAAGTTATGAACGCCAAAGTTATTTCAAATATCTTTACAAACAAACAAAACACATCGAATTTTGTATAGAAAACGTGTTTTTGGACCGATTGGTCCTATGGGAGCTATATGATCTAGTCAAACGATTTGGATTAAATTTGGTACAGTGCTTAGGAACTATAAAATACTCACGAATGTCAAATTTGGTCCCAATATCTTAACAAACAAACGAAACACAACAAATTTTGTTAAAAAATCGTGATGTTTGGAAGATCGGACCTATGGGAGCTATATGATATAGTCCACCGATTTTGTTCAAATTTGGCACATTGCTTAAGTGGTCTAAAAAATTTCCAAACGCCAAATCTGGTTAGGATATCTTTATTAAAAAACGAAATATAGCCAATTTTTCTTTAAAAAGTTATTTTGGCCGATCGGTCCTATGGGAGCTATATGATATAGTCAACCGATTTTGATCAAATTTGGTACAGTGATTGGGAACTATAAAAAACTTTCGATTGCCAAATTTCGTTACGATATCTTCATAAACAAACGAATTATTCATCTAAAACGCTTTTTTTTTCGAGGTCGTCTCAAACACCCCCATGGGAGCTATATAATTTATCCCCGATATAAAAAAATAAAATAAACTTGCCTCCTATGGAATAATATGGGATCTAATGTGAAAGTTTGGTAACTCTAGCTCTTACCATTTTTGAGATCTAGGCGTTCACACGGACGGACGGACGGACGGACAGACGGACAGACGGACAGACGGACAAGACGGACATGGGTATATCGACTTCTCTATTCACCCTGATCATATTTTAGGTAACTTTGGGGTGTCTCCGACGTCTCCTTCTATATGTTACATACATTTTCGGCTTGCACAAACTTAATATACCCTTGGACCATACGGTACAGGGTATAAAAACGACAAAAGCTATTACACCTTCGGGCATTCGCCAGTCACATATATTTACTATTGAAAATACGATGCTTCGGCACTAAAAAAAATAATCAAGATATGATTAAAAATCTGTTGCATACAAATTATAAGAAAAAATAAATATTCTTTTGCTACTATAAGGGACAGAGAAAGTCAAACGGATCAAAGATTATGAAATCCTTTCAGCCGTTCTTGAGTTACAAAATGGAGTAACTTACACAGCATGGTTAAGTATATAAAGATTATATTAGGTGTAAAATTTAGCTTCCGCCGTTTTTACCAATATTTGATATTTTCTTATAAAAAGGTGGAAACCTATTAATTATTGAAAACACTACCCGTCGTTTGCGATTAATAATTTTTGGTGTGATGCCCGTAAAAACGATGAAACTTTTGAGACGATCCACAAATACCAAAATTTTTTAACTTCTTCATAGGAGTGGAACTTCGGGTTCGCCAGTGTCCCATATATCAAAACCCATGGCAATCAGTAGCGGCAATAACTCGAGAGTAGGACGTGGGAGGTAGGACAGCCCCTTTAAGCGTGTTCAGGTATGTCATGACTGCTCTGGCGACATTTGTCCGTCTCTCTCTAGGCACTGTGCCTGTTTTTCCTTCAATGCTCGACTTCAATGAATCAATTGCTTTCGATGCCGATCTTCTATGAAGGTTTCATCCGGTTTCAAATGCTCATAGTGTACTACACCGGGCAGGTCCCACCAAATGCAAAGCATAACCTTAGCGTCGCGAATATTAAATCTAGCCGTCGACGTGGAGGCATGTGCAGGCCTTCCCCATATTTCGGATTATCGTAGCGGATTCATTTTTCGTCGCCGATTACAATTCCATGCAAAAAGTCTTTCCAGTAAAGGACTTTCTCTTTAATTTTCTTGTTTCTAAGCATTCCGATGGTTTTATAGCTTTTCAAAATCGCTTGTTGAGCAACTCTCAAAGATATTGCCAAGAGTCACTATCAAGCAATTCCTTAAATTCGGAAACTTCAAAAACTCTCTTTTGAAGCGCAGAAATCACTCACAAAACTTTCTTTCATCAAAAGCAATCCTACTAAAAGTGTTTTGGAGTTTTCAAGGAGCTTCAGCAGCAGTTTCCTACAACTTTCATTTCAATGGAGATTGTTATCGAGCCATAATACACGATTTTTGGAGCAAATTGTGCCTAAAAAGCGAATGACTAGCTTCTTGTCCCAACAGGATGGCGCGCCATGCCACATTGTGGTCGCTACGACAGATCTATGGAGGCCTTTTTTCTGCTCGCTTTTTATCCAAAAAGTGCAATTTTGACTGGCCAACGCTCGACTTTTATTTTTTAAACCCACATTAATAAGCTACAGACCTGAGCTCAACTTAAATCCAATATCCAACGAGAGCTAGGCTCGAGGAAATGATAGATAATGGCAAAAAAAGAGCACTTGAGCCAAGATAATTTCCAAGATAATTTATATTTACCTGCTTGAACTAAAAAAAAGCCTGTTGAAAGAAAAAAAAGAGTTAAAATTGTCTTCCGGTGTAAAATTTAATTTAAATGATTTATTGAGACACAGCTTCAGATCACCCACCCTCTATGTAGCTTGTTAGAAAATAAACGAAAACGATAGTTGCAAAAAGTGTCATCACAGCCTCTAAACGTGGCCGGCTCCGTTATTTGCATTGCGCACGAGGTGCGGAAACATCGGACCAACTCCAGGGGCTTCATTCTGCTGTGCGCGATTCACATAAGCACGTAAAAAATCCTCATTGTAGTTCACAATGCGGCGCTTCTTGCGACGAGCATATTGCTTTTGTTTCAGATACATTTTGATTATGCCCTTAACAGCGACAAAGGTCAAGCCGCCGAGCACCGTGCGTTGAAATGAACTTTCCACGGACTCGAAAAGCATGCGTCCCAACATGGACGAGATTGTGGGTAAGATCAGTGCGCCACAGAAACAACGTGTGACAGTCATATGACTGGATACTGTGTTTATAGCTGGATTGTTGCGTGGCACCGGTGGCGGATCCTCTGCAGTTGCAGGAGTCGTATAGAATAAGTTTACCAAGGGCAAACGGCGCCAAATTGCCTGACGATTGCGGAACAAGTGCAAGATCGCTGTCTCCCAACGTATAAGGCGTGCACAAATCAAGGTAATTGGAATGGCTGGCAAGCCTACCAAAAGTATCAAATAATCATATGCGCCCAATATGGTCATGCCTTTTTCATAGCCCATAATTTGCAAGAATGTTACTGCGCCGTAGCTCACCGCTGTCCAGTATATAGAGCCAGCAAATAAGCCACCGGCCAGATATGGACTAAAGCGCTTGGCCATAGCATCCAGCGTTTCCAAAGCCGTGCCAATTTTGCCCAATTTAGGAAACACTATGATGTACTCAGTCTTACATTGTGGGCAGCTCACAGCACGCCGTAAATCGCCCTGTTGCTTCTCGTCGATCCAGCGATATAGACAATGTTGATGCACCCACTTGGTAGTGCCACGGCACTGGCAGGGCTCTACCCAACGAGCCATGCGATTATCCTCCTCGGTGGCAAAGCAAATCCAGCAACTACGCGCGTCCTCTTCGGGCTCAACCACTGGGCGTGGTGTGGATGTAGCGATATCGCTGTTTGGTTTGTTTAACTCCATATCACCTATGGGTATGGGCTCCATTGTTGAGCTGCTTCCGGCAAGCGGCAGCTGCACTGCTGCATCCTCTGTTTGAGTTGTATTGGCAACTGTTTGAGTTGCTGCTTGAGCTCTATTATCCATTATGTGCTGTTAATTTAGTTAGCTTTTTCACGTTGGAATATTTAGGAATATAATAAATTTTTAACGCTTTCCAGGTAGAATTAATTATAAAATCTAAGCGCACTTAGTTAAACTTGAAAAATAATTTTATAATGTGACCAGACTTAAATAATTTTTGACTTTTAGCACGTGCTAAATAAGCTGTTGTGTGCTCTTCTTCTTGCCAGAGTTTGTTTACATTTCTAAATTGATACAAATTACATTAAAATTCAAAAACTTGAATTAAAAATGTCGAGTCAAGGCATAAAATCTATTGCAATTAAAAGTGTAACTAAAGTAGATCGATGTAGTATACGATTTTTATTATATTATTGCGGTGAAAATAAATAAATTGCAGAAGAACCAAATTTGAGTTTGTGCTTCTTCTTTCCTGTGTTTGTTTACGATTTTAAATTGACACAAATTGCATTAAAATTCAAAAGCTTGAATTAAAAATGCAGAGAAAGAACATGAAATCTATTTTAAATGAAGCTGTAGTGAAAATGATATTGGAAAAAGTCAAGGTTTCTCTCCTAAAACAATTTCATCGTAAAAAAACGAAATTTTATTTAATGCTGCGACTTTGGGATTGCCTGGCGACGCACAAATTTATGAAGTTCTAAATAATTATGTAGAGTACATGAATGCAATAATATTCTCGCGTCAGGATGACCATTTCCACATTCCGAAGACAATTGATTGGCACCGGAACGTGGTCAGAAAGAGTCGTTGAGCGGCTTTTCTTCACTTGTGAATAGCTATTTCAAACCCACAATTGGAAGCAACTTTTGAATGGAATTGTAATCGACTAAGAAAAATTGGTCTACTACGACCATCCTAAATATGGGAAGGGTATGTTATTAAATAGTAAGCGTGAGTAAAAGTAGAAAAAAAAAATATCGTTTTGGGGTACATAATCTAAAAAAATTCTGATTCTGATACCGGATTACTTTGAAAACGATCCTTAGCTTTCCGAAAGCTAAACTGAACTGTGACACCCTCCAAACATCTAGCAGTCAGCAACTCTCGAATATTTCACGTAATATTTGAGCAATTAAAATTCAAAATCGATTATTTGAAATGTATTTGGAAATCCTGAAAATTTTTAGATTACATTCAATAAAACTTGGGAGTTGTAATGCAACGTTCTCAGTTTTTGCGGTAAATTATTGATGTAGTCGGCAGTTAGTAAAATTACCCGAGGCAATAGAAATAAAAATGGTGACTCGAAGATCATGATTTATTTAAAATAAAATAAAATAATAACTATAGACATCTTAAGGTAGTTCTAGAGTTCACTCGTTATCTGTTCGATTTGCCATACTCACAACTATAAGTCTACAGCCACACTTTCGTGCAAATTGAAATATTCTATTTTTTTCTACAGAGATTTCGGAATATTAATCGACTTGTAATTTATGCAGCATAGGGTGAACCACTAAAGCAACACGATGTAACGTCATGTAACAAAAACATCGCTACATATCGTCCATGTACGTCGTGAAGTGTTGCTCTCACGGTCTCACGGTATATTTTGCTTGTTGTAGTTTTCATCGAGCAGTCTCTTCAGACACTGATTGTTTTTGGGAGAAAGATATATAAGCTTAATGTACGATATATCTTATCATTTTAATATTATTGATAATTTTATAAAGGTATTCGTCTATCAAAGGTTGAGTAGAGCCGACCATGACTCGAAATAATCTTCGACGGACAAAAACCGTCATAGGATTTTTTTTAAATATCAATATAATAGAATCTATTACGCATAACATTTCTATATCTTTTCACAAACACAATCAGTATCAAAAGAGACTGGTCGATGAAAACTGCAACAATTAAAAATTACAATTTAAATTCCAATTGAGCAAATATTAATAACACTATGCAACAAAATTTCAAAATTTTCTTGATCCCGGCTTCAAAATAGTTGATCCCTATGTAAAATTTCACGCTGAATTCAAATCTGCTTAGAAATATGTTGAAAGTTGAACGGTTTTTGAGATATCGCCAAATTTGCATTTTTCATGTTTTGAAAAAAGGTTAGTCTACTAAAATACAATTTTCTCTGGTTTTAGTGCACCGATTTTTGTAAACTGGGACGTAAATTAAAGAAAACAAAAATATTTCTTAAAAAAATTGAATCGGTTATTTCAAAAACCTCATAAGTCACATTTTTTTGCAACATGCTTTTTTTGCTGAAAATGGTTCCTTAAAGGTAGATACGTATTCTGGCTTAAAATTACATAAGTCAATACAATCCTTCCTCTTCAAAAAATACCGTGAAAAAGACGTTCGTTGCAAAAACAACATAAGTCCAGTGACTTATGAGGTTTTTACATGACGTTTGATGTTTAAAATTGAATCGGTCATTTCAAAAACCTCATAAGTCCATAAATTCAAATTTTTCAGGAATCAATAAAAACAGTTTCGTACACAAACAAATGAGTTTTAACGGACTTTTTTATGCTTAATTTAGTATTTAAAAGATAAAAAATTTTAATTTAAATAACCTTAACTGTAATACTTTGCTGTGATTATATCCATCATTACTAGTAACTAAGTAATGTTGTTAGTTATGCTTGTTACAATAAAATTCTACTGTAATACAATTTATATTGGGATTTTTGAGAATTTATTAATATTCTTAACTAATCTCTTTTACCCAATTACTATTCATGCAGTCGGTAATTTGTTGTATCGAGTCGGCATTTTGGGGCTCATCACCCCCCACATTCAACGCTCTCGCTACGCAACTGAGTGCTTTAATAAACTTCCAATTCCTGCTTTTAGAGAAACCAAGATATTTTAGTTAATTTTATTAATTAATTTATACACTAACAAACAGCCGCTGCGCAAATGCCAAAATGTTCAAATACAAATTAAAAGACTTTTACTTTTAAATTCTAATTGCCCAAGGCCGCGCTGATATGACATGAACTTATCAGCGCGGTCAGCCTTATTTCAGCATCAGCTTATGCACGCTGTCTACGCGCTTGACTTTCTGCGCCCATAATTTCATTTCCTCTCTTTCCCACTCTAGCTCATTTCAATAGCATTAAGCGCAGCTGCAGCTTCCATATTTAAAGCATATTTAAAGCTTCTCTTAACGCACTTATGTTGTTTGTGTAATTTGTAATATTGTTATCTCTTTCGTTTTTGGCAAAGCTTTTATTAATGTACATGCTCGTTGCTCTCTTTTTTGCTCATTAGATGCGTTTAGTCTTTCGTGATAAGCCAAAGTGCGTGGGCGGCTTCGTTTCGTGCGCTTAACTGCGCGCGCGTGTGTGTGAGTGTAAGCATGCGTTAGTGTTATATGTATGTGTATGCAGTAACAAAGTGCAAGTTGTTTTTGTTTGATTTATTTAATCAATTGCCGGCGGCAAAGCTGCTGCTTAAAGATCAATATAATTTTTTTCTTTTTTTTATTTGTTTTTTATGTGTTAGTGTATGAAATGGTAAGCAAGTATGCGTAGTGGTATCGATTACTGATTTTCGTTAAGTTTCCGTGTCGTAAAAATATATATCGGTGAATATAAGTTAAGCGGCTCATTTGTCCACCGAACTTCTTCGATTTTAATGATACTAGCCATTAGTAACCGTGTCAAATTTTATTGTAAAATTCTGATTATTTATCGATTTATCGATAGCTGAAAATTATTGTTTTTCATTTCCTACTTTTTCACACCTTTTTTAAAATAGTAGTTCACTTTTGAACTATAAAATTAACTAAAACTTATAAGAAATCTAAAAAAAAAAATTATATTTTTGTCAGAAATATTTAATTTATATAAAATTTTAATCGGAATCTTGCGATATATATAGAATGGACCACTTAAGGTAAGTTACTCTTTGTATATTATTTATTTTAAGTGCTTTACACAAAATGCAAAAGTTTTCTTTTAAGTTACCTAAAGTATGATCAGGGTAACTAGAGAAGTCTATATACCCATGTCCGTCTGTCCATCCTGCCGTCTGTCCGTTTGAACGCCTAGATCTTCGAGATGGTAAGAGCGAGTAGAGTAACCAAACTTTGACATAAGATCCCATATTATTCCATAGGAGACAAGTTTATTTTATTTTTCTGATATCGGGGTTAAATTATATAGCTCCCATAGGGGTGTTTCAGACAACCACGAAAAAAATCAAAAGTTTTAGATGAATAATTCGTTTGTTTATAAAGATATCGTTACCAAATTTTGCATTCGAAAGTTTGGGTTCAGCGTCTAAACTTCTGCAAGCGTGCCCGTAGTGGCCATGCAAAAGAAATCGAGTTCCATACATAATGGCATCGAATGTACTTTTACAGGAATAAAGAATTTCAATGATATCCAAAACCATTTTATTTAAAAAAAAAATCGTTCTTATTGAAAAACCCTTGAGCTTCTGAAAATGAGTGAAAAGTCATCATAGGAGATTGGTATCGAAAGCATTGAAGGGAAAACGGCCATAGTATCTTGAAAGACACGACAAAGTCATCCTCCAGCATGATAATGTTGGGATACATGTGGCCAGAGCAGTCAATACCATACATACCTGGACCATAACTTAAACGAGATTTCTTACTCTTCGGATATTACTGCTTTGGATTACCATGGGATTTGATCCTTGGGACGCAGTGGAGCGAGCCCAAAATTCCACTCTTATGAAGAAGCAAAAACATTTAGCAATTCGTGGATCGCCTCAAAAGATGCTTAGTTTTTTCAAGACTGCACCCTATACCTAGCAGAAAGATGCGCAAAAGAGTCTTTGATCTGTTTGACTTTACTCTGCCCAGTATAGCACAAACAATTTTTTTTTTTGACGCGAAACAATATCTGTACCTACTAGTTCCGTAAATTTGAATCGATTTGAAAGAAAATCGCAATAATATGAAATAAAGAAAAGTCAGGACAACGTATGTCTGCTTTATAAGTAGTTAACTGCTTAAACATAAAATAAAATTGTCTTTCGATCGTCAATAATGGATAACTTATTTTTCTCTTATGGGGCTAGTTAGCTCTACCCAGCTGTTCGACTCTAATAGCTTTTCAATATAGCCGCATATTTCCAAGCGCCGCTTAAATTGACTTTGATTTAGTTTTAAAGGGTTGCCAACCACAAAATCAAACAATCGATTTGCATACCTGAGTCCTGTGAGTGAGTCCCCTGCTCAAGGCCCGTTCCTTGTAATAAAAAGGGTTAGCTATTGTTCTTGGCATGCTGCAGTAGCAGAAGTATGTAAATGTTGTTTGCACGACAAACTTCGGCATAGACAATGCCAAATGCAAACTAATAGATACATTTATGGCGATTTGGGAAAGAGATAAAGAAAGGTGAGTTAAGGTAATTAAAAATCTTTACGGTCAGCGTTGAGAAAAAAAGGGGCAAAGGTTGCCACACGAAACGAGATGATATCAGATCTGTGATCTGGTTCAGCTAGGATGCTGTGTGTACATAAAGTTTTATGGTTGCTTTACTTTTATTTGTTGCATTTCATAATTGTTTTTCATTAAGTGGGATTAAGGACTCTTACCATGGACTTCTTACTATTTGCCGTTGTCCTTACGACTGGAGCAGGCGTGACGTAAGCACTTAAACCTATTTTCTTGAACGTTTTGAACTTTTTTTTTTGCATAGAGCCATGTGATGGCTTGAGATTTGATCTAGCTACTGATAAGGCTGATAAGCTGTGACAGACATGGAAAGGATTAGGCAGACACTTGTTCTGGGTGAGTTGGCTCCAGGAAGAAGGTTGTTCCGTTCTCAGCATTTAAGGGAACTGGTTTATCTTTTAAAGTTGTTGATTTCTTTCGAAAAAGAGAGTGGGCACTGCGACCTGAAGATCTATTGTATCGTAGAACTGGTCTATAGTGACACTGAAATGAGAAGGAGGGAGTTAGCTTCTAGGATGAGATCTTCTTTTTTGATAAATTTTCTTCAAGCTTTTGACGCCCTAAGCTCCACTTGGAAGAAGAAGAAGGACGACAGTAGTATCTTTTTCTTGTCACTCTCTGTTGTGTCCCAAGTCCTACCTATCCTGTTTAAAGGATGCAACAATATAGCTGCTGCTTAAGCGTTCAATTAATATTACCAACTTGTAGCTATGTGTAAAACCCTTACAACAAAAACTTGCAGCAAAATAATAATCCTTTGGCCACGACGTATTACCACACACACACATTATCTCTGTGTAACGACTAATCCTGGATTTAAATAGATTCCAAACAGTTTTGACCCGCATTGCATCAAAGAGCCAGCAGCAGTTGGCTAAAAACAAAACCCTTTGCATTTCATTCATGCAAATTTACGACTTTTGAGACACATGGTTAAGATTGAAGTTCCGGTTCTGTTTTAGGCTAAGGTTAAGGCGCTTAACCAGCTGCTAAAAACCAAAAGAAACTCATTTAGATTAGGCTTAAGCAATGCCAAAAGCAGTTGGTCTTGGCAAGAGAACAAATTACATCGCTGATAGTCGTAGAAACAGGCCTAGTAACTACTTTGCACCTGTAGATCCTGGCTTGAGCCACATTGAGATACATTGAGACACTCTCTCTCTATTGATGGCATATCGAGGTGCAGAGTGTCGGGATACACAAAAAACAGGGGATCGATCCTTCGAAACAAGAGCACTGCTGTGTTGTAGTATTTTATTTTGGACATACATGACAACCTAATGAAGACAGGTGCTGGAAGACACAGTCGAAAGTGCGACAGACGAGACAGACAGTGCAGCCGACTGAAGCGAGGGTTGACTTATAACTTCGACAAACAGGCGAATTTTAAATGTGAATGCTTTAGAAATTTTGTGTGTAAAAGCTTTATTCGCATGGGAAACATAGAAGTTTTTAAAACGATTTTTATTTATCTTAAAAAATATGAATCTATGTTCTTTAATTGATTCAAACTGAAATACCATCGATAATCTTAACTCACACTGACAAAAAAAAAAACAAAAAACTATGACTAGTTTCTAAAATAGGATGCAGGCGGGAAGGACCCGGTAGGGTGTCGATATTTAGAACAACTTCTTTGACAATGTTTTTGTTTTTCCTTTCCATGGGTTCACAAAGAGGTTGGGCACTGCGACCAGAAGATCTTCTGTGCCGTACCCATATATTAATGCAAAATACATTACGCTCTCCGTATGAATAGAATTAGTTCTTCTGTTGGTGCTGACCTAAGATGGAAAGGACTCATCCTTTCCTTTCCCGACCGGCTCTGTTCCACACCAGGGGCAGTAACAGATAATATATCAGGTGGTTTTATCGTCTTCGAGGCAGAGTCTACACTTTGAAGAATCTAACCAATGGTATCTTACAGTGTGTTGTTAAGTTCTACCAAGACCTATTGTTTTGATCGGAGATCTAAATTATCTTCTTCGACATTGACTTGGCAGAAAATCTCAAAAATATGATTTAAGAACATTCCCCAGAAAGCAATTAAAGAAGGCTGGTCTGTTTTTGAGAAACCAGTTTTATTGAACAGCATGGGAGCATTTATACTTTCGTTGAATTGTTTAAGATCATTTACATTGGTTAGAAGAAACTTCTTTAAAATCTTTGACGACTTCCTTTTTCTAATAGCCGCCTGCCTACTTGTACAAAAAGGCGAGAGCATTATGAGCCACTTGGTTTCTGAAAGGTTATTCGGTTTTACACTCCCTAGTCAGCTCCAAGAAAGTCACGGGATTTTGCATGTTGTTTCTTGAAATCGAAGACACTTTTCGAAAAGAAAGAGAATATTCGCGAGCAGAATATTTTTAAAGCAGATGGAGACTCACCTCGAAACAAACGGCTCGCGACAAAAGTCTGACTTTTGGAAGGAAAATGAAAATATTCTTTCGAATTTAAATTACTTATCCCTGAATCTGAAATCTTAAAGAACTTGAACCACACATATGTCAATTCCATAGATTATAGTGTAGAGCATTTTCAGAAGTGAAGTATGAGACTGAGGTCATGGATGTTTTGGATTTTCGGGATTCAAGCAGATTCCCGACAATCAAGTCACTTTTCACTGTTTGTAGATTTTGCCAGTTACAATTGCGAGCGTCTATAGATAATTTTCGACCATAAAAAGAATCAAAACCTACACTTTATGCGACAAAACCCTTATGACACTTTAAAAATTTTCAATTTATTGGGACTTGGGATCAAATTCGCCCGCAGAATTTTTGCCACTATGGGCAAGTCAAGTATATTATTTATTATATATAGATTTCCGAGATTTACCAACATAATTATGGCTTATTCATAAATTTTAAAAAATATAGTACCGATTAATATATTTAAAAAAAATATAAATATAAATCCCACTAGGGGCCAATGCCCCTACTGGCCCCTACCTGCGGGCGCCCACCCTTGGGATCCCAATGAGGTTTTTTAAATAAAAAGAAGTCTCGTAAAATGACAAAATTCATAATGTTAATAATAATAACACTTTTATGAAAGCTCTCTTGTAAATATTAATTTTAGTTAATCATACAATATTCCCCAAACAATTTTTCTGGCTATATGCTTAATCTAATTGTTAAAATAAAAAATGCTTCTGAACTTGTTGAACATTTGAGTAAAGTTTGATCAAAATTGGTTCTCTATTTCAAATAGCTATCATACAAAATTTAACCAGTTTCTGGGTAGTGAAATTCAGGCACTGCCTTTGCGGCACCTTTTACAATGTTCGTTGAACAAATAAAAATTCGATAAAGACGAATTATTTTTACCATATCAACAAATATCTATATTTGCTGTACCACCTACATAGTCTCTCCTAAAAACTATAAAAATTCTCAAACTTATCCATGTAAATTTTGTCCAAATACTTACTCTATCTTTCTAGTATTTCCAATAAATTAAAGTCAACCCTCGCAAAAGGCAACAAAGTAAAACCTTAAAACATGTTCTTGGCAGCATTTGGTAGCAGCTTGTACATAACTCTATTTAGTCACTGAGGGGCTTTACGGGGTAAGCCCGACGAGTCTTTCGGGAACCAGCATGATTATTGCAACTTTCCCCCCGCAGTTGCCTGTTTGCTAATTTTACTTGCCATACGCTAATTTTCCATGTACATTGACAACTGCAACAACAATAATACAAAAGATCCTGACAAGTCCTGTTGATGCGGGTAAAGGTGTTTGCTGTGGGTTTTTGGCAGCACTCCCGAACCAGTTCCCAAATGTTTTTCTTTTTGTCCGCCCTTTTTATAGCACCACTTTGGCTGGTGTCAAAAACAAATCAACAATTCGTTGGGATTTATAGTGTGACCATAAAAGTTTTAAGTGATCGTAAAACTGGTGACAACAGTTTTACTTTTTCTCCTGTTTTTCTACTTTTTTTCATCTCAGTTATTATGATGAACGTATCGCACCCCTTGGGTTGTAATTATTTATTTTACGAGCGGCTTAAATAGTGCTGTAAAAGATATTCAAAAATTTTACGACTTTTCCAATGTTTGCAAACTTTGTGTGAAAACTGCACTCTAAATTCGGCGTCATTTCTGAAAAAAAGTAAACCCCTATGATTAACCACATTATGGTACGTACTTGAGATCTTTGAGAGCTGGCTTTTTTTATTGAATGCATAATATTCATATATACTGTTCCTTTAACTCCTATTTGGAGCATAGGGCGCGAAGAACTCCTCTTCGCCAGTGAACCCGGTTCGGAGTTGTTTTAAGTTTCTTCGAGTTCCTAATCACGCTCACAAATTTGATTAAAATTGGTTTTGGTCTTCATGTAGATCCAATAGTATCCATCTGTTTTCTGCGCATAATTCTTTTATAGAGATATGGTAATCAAATTTGAGATAGCATAGGGTGCTTCTCTCTATGGGGAGACCTTTACATATTGTTCCAGTTCCTTCGTTCTTTGCTTGAATATCTAGATATAGAAATTGGTCGTTGCATGAGAAGGTTCAGTACAAGGGGTGTGTACTAGCCCACTGGTTCGATGCTTAGAATGACAGCCAGGGCTGCCAGCATAGGTGAATCGCTGGGTTCCAGTAGTATCCAAACATACCGCTCTATGTTTCCATTGCAACAGCTTTTTGTGTCCAATACCTCCAAAGAGGCACGAAAAACAATTTTGTGCATTGCGCCACCTTCTAATTGTTGCATCATGATTTGGAGTTTGAAATAAACTGGAAAACATTATGAACTGAAACTTAAAATAAAAAGGGCGTACGCTAAGCTTGTAAAGTATGGAACTCCTTCTGTCATCCTCGACTCCCAGTGCAGCATAGGGCCTCGTCCATCCTCTTCTAGCGAACTCTATTACGGAATTCACGACAGATATCATTCCATGAGTAGCTGGTGGCTTTTAGTTCCTGATCAATAGATCTTCTCCATGTTTTTGCAGGCGCACCAACGCGACGACCTCTCCCCAGCGAAGTGGCTGCCGAGCGAGATTCTCGTTGGATATCCGAAGGGTATGCCCAATAAAAAGTTTGGATCAAAGTCAATTTAAAGCTCAACACATTCGATATTACTTAAAAATAAAAATATCAATTAAAAGTAAGCTGACATAATGTTTAGCTAAACTATCAAAAGTTCAAAGTCAATGCCCTCAGAAGGACATTACTCTCCTTTCATTTATGATTTATGTTTTCTTTGTTCTGACAATCAAAAGCATTTCATATTTTCCTGAAAGCAATGTCCTGTCAAAACAAGCAAAGGGTTAAAACTTGACCGCCAAAAACTGACCAAAAAACCGCGCGTCTGCGCGTGCCGCGACTTCCCGCGGATTTGAACTGCGCCACCTTAGAGCACTAGGAAAGAAAGAAAGAAAACCGAGACAACCCTTTTTGTTATCTTATACAAGATGACCGCTGGGCAGTGCTACTGCTGTCTGTGGAAAATTGCTTTGTGAGCAGCGTGAAAAATGGGAAAAACATCAAATCGACGCATTTGATGAGGGTCGATGAGATGACGACATGTCGTTCCAAGGCAGACCTTGTTGCTCTTTAGCATATAAAATGCGACGTCATTTAGACAGCAGACAGCAGAGTGGCTCATCCTGATACTGTTGGCATCTGCCGGGAACAGGTTGCTTCTCTCTTATTGTAGCCCCAAAGATCAGGAACAAGCACGCGCCATTTATGTAAATACACAGTCGAAAACACCTGAAATCGATTGATTTGAAATACATAAGCAGCTATATAGATGCAGACAGGTGGCACACACACACACACACACACTTAGGTACATTCTTAGTCGGTTATATAAACATAAAGTTGATATATTACAATCCTCCAGTCAGCCCGCAACGAAATGAAAAATCACCGTGCCATATTGCCTTGGCAAACAATTTGAATAGCTAGAAAGAAAATGCTGAGCCAAGGTGCAAAAGGGAACTTAGTATGACAAACGGGATCAAGAACGAAATCGACAAAATTTTTTCGTTTCGGGAATAGGCAATTTTTATGCGTCAGTTGCAGCGAAGCGGAAAACTGGTTCCGAACTCGCTCAATGCCTCAAAATGCAGCATTTAGACATTCGACACACACAAACACACAACAGAGGCACAGGACATGGGGAGTGCACATTGAAATGACAGCAACTTCCTTGCTCAGGATTAGCTGAGAAAACAGGAACAAATGCAGGTATTTCGAAAGACGCAGACGAAAGCCATAAGCAACGGCTGAGGAGACTTTTTCAAAAGATACTCTTATAAACAGTTTTATATAACTAACCTGAACTTAGTTCAATTTATTGAACTACATCTTAAGGTGCATTAATAGTTAAGAAATAACTTGCTCTAAGCTTTTCCTTTGGAAATTGATAGACACGCTGATTAAATAGGCAGTACGAGGGCAGCTTGATATTTTATTAAACAATGGTTGCGGTCACCGTATGGCACGTAGCGACACCTTTTCGAAACCAGAAACTTTGATGCAGCATAAATTTGAAAACCAATATTCTTTGATAGTTGTTCTGTATTGATCAGAACCCATTGCGATTCGGAAAATTTTGGATTTACCCCTAAGCTGGCCTCTACAACAGCGATATTTTCTTTGGGCCCAGCTGTTCTTATTCTGGTGGGTGGTCGGACATCATGGATTGTGAATAAGTTGATATATGATCAAGAAAAAAGGCGAATATCATTTTCTGATGAATAATTATTCGGTCCATAAATTGTCCGAAGAGCTTTATAAGTTTTTACAAGAGAGCACTGATATTGATTGTAAATCTCGAATACTTGAAGACGTGGTTGTGGTATAAACCTTTCCACGATGAATTGTCGAATAAAATTACATTGGCATTAGTCAAAAGTTGCAACTAGTTTTAAAGATAGCTCTTTCAAAAATCCGGACCCTATTAAAAAACCCACTTTATAGTTATAACTAAATCACGATATTCGTGGAACTGGTGATTCTGGTGCAACTGATGCTGTTGAGATATCTGGTGGGATTCTTGTCTCCGATAGACCTTACTGGAATTTTTGACCGATTTAGTTGAACTGGGGGCTGGGACTGGAACTGTTGAACTGGGGACTCCGAAGCAACTGATGCTGTTGACCCATCTAGTGGAGCTAATGATACCGATGTTTCTGACAAATTGTGTGAAACTCGGGATTCCGATATAAGTGGAGTTTCTGACACATTTGGTGGAGCTGGTGATTCCGTTGTAACTGGGTTTTTTGACCCATCCGACGAAGTTGTTATTTTGACTCATTTTGATTCCGATGCAACAGATGCTATAGAAACATCTGCTAGAGCTGTTGACTTTAATGTAACTGGAGTTACACATTTTTGGTAGAGATGGGGATTCTGATATAACTAGTGATTTTGACCCATCTGACGACGTTGGAGTTTCCGATATAGCTAGAGTTTTTGACTCATTCGGCGGAACTGATGATTCCGTTTCAACTAATGATGTTGCTTCTTTAACTGGAGTTACACATTTGGTGGGGCTTGGGATTCTGGTGACCCCTCTGACGAAGTTGGTGCTTAGACACATTTTGTGGAACTGGTGATTCCGATGCAACTGCAGTTTTTACTTATGCGGCGGAACTGGTGATTCCGATGCAACTAATGGTATTGATCCATCTGCTGAAGAGGGGTAATTCTAGGTAACTGAGTTTCTGACACATTTGGTGGCACTGGGGACTCCGATTTAAGTGGATTTTTTGACCCATCTGACATCTGAGTTGTTATTTTGACTCATTTTGTGGAACTGCTGATTCCGATGCACCAGATATTGTTGATTCATTTGACGAAGTTGGTGTTTTCAGTGCAACTGGATTTTTTGACCCATCTGACGAAGTTGGTGTTTCCAATACAGCTAGAGTGTTTGACTCATTCTGTGGAACTGGTGATTCCGATGCAACTGATGCTGTTGATCCTGATATATCTAACTGGATTTTTTGACGCATTTCGTGAAGCTAGGGACTAGGACTGGAACTGTTGACCTATTAATTCATTTGGTAGAGCCCTGGAATCCGATCTAACTGGAGTTTCTGACGCATTTGGAGGAGTTGGTGATTTCGATGTTACTAGAGTTGTCCCCTCTCGGGGATTGCGACCTTGTCATGGTGAGGGGGCTCAGTAGTTGCGATGAATCCAAGAGCGATGCCGGCGGTAGCATAGCTATCGGTAGGGCCACCCATGCGGGTAAGGTCGTGGAAGAGTCCTGAAGCTAAGAGCAGTCCACAACAAACCCTAATCACTTATTGGCGTCTGTTTCCCCATATTAGGGGCGGCTTCTAACTAAAGAATCTTTGAACCCATCACTCATTGATTCTCATAAAAGATGTCAGAATTACATGGAACAAAACAATAATGGAAACATGTCTCCAAGGGGTACCCAACAATTATTGGTCAATCCCCCTGCTACGGCAGCCAGCACAGAGGATTTGAAGATCTTAATTTCACGTTATAGCGACAACACGATGAATGTAATCTAGAGGCTCTATGCTCCACTTAGGAGTCCAGAATTCATAGTAGTAGTAGTAGCAGAGTTTTTGACCCATTTGGTGGAGCTAGGGAATACAATGCAACTATTTTTGTTTAGTGAAAAGGATGATCGAAAAACTTTGTAATAAGACTACGTCGAGCAAAAGCTTTGGCTTGAGTACACATACTTGGAGCTTCCGTTTCAAAGAAGAGAACCAGCATCAGAGAATCATGCCAGCACTACCAACAAAGCCGAGATCGTTTGGATATCTGACACCTGTTTTGCTCTCGTACTGGATTCAAAACTCCTATAAAAAAAGGTTTAACCTGGTTAAATTTACTTGAACACACACAGATTCGCAGAGTATCAAATGCTGCTAAAATAAAGTCTTCCATCGAAGCTCCCAAAAATGTAACCCAAGAAAATCCCTTCAATTTAGCTATTTTTTGATGAATATCATATTTTACCTGATGCCCAAACGCTTTCATTTCTCAAGGCTTAAGAGCATTTACTTCCAAGCGTACACAACTTAAATGAGTTTTAATCTATTCAAAGGATAAACGGCAGGTCTCGGCCGAGGTCCCGTTTCCTTGCCATAGGAGTGATCAAAACTGCGCATTTGTCTAGCTTAACTTCAATGCGGCGGCCATGAAGCTTTGCCGGCCTTTAAGGAGCCGCAACAAAAAAAACACCCCAGATGGACTCGACTCTGCTCCTAATGCGCTTTTCGTTTTATTTTTATTTTTTTATTTAACGAAATATATTGCAACGCTTTCATTTAAATTTAATTGCTAGCAGGGAACCCAGGAATCAAGTTGAAGGAAAATTAATTTGTTGCTGTCCCATGTCCCAGGCGAGCAACAACGTCGCGACGTCACAGCGAGAGCCGAGAATCGAGAACTGAGAGCCGAGAAAAGTGTCTCACAAACGTCCCGTACCGGTGGCAACTGATCTATCAAAAACATTTGACAACTGTGCCATGTCAAGGGTTGGCCGGCCGGCACAGCAAATGGGGTAAGCCTGGGTTCTGGTCGAGCATGTCCTGTTTTGGAATTGCTTGTTTTTCTCAAATATGTCTATTGCCCCTTTATTGCCGTTGTTCATCTTGTGCCGTGCCGTGTCGCTCCGTTCTACTCTCTTCATTTGCATTTAACCCTTTGTCTTTATTGTGGACTCCGCGGGGTTTCCACTCGCCTGTCACTTGGCAAAACTTGCTCAACATCCTTTGCTTACTTCTAATAATAACACGGAAATTTTTCGTTGATTTTTTTATACAAAAAATTTCCTTATAGAAAAATATAATTTTTTTTCTTCGGCTTGTTGTTGTTTAATTTAATATGCAAATTGTCTGCATGATGCTGCAGAAATGTCAAAATTGAGCGTTTCTCGGGTGATATATGGACTGCCTGAGTATCCTTTATAGGAATATCCTTAAGCTGCGTTAATTAGCTAATTGCTTCCAGGGTCAGAGCCAGCTTCAAGCATCACAAAATGCTTTTTCAAATATTTGCAGCATCATTTTGTGCTGAAGAATATTTGCATTTAAAATTACAAAAATAACTGAATACTGAATTTTTTATCAGCAAGAATTTCGTTTTTAACTTTAAATCAGGCTTCATTAGTTTTATAATTTTTTATTTTTCTGAGAACTGCAATATAACTATAAAAAAAATAAATTAAATTAAAAAGTTTAAATAATATTTTTTCATGTCCTTGAAGTATTAAGTCAAACCAGGAGTCCGACGAGTGCGCTAGCAAAGGATTCAATGTAGAGAGACCTGCGCAGGACTTAATATTGAAAATCATGAAGTTAGTTAAAGCAGAGACAGAACGACAATGGAACACTGTGTTGGGTTTTCTCATAACCAGGTGCGGATCTTGGATTTGGTCTTGAAGAAGGTTCTTCACTACGAAGTGTATATATATCAGAGCAGGCAAATATATTTCCACCCATTTTTCGGGTGTCCGGACCCGAAAACCCCGTGAATCCGCTACTACTCCAAACTCAAACAACCCAAAGCGAGTTCACGAATTCCTGCGTTTCCTTGAGTATGAATATATAAGTATATGTATTAAAGTCAGATCAGTTTATTATTTTTCGAATTATAGACTATCTCAAAATTAATAATTTTTGTAATCTCAAATTTTTGTCATCTTTTCAGTTTTTTGTAAAACTGTCAAAAGCAACTAATTTTCCCAACTTTATTACATACAATAGTTCGGGCATCTCCCATAAAAAAGTCGAGCAAAATCTCTACACACACACACGCTACACTCGCAATACATTTGCAATTTGGATGGCACTCTTTTTGGGCCACCCTCTGTTGCAGGAACCGCACTGTTTCGGTTTGTGCTCTCGTCAGGAACGCATTCCTTTACACATAGGAAATACGCTACCTACAACAGCAGTATATATATAAGAAGTGTAGTTCATACTACCACTGCTCTATAATTTCGTTAATCAAAACAAAAACAGCAACACGCAAGAGGGGGGTCAACTGGCCAACCCAACCCAAGCCACGTCTCATTTCCCAGCGGCACGTCAATAATTTAGAAATTTTCGGAAATTTCAAAAATTAAATATAGTTCATAAGGCGTCGTGAATTATTATTAGTTGGTGAAATGCCACAAAACACAAATCAAATCTAATCAAGCATAGAAAGCGGCAAGGACTTTTGCCGACTTTTCCCATAGTACTAGCGTGTTGGCAAGGGGTAGTGAGGTGCCGCGGCGGGCTCACCCCTCATCGCAAGAAAAAAAACAAAAAAAAAAATAGAAACCAAGGCCATGTTCTAATTTTTTCTTCCTTTCACTAAGCAACTGCAATTACATTTCATTTTTTATTTTTCTTCTTGATTCCGATTTCGATTTCGTTTCGTTTTCTTTTTCTTTCATTTTTTGTGCATTGTTTTCTTATGGACCCGCGCAGCTCACGCCATGGCCACAGACCCCGGGGTGGGGTGTCTGTGTGCGAGTGTGTCCTATGTCCCCTACCTATGGGTGTCAAGGATTTGTCCGTTGTTATTTTTGTTGTGATTTTCTCTTTTGGGCTTGTAAAGAAAGGCTGACAGGCAGCGAGACGAGCCTTGTAATTATTTAGTTTACGTACTGTTTTTTTTCCATTCCCTACTTCCTTTATCTGGGTGCGGGCAATTTTTTTGGTTGCTTTTAATCGGGTCTCAGAGTCTCAGGATCAGTGGCTCGGAAATTTTCAATTTCATGCTTAGTTTTGGTAAATTAAAGAAAAGCATAAACGTTTAGCTTGGGAAAACTTGGCGCAAAGTGCAAAGGTCCTAGGAGTCTGGGATTGTAGGGAATTCACATAGAACGGGTTTGTACTAAAATGCACGAAATATTTGGTTAACTAGAACATAGTATTGTAGGTCAAAGTACTGTTTTTGGACTAGAGCAAAGTTTGACCCGTACTGCGAATCCTTCAGATGACACTTTTTTAAGTGTTTTACCTTAAACCTTTAAGACCGCAAACTTTTTAAGGAGCTTATAATAAAAAATTAAGGCAGAACATTTATTAAGTGTGCAATACCTATAAAAAATGATAAGTATAGAAAAGTGTTACTGACCATATCATATCTGGGATTATAATCGCTGCTCTCGACTTTAAATCATTTTGAATTCGGACATTATTGACTTATATTTGACCTTAGATGTCCATTTGATGAAAGTATTCTCAAAGCCGCTTTTAGGCATAAAATTTTTAAAATTAAACAACGTTTTTCCAATTATTTTTTTGACGAATTTTTTTTGAATGCTTAATATTAAGTTAAGGTTGGGATATAAAAACTTGCCACCATCAATTTTTATTAATCATTTGTTAAAATTCAAATTTTTTAATTTCAATAAGTCTTTAGCCAAAATTTTTTGACGCAATCTGACAAGAAGAGGTATCTTTGTCCAGAGTATATCTATAGGAAGCAGGTGCGGCTGAATCCACCAAATTTTCGCATAACTGAAATCGTATTAAGCAATTTAAATGTGATTTATTTCAAACAATATAAAAGCTGAAAGCCAAATGCCGAATTTAAATTCATATTCATAATCATAATCATAATTATAAGCCCTACCCTCAATGATCAAATGATCATCCCCCGTTCACCCCGTTGTTGCTGTTGTTGGTGTTATTATTTCCATCATAGATATCGTAAAGTACGATGATGTTTTGGGATTATGCGATAATTTGATATTTTGTTGAAAACGAAAGGTATTAGCATTTAAATTGCCTCATTAGAAGTCGGTGGGTGAAACTGTTGCACCACGAACTATACTTTTTTTTGCAGTGTATCAACATTTTAATAGTAGAGCTTTTTCCCAAAACAATTTTGGGATAATAATAATAATTCCTTGACTTGACTAGGTGGTACATGGTTAACTCTATTAATAACTATTCGATGAGAAAAATTACCAACAGTTTATAGCCAAACCCGAGGATTTTCTTCGGCAAATGTACCGACAAAGTCACGAGCACATCAGAGTGCTGGGACTAAAACTTAGAAGACATTGACTAAATTCTGACTTTACAGCAAATTTCCAAAAAAAAAAAGCTACACAATCTTGTAATTCCGAAATGCATCCATAAATTCTGCTCTTCTAATTTTCTTATTACTTAAGTACTTGTTAGAGAAATGGTCAATCTAGCAAAACTTTATTTAAAACTTTTGAAAAAGTTTATTTTTCTGAAAGAATTTATGTATTTTATAGATCGATATTATACAAATACCAAATAAACATATTATTTATTTAGTTTTTTTTGCAACCCATTTTTTTTGTCTATTTTTACTGTACTACATGGTGATTTTTCACGATGTTTATTTGATGGGTTGCCGATTTCAACTTTTTTTTGCAAACTTTTTTCGGAGTTCATCTTAGATTCATCTCGCTTGCCAGAATTGTACAAACTGGTACTGGCCGATGTCAGAAACTTTTTGTATCTACCAATAACAGGTCCCTCAAAATGTCCCCGGCCTAACTAAGAAAAACACAATATTTTAGCAAAATTCGATTTTATTCATCAACATAATTTCCATTTAAGGTAATACAGTCGGTCCAACGCTTCTCGATTCCTTTTTTGTAGAAGGCTTTTACTTGCTCGTTGGTGCTAAATTTTTTTCCCTGGAGCATCCTTTTGAGATCAGCAAAGAGCCAGTAGTCGCTGGGAGCCAGATCTGGAGAATAGGGGGTTGGGGGAGCAATTCGAAGTGCAATTCATGCAATTTGACCATTGTTTTCATCGACTTGTGGCACGGTGCATTGTCTTGGTGAAACAGCGGTTTTTTCTTAGCCATGTGGGGCCTTTTTTCTTTATTTCTTCGCTCAATCGATCCATTAATGCCATGTAGTAATCACTATTGATCGTTTTTCCTTTTTCAAGGTAGTCGATGAATAAAATACCGTGAGCATCCCAAAATACTGAGGCCATAACCTTTCCAGCCGAGTGTTGTGTCTTCGGACGCTTTGGTGCGCTTCCACCAGCCTCAGTTCACTCTGTTGATGCTGATAATGGATCCATGTTTCATCCATTGTCACATATCGACGCAAAAATTCGGCTTTGTTGCGATTAAAAAGCACCAGACAGGCCTCAGAATCGTCAATTCGTTGTTGTTTTTGGTCCGGTGTCAACAAACGCGGCACCCACTTTGCCAACTTTTTTTTCATGCCCAAATGTTCATGCAAAATTGTGAATGCGCTACCTTCTGATATCTTTGAGACCTCAGCTATCTCCTTCAATTTTAATTTACGGTCGGTCAAAACGATTTTTCGAATTTTTATGATGTTTTCTTCGGTAACAGCTGTTTTTGGGCGACCACTGTGTTCAGCGTCTTCGGTGTCAGTACGACCACGTTTAAATTCATTATAACAGTCTTTTATGGTTGATTTCCCTGGAGCAAAGTCCGAGTAATATTTATCAAGCCAAAGTTTAGCTTCTACCGTATTTTTTCCGGTTAAAAAGCAATGCTTAATTAGCGCACGAAATTCTTTTTTTCCATTTTTAATAACAACACTGAGGTAGCTTCCCATTGACATGTATAACTTAAGAACGCGTTGCGCCCTCTATATGTCAGGCCGGGGACTTTTTGAGCGACCTGTTATAAGCTCACTATCTAACCAGTCCGTAATGTTTTTTTATCTCAAATTGACGACCCCCACTGTCTAAAAGCTCTAAATAGGTGTCTGAATTGGTCCTAGTAGGAATAAAGTGCAATAGAGACCTCATACCCAAAAGCCGCCCATATCATAAGCGATATTCTGCTACGGTTACGCTTGTGGAATGTGTTACGCGGTTGCCTGACATTTCCCCAATATTTGTTGCCATGGACGGGACCATCCAAATTAAACTTTTTTCGTTCGAAAAAATTTCTTTCCCAAATATGCGGTTATATGGCGCTTCTGCAACTTGTGATATTCTCTGGAAGTATATTTAATATTGTTGTTTTCATTCAAAATTTGGTTAACCCATCTCCTAGATACGGTGACCTAAATGGCATTGTATTTCCAAGCAGGACATATTTTTAAAAAATTAGTGTTTTACTGCGATAATGGAGGTTCAACCCTCGGGCAATTCTCTTAATTGTTCCATAAATATCTGGATTTTGAGAAAGATTGAAATCGTGTTCCTATGACGGTTCCGTCTAGAAGCGATTTGATATATTTTCATGTCACTTTCAGAGATTCCTCTGACCATGCCCAGTTCCAATTCTGAAGGCTGCTTGGCTCATTGCATTTTCAACTATAAAGTCAAATTAATTTCATAAATTATATTCAAGTTAAATATTTTTCATTTATTTTCTCGCTAAATTGTAAAAACAAATCCATTTTCTGGCGATCCTTACAGTTTAAAACGTAATATTTGCTTGGACATTGGCATTGAAGCTAAAATAACCGAATACAAAAATATACTGGAGCCAAGTTTTGTTTAGAAATTTGAATAAAATGAAGCTAGATTGGCCATTGTGCCACTGTGCCCAAAACTTTGGATTTCTTCAAGAAATTCTTTACAATATTAATTTTGACATTTTGTGAAGCTTTGATAGCTCCGAACTTGCTAAAAAGTATTTAGAAGAACAAATTGTCAAATAGCATTTGTAAAAATTCCAAACAAAAGAAAAAATCCTTTTGAAAGTTTTTCCAACACAGCTATCGAAAAGCCGTTAAGTTTTTCCGGTTTACAGTTACGCTGGCCACGCGTCATTTTTGTTTTGTTTGGTTTTTTGTGCCGTTGTTTATTGATGTTTGTGTTATTTTTGATATTTTCATATTTTTGGCAACGGACCAACCGCATCATCTGCATAGCACCAAACCAAACCAAACGCAGAGGGTCTTGACATAACCTAAACAAACAAAAGCTGCGGCTGCCAAACGCCACCACCGGCTGCAGTGACGCCAGCGCAGACGCTGACGCAGGCGCAGAAGCTGGCGCTAAGCTGCTGCGGCTGGACCTTGCCGACCGCGAATGACCGCGCCAGCGTGTGCCGGGGGTCAAAGGTAACAAAAGCAGCAACAACAGCAGCAGCAGCGTTGGCCGCGGCAGCTGACTTTTCAAAGCAAACAAAAGCGTAAAAGGCTTTACCCCTGCCCCTGCCCCTTGCAGCGCCAATGTTTGCGCAGCAGTTTCAATTTTTTAATAAATAAAACAAATACGCGAAAGCGAGACGCACAGCATAAGTTTTCACCGCGCGGAAAATTTATTTATTTACTTTTGGACAATTTTCATTTTTTTCCATTATGGTCTCTTGTGTTTTTTTTTGTGGCACGCACGCGCTTTTTGATAAACGATGCTAAGCCGCGACAATATGAGGCTATTAGGGTAATAATTTGTGGGATTAAAATTTTATGCCGGCCAGTTGCTGCTGCCCGACGTTTCATGTAAACCAATTGAAAGTCGGTTTTTTTTTTCGTGCCCATTTCTCGTGGAACTCGTCGGAGTAGAGCATTATGCGAGTAAGTTTGTCAAGTACACAACTCATAACAAAAGGCGGCTTTTAATGCAACCCTTGCAAAAAAATGAATTAGCTGAACACCTGATTACATTCGTTGTGTGCGTAAGCAGCGCAGTAAGCAAGAGCGCAAGCTCGAGAATTAAGCTCAAATGAGAGAGAGAGGAGGATCAAACTTAGACTAACCAAGCGAGACTGGAGTGGTACAGTGGACTAGTCCCACCGGTCTGATTGAGACAGGCAGGGATTTAAATATGTGCGCTGGTACAGTCGCAGCTTTCTATAAAAAGTTACTCTCTAATGAACTTTTCCCATATACGAAATCTTTCTAATTTATTATGCTTTTTTCTACAAGAACCATACCAAGACGGTCAAAAAAGAAGTGGAGCATGGATATGACTTTTGACTCATTCTGACGCTCCTTAGACGCGGTGAGTGGTTGGTTTTAAATTGCCGTTCCTGTTGTTAGGTAGCCCGAAAGCTTGCTCCTAGTCAATGTCTGTTTGAACACCTAGGCACAGAGACTGGGCTTGGGACCTAAAATTTTACGAATAGATGCGCGATCTTAAGGCGAAGTAACTTAAACCCACTCTTCTCAGCCACTCTTATTGCACAATAGCCTAACCTTCAGCTTGATAGGTCTTTTCGATGTGGTCTCTGTTCCAAAAACTAGCAAAATCGGTTAATAGAACCAACATAGAAGCTATCCACGTAGGCCACTTCGTCAGTGTCCAGATAACTACAGACATTTATCTTAAGGTTTTGGTATTGGGGGGCTCTTCACTTCAAAGTGTATACATGTCAGAGCTCGCAAAAGACTTTCAGCTAATTTTTCCAACTTAACCTCCCATCGATCCGTCAATAAGGATTCCTCAGAGATCTTTTAATCAAGGGAGTAAGGTTAGTTTAGGAACCCACAAAGATCTAATCGCCTAATGAGATTCCTATTAACGAAGAAGCATAAAAGGGTGTTGGGGAAAGAGGGGGTACTCCCCCTGCTTGGTAGGGGTTAATAGAAAGAGCCTAGAAGCTATTCATGTAGGTCACTTCGTCAGTGTCCAGATAACTACAGACACTTATCTTAAGGATTTGGTCTTGGAGGGCTTCTTTACTTCAAAGTGTATAAATATCAGAGCTCGTAAAAGACTTTAAACTGAGACCTTTTAATTAAGGAAATAAAGTTAGTTTAGGATCACACAAAGATCTAAGCGCTTACTGAGATGCCTATTAACGAAGAAGCATAATAAAGTTGTTGGGGAAGACGGGGTACTCCCCTTGCTTGGTGTACGGGGGATACAAATAAAGTGAGCGCACCTAATTTTTCCTAAACTCTGTTCTTGCTGAAATAGTTTGTGAATGCGACAAAAAAGTCAGATTCCCTTTTGGGATTGGCTAGACTGCTGGATCTTTAAAGATCATTTCCTTCCAAGTAGTGCTGGCAGCTGGGCAGCTGTTGGACGCTTCATATCACCTGCTCAATCCCGCAGCTGCGATGAAAGTCGTTATGGGGAACGAGCATTTTTTCCAACATTGGGTCAATAGCGCATTATAATCGCCGGAATTCGGATGTTCATTTTGGCCTATATCTTGAACAGATTGCCCGCGAGATATGAGAATTTCTGCCCATTTTTCCAAGTTCGGTGGGGAGGTCCGGACCCGAAAACCCCCCGCTTGTTCATACTATTCTCTGTTGCAAGTTCATAATAATTTCGCTGTTCGCTGTTCATAATAATTTCCCTGACTGACTATTTTCGTGGGGTGGGGAGCATAGGGATCTCTATTAGTAACTGTTCGAAGAGAACAGGGAGCTACAGTTTATAGCCGAATTCGAACGCCGATCTGCAGTCGTCAAAGTAGAACTCGTGTATTTCTGAATCTCCGATTGATATGATCATGGAGAGAATCATTGACGCACCGAATTCAATGTTATTGTCAAATGACTAAAAATATATCCTTAATTGGAACAGGTATACATTACCTATTATAAGTTCGCAGGCTCGTCGAGAGGTTGGTCGGAAAAGGGGGATTTCCTCCTGGCCAGCAGTTTTTTCAGAAGTCCAGTGTAATTACTTTCGTACATTCAAAAGTTGTTATAGAGGAACGTATTCTTTTGCACCTTTGTCGATATTTTTCCGCAAAAAGAATATCTACAGGATTTCAGGAATTCATCTTTTTTTTCTCTACCAACTACTGTTGAACTTGCGGCACAGCAGGACACTCTCAAACGGCAGTAAAAACCAAGTACCTACTATTTATTTGCGGTTTTGTGGAAATTATAACGAATTATGACATATTAAGATTTATGCAGCGAATTGGCAGCTCTATAAATCCTGGCCGCAGGCTGCATCTGCAAAACAACCATTGCCAAAAACTTGCATTTGGGAAAACACACAAATACACACAGACGCACACACACCAACACACACGCGGAATTTAAAGATACGCAACCGCAAGATATTGCTTCCTTCGTTTGTTCCTTACTCGAATTTCAGAGCCCGCGGCGCACAATGGGCGCTCTTTGACTTACAGCTGTTCCAAGGCGTCGACTACTGCCCGGACTCTTTATTATTATTTCTTATTTCATATTTTGATTTATTGTTTTGCTTATTGTTTTGCAAAAGTGCTTTAAATAATATTCGTGTCGTATTTTTTTTTTGGTTTTTGGCAAATGCTTTTGTTCTTGACTTGTTCGGGTTGCTCGAGGTTTGGCGATAAGGCGGTTTTTTTTTCTATGCAAATTTTCCAAGTTTTGGGTGTCCATGTCCTTGAAGCTACGTCAGACAGATTATGCCACATTAAAAACAATTTTTCTGCTCATTTTACAATAATAATATTTTATATTTTGTTAATAATAAATGTGTTATTGTTTTATTTAAATATGTTTTGTTGTTTTTAATAAATTTGCCGTAACATCGTAACATGTCGCAGCATGTTCGAATTGTTTATAATTTTATAAATTGTAAAAACCTTTTAAAATAGTTTTCCTTTTTTTTTAATAAATGTTTTGTATATATGTATTATGTATATATATTTTAATAGAGGCATGTGTAAATTGATTTTCGTGCTAAAAAAAAAATAATAGTTATAATATAATAATGAACATGACTTTTATGGCAGGCCTTACGGCTTTTATGTATACATAACTGCAGCTATACATATGTATAAGCTATATATAATATGAATGCTATATATTAGGAGTACTCGATCTACATATATTGAGTAAGAAGAAAAGTTTGTCTTGAGTTTTTTGTGGTTTCCATAATGAGCAAACAATTTGTATCGTGTTGCTTTTAAAGTTTAATTTTTAGTGTGGCAAATTCTACAAAAATTTAATACATAATATACTACATAGCACAAGCTACACTCAGCTATATATAACATATGTTGTCTATATACTATATATCGGTAGCTCTTATGCAACTGAATACAATTTCAAAAGGTACGCTACAATTTCGCTGTTAGTACTCATCAGAATATTTTGATTTTTTAATTTTAATTTTAAATTACACAATATAATATTGTATATATTTTTTTATATATATATCATAATTTTTTGTTTTTCTTTTTTTTTTTATAAAAAATTTGGTTTCACGCTTACAACAGCAGAGTTTTCTTTTTTCGTTTTGCTTGGTATATAAATAATTTAAAAAAAATTCTGACGCATCTACTCGAAATAGTATCTATAAGAAGTTTTTCTGGAGCACATTAAAAAAAAAAAAAGATACATTTTATAGAGTACAACAAAAGCTAGCTTTAATTTAATTTACAGTTGTGCTGGCTGCTCCAAACTACTACTGACGACGCACGGTGCGTTCCCGCTCACGTCCGCTTTCCTCACGCTGCAGACTGCCATGTCGCGGCGGCGAGGTTTGTCCGGTGGCGCCACCGTTTAGCACGCGTGCCTTGCGTGAACGCTTGAACTTGGCCATATCCTCACCGAAGACGTCACCTGTGCGCAGCGCCGAAATCAGATCATCAAACTCGCCTTTGTTGTCGCCCTTGGCGGGTGAGTCGCTCTCATTTGCGGCAGACTTAAAGCCCAGATTGCGTGCCACGCTGCTCATCAGACCCGTCTTGTTCTTGCGCTCTATGGTGCGTTTTTTCAGCTCGGCCTCCTGCTTGGCACGCTTCTCCTCCTCCTCCTGGCGGCGACGAAAGCTTTCATTATCATTACGCGCCTCGGCAAATGACACCAAAAACGAGTCAAAAATGCCAAAGAATTCATCCGGCTGCAAGACAGAGCCATCTTCGCCAAACAAACGCACGGCGCGATCAAAACGCGTCTTCATGTCCTGGAACTTGTCCTCCAGCTCGGCAAAGCGCACTGAAGCCTGTGCATGAAATTCGCGCATAACAGGCAAAAAGCGATCACCTTGCTGTGCGGGTCCAGAGCTGCGATGAAACTCTATTTCGCGTGCCACATCCGCCAGGCCAGTGCGCAGCATTTGTATGTCTTTGTCCATCTCGCCCAGCGACACCTTAGAGGCCTCGCGCACATGCGGTATATCATCCTCCAGTTTAAGCAAATCCTTAAACTTCTTTTCAATTACCTGCACCAGATAGTGCAGCAATGTAGTGCCCTTGGCGGCGCTGGACTTGGTATCGGCCAGACGATTCAACGAGGCCAAACGGAAGCCGGAGGCATTGCCGCGTGCGCCGCGATTCATGTAGTTGCCTGCAATAAAATAGTGGCCATTAGTAGTTGCTTGGAGTACCCAAAACTTCTTTACTTACCCAAGGCGAGCACCAGTTCAAGCAGCTTGCGTAGACGTCGGGAACGTGCTACCTCACGTGAGGCCTCCATAACGCTGCTTATGCGTGGTATGAGGTCATTGATTGTCAGCATAAAACGCTTCTTGTAGTGCAGGCTCTTCAGGCGCTGCTCATAGTGGGGTATCCTGCAAAGACAATTTAGCTGCTTAGCTGTCTCATAACATGTGGGCTAGCTCCTAGTACTTACTTGGAAATCTCGTAAAGAAAACGATCGGCGCGTGCCAATGATTCAATATCTTCGCTGTGTTCGTCCAGCAATGCGCGCTCCTCAGCTGAGGGTGTAAACTTAAGCAATTGCTCGACCATGTCTAGTGCCAGCTGCTCATTGCTGTCCATGGAGAGTATGGCTCTATATTTAAGTGGAGATGGTATAAGAGAAAATTGGTAGCTGTTCCTTAATCAAAACTCACTTGGATATTTCCACGTCGGTCATCTTTAGTTTGCTGAGCAAAATGGTGCAGTTCTGTGCGCGACGTCCATCAATTACGGATAGTACTTTTTGCTTCTTTTGACCAGTCAAACGCAGATCCTCATAAGAGCCATCGGTGGCCTAGAAAATTTATTATATAAACCTAAGTTATTGCTACTTGGCCTGACCCAAATGAAACTTACGGAGACGCCATTCTTTTGATAGGCGGAGAAGAGCTTGTCAATGCACTCCAGCTCCATATTATTATAAAGCTTAGATTCATCCAGCTCGCTCCAGACAGTGCCTTGCAGTTTGGCATCAGGCAGCTTGGACCAGTTGAAACTCTTAAGCGGATTTGTGGGCTGTGGCACGTTCTTCTTTGGCAACTCTATTTTGGGCGGTGCTGGAGCTGCACAATGAAACGTTTATTAAAAAACATGTCCAAATTTTATTGCAAAACCCAAACTTACCCATGGCTGGCGCCATGTTTGGTGGTGGCGGTGGTGCACCCGGACATGGCGGTGGTGGAGGCGGCAACATGGTTGGCGCCATGGGCGGCGGTGGTGGCGGCACAGCCTTTAACATGGGTGGCGGCGGTGGTGGCGGTGACACGGCCCCATTGCAACCAGTTAGACCGGCTACCTTTTGATCATCGGGTATGCTGCCCTCCGTTACCAGACGTTCCAAGCGTGCACGCTCCTGCTGTTCGTTGTGTAGTCTATGCTGCAGATCCTCAGCCTTCATTTCGGCGGTCTGAGCACGCTGCACGGCTTGCGAGTGCTGTGCCGATTCCTTTTCCAGACGTTCCCGCATGCGCGCCAAGCCAGTCTCCAGATCTTCCTTCTCCTGCATGCGCAGATCCAGCTCTTGTTCTTTTTTGGCCAGACGCGATTGTACATCAAAGTTTTCGCGCTCCAGCTCATCGGCACGCTTGCGTGCTTGGGTCAGCTCTTCCTCCTTGACCAGCAGACGCACCAGCTTATTAACATCAATTTGCAGCGGTGCCACGTCTGGATCATGCACTGGTGACTCGGCGGCCAGCTTCAAAGCCTTGTTAGGATCATCGGGATCCACAATGAGATCGCTGCTGGGACGTTGCTCCACCTGCAGCACTATTTGCTGCACAACGCGATCAATAAGCAGCCAGTGCTCGGTGCAGTGACCAGTATCTGTAAAAGGATAGCAAGGATTAGGTGAGATTTCAAAAGCTATAGCTGTTTATGCAGCTTACATGGAAGCAGGAGCGTGTGCTGCAACATGGACATCATGTGCGGATAGGCGGGTGAGTGACTCAGCTTGCGGCGCAGCAGCTCAAACATGGCGCTGGCGCTCTTTGTGTCCACGTGTTCCTGGTTAAAGCGACGAGCGAATTCCTTCTCGTCTTCGGCGCGCACCATTTCAAAAAAGTCCTAAGAACATACACATAGAATTATTGACAGTTGGCCAACTGCTTGGGTAAACTTACCAAATGCCTGTCCAGCGTCTCATTCTCATGCGTGCGCAGCTTATCTATGACCGGCTGTATGCCCAGCATCAGAAACTCATAGCGCAAGTGTAGACGAAATTCCAGATTCTCCTGACCTGGTCCATAGTTGAGCACCGCATTGACAAACGACATGAGCGCTGTCTTGAGATTAACATTGTCACGATAGGCATAGGTGGATCTATCCAAATCATTGACTATGCTCTGGAAACGTGTGCGCTCTGTAGCAAACTCCTGGAAGTTTAGCATGGCTTGCAGCACCTTGCGATGCCCGCCCGGCACTAGACATACTGCACCCAGTATTTCCAAGGCGGAAATTTTGGTGCGTATATTATCTGCGGCCAGTGAGCGTGCTATGGTATCAATGGCCGTGGGATGTGCCAATACATGAGCGCGTCCCATGGAGTTATTCATCAGCGCCTTGATGCAACCAATTAGACTGGTGTGCAGCGAGCTATTGGCCACACGTATATCCAGTTGCATGAGCAGATTAAGCAACGCCGGCAGTCCATCCTGTTCCACAAAACGCAGCACAAAGCTGTGCGTGGATGTGCGTAAGGCTGTCTTCAGGGCATCCACAAATGCCGTGTGATTGTCCAAACGTGCGCTTAGCTCATGGCTGGGTGAATCCTCGGGACTCAGCGAAACATGCACAACCAGCTCCTTCAAACGTTCTATATAATGATCCGCTGTTGGCGGCTGGGTTATGGTGGCTGCATCGGGTCCATCGCTGGCATCTATGGGCAGCTTGCGTGAACAATAGATTTGCCATTTCTTTTGTGGCGGCAGACTAAGCATGGCCTCCTTGTTGGGCGCCGTCAAGTCCAGTTCCTCCACCAGCTCGGCAAACTTTGTGTCCAGCTCATCTACAGCCGGCATAGGCTGTGTGGGCGTCAATGTTTGCAGCGTAAACGCGCCCTCCACCACACAAATCTCAGGCGGTTCGTCATCCTGCAAAATAAATGCCAAAACAATGAGTTCTATTGCAACAATCAAGAAATCGTTCAAGCGGCAACTGGGCGGGTGACCGACCCGACCAATGCCAGTTAACAGTGCATAACCAATTATCCACATTTATACATGGCCAAAGTAGCTAGCATTATTACCTAACCTTGTGCGATCAACTCAAACAGTGACCAGTTGCAATTGATATGTGTTCTGAAAAGCTTTTTTAGTTGCTCACATCTCTGGAGCTTGGCCGAAAGATTATGTGGAACTAGCTCAGGCGGCAGGGTGCAGTAGTGAAAACATAGGAAGAAGAGATTGACTTTAAGTTCCACAGAAATTGTTTAACCTAGTTTTAGGGCAACATAAATTTATAAGCTACATTCCCAAAAATCTTCGGCAGCCGATAGAAACTTAAATTGTGGAATTGGAAAGAGCTACATAAGTTCCTTAGAAAATCTAGTCAGATTTATCAGCAAGCCTGAAGAGCCCAACGCCACTAATACTGTCAATTTAAAGGCGGCAGAGTTGGAATGGATTAAAGAAGCGGAATTAGTTAGTTTGCTTCCAGGTTCTCTACTCGTTTAGGATTTGCAGCAAGTTGATCCTTCAGGCACCTCTGCTTTGTGCAAGCCCTCTGCCAAGAACAGCTAATGGGACTTTTTGCAGGCATGGCGCTATGCTTCTGAAATGTGGAAGGTACTTCGCAACTCACAATTGCAAAACAAATATTTCTTACTCCAATCCTCTAAAACTTTAACCTTTCTCTATGGCAAAAAATCAACCCCCTGCCCGCTACAGTAGACTTTAAATAAAAACAATAAACACCATTGGTGATATTTCAGCAGAGACTGCTATCATATAGCAAGAACACGAACCAAGTGACGCAATGACACGAGGCTGTAACGCTAGATGGCGCTATTTTGCATGCACGTTTCACACTGCCAAGGCGCAAGCCCAAAACTGATCGATGTGAACAAAGTTGAACTAGTTCAATTTCCTTTCGTTCCTAGCAAGGCTTGTTGCCAACATAATAACTTTTAGCAGCCTTTATACGAATCTGTTAAAGGCCAATTAAATTTTTTTTTTTATTTTTGGGCGTATGTCAAAAGACTATTCCAAAAGTAATTTTTATGCAATTTATTTTAAAAACTTTAAATCTAAGTTATTTTTTTTTAAGAAGCTCAAAATGAAAATTAAGATATGACTTTTTAAAGACTTTCAGAAAATGTTCTATGAGAGAATTAAGATGTTCTATTGGGGCCAAAAAAAATATTGACCCCAGGCGTTCATGTATTGCGGTTAATGCATAATTTGAAAAATTTTTGACTTAGAAGCTCTGTAACTTTGGAACTTTTGAAGATAATAATATTTATTCAAGAATTACAACTAAACTAAGTTGAACCTAGAAGTAAGATTAGTAAAATTTTGAATAAAAGTAGTAAATATAAATGAACCAATGGAACTTGCGGAACTTTTTGAAGATACGCAACGACTCACATCAAGAACTGGCCATGCTCTAGGATTTACAATAAAAAAAGTTGAAAACCAATTAAATTTAAGAGCCAAAAGAGCAGCGTTGACCAAGTCGGATATGTGTAGGATGGCTCAAGGAAGCCAAGATGACTTAGAATAGAAGAATTGATAGATTGCATAGATCGTTTAGAAGAAGAAGTTATAAAAGCTATTATAGTTAGAAGCAATATTCCGAAATTAGAAATTAGAGAAAAATATAAAGAAGTTGGGTTGTATAAGCTTGTAGAATTGCAAATATTGACTTTGGTCACTTTGACTAGCTCTAACGCTCAAAATTCTAACTTTTGAGCATCAATGTAATAAAAAAGTCGAAGTTTTTTTTTTGTCTTACAAATTGAATAAGATATAAAAGAATTTAAACATTTTTCAAAATTGCAGCAACGCCAAAAAGCCTTAATGGTATTTCATTTTTGGATTGGTACTTAAAACATTAAGCAAGAGAAATATCACAATGAAATTTTTTTTCAAGCCAAAGATAAATTTTTCAATTCTGTTGGCCTAATTTCACTTAGGTTCAGGAACTGGTTCATAGTATAGTAAGATTCTGAAAGTACTTTTTTTTCTGATCTGTTAGCCTAGCTTGACTAAGTGCGCTTGGTTCAGAAACTAGTTCACAGTTGGGGCCTGCCTCTGGCACTCATTCAGGAAAATAAATTTGTAGGGAAGTTTGAAATTATTAACGCTGTTGTTCAGGAATATTCCAATTTGTAGGTGAATAAAGACTTTTCGTAGTTTCTGAATTTCTGACACTGAGCTGAACCAATGGGGCTAGCTTCTTATTAAAGTGTACCCAATTCTGTTTTTAAGCCCAAGGCTTAATGGTATTTTAATTTTGAGATGGCACCGAAAACATTAGGCAAAGAGAAATTCCAGAATGCATTTTTTTTCAAGTCAAAGAACATATTGACTGTCCGATTCAGAGAGTAAATGTTTTTATTTTTTTAAATCTGTTGGTCTAATTTGGCTTAGTATACTTGGTTCAAGAACTGGTTCATAGTTGGGGCCTGACCGTGGCACTAAAAATTCTTTACGCAGCTTAGCACGATTGAAAAAAGTTATTTGATTAAAATTTTAAAGAGAAACATTTCGTTGAGAAATTACTCTTAACATATTTTTTTCATAGTAGCTAAGGGACTATGGATTATATGTATATTTCTAACTTTAGGTTTGCGTCACTTGATTCCAGTGCTCTAATTCAGATTTTTTTGATTTGATTCAAGTTATTATTACTATTATTACTAATAATTTGATTCAAGATGCAAATATTTTGGATCGAAATCCTAAAAAATTTGTTTCGGGAATAATTCATACTCATATGAAGTATTTTGTTAACTCAATTTAAGTTCAAAATATATTTGAAATACGATTTTTGTACTTATTTTAAGAACACTTCGCCATTATTTTTTAAGAAATTCTGCTCTTAATTGAAGAATTTTATGCTTAAAATCGAAATACTTGAAATAACATCGAAATTCTAAATTTCACGATTTTCTTCCTGGCACCCGATCAAGTGTGGATTTTCTTCCTAGCTTTAAGTACGAAACACTTGATTTGTTGTTCAGTATACTTTGTCTTTTTTTACAAGGTTTTTTCTGGAACTAGATGTACTCTATTAATCTACCCTACACTACTTTGATTATCTTGCTGCATTTTCGGACTTAAAGAGAATTACATGAAATAAGATCGAAATCCTACATTTCAGGATTCTCGTTCCTGCACCCGAATCAAGTGTGGATTTTCTAGTTTTAAGTTCGAAATACTTAATTTGTTTTTCAGTCTTTTTTTACTGGAACTAGACGTGCTCTATTAATCTACTCCACTCTACTTTGATTATTTTGCTGCAATTATATAACTGCCTTCTCATTTTGTCATTCCATATTGACTCCCACTCATCTTTTATAACAAAACTTAAACCAGTTTATGCCATTTGATATGGTTTATATCTTTTAACTATGTGCAATTTAAGTTCGGAACAATTTTAAAATTTCGTGCCCAATTTAACTTCTAAAACGAACCAACTCCGGTTGCCAATTATCGGCACAACTGGAGCGCATTTTGGCTCTACGGGGTATCTAACTCTAAGTCGTCAAGATTTACTATGCTACGTGTTTTTCTTAAATCTAAAGCACGTTTTCGCCGAATTTCGTTTTCGATAGCTCTGTTATCGATTACTTGTTTGTACTTACCTTAAAGCAGCCGCACCAGGCGCGTCTGCCACGAAAGACGGGCATCTTTTTTTTTTGTTGCTGTCTGTAATGCTTCTGTAGCGGCGTTTCGTTATTGGATTGTTGCGCCTTCTTATAGCTATGGTCGTGATTTGCGTTAAGATCGTCTTTTAGGCCAAAGGCTGAACCAAATGTATAGCCTAATATGTTATTGGTATAAAAGGAGTTAACGCTAGAGCCAATATCCTTGTTGTTATCATGATCTAGATCAGGATTATGATTAGTGTACGAATTATTGCTGTTGTTTGTATTGTTGTTGTTGTTGTTGCTGGGGCTGTTGTTGTTCTGATTCCAATAACGATAAAGACTATTAAAGCAACTAAAGTCACTTAGTAGACCCTTCCAGTGATCAAAATCGAAGCGTTCTTGAAAATTGGCCGAAGATGTATCGCTGATATTTGCATTGGGACTCAAGTTGTGGTTCGTGTTCGGGTTGTTCCGGTTTGGGTGGCTGGAACTTAGTGGTAAAGTTGCAGTGCTGCTTGAAATGAGGCTGTTATCGCTGCAGCTGTTTAGGCTGGTTATCGATACCAAGCTGTTGTTGTTGTTGTTGATGCTGCTGCTGCAATTGTTATTGTTGTTGTTGGTGTTGTGATAACTGTTGAGAACAACGCTGCTGCTGTGACACTTGTTGTTGTTGCTGTTGTTGTTATTGTTGTTTTTGCAGCTGTTATTGTTATCGCTTGTTATCGTTATCTTTGTTACTCCAGCTGTGGTTGTTGTAGTTGTTGCCGCCGCTGCTGCTGCTGTTGTTAGTGTTGTTGTTGCAACCGCTGAGCTGTTTGTTGCATTGATTGTTATGCAGCTGTTGTTGTTGTTGCTGTAATTGTTGTTGTTGTTGATGGTTGTCACTGATGTTGTTGTTGTTGTTGTGTTTGTTGCTGCTGTATTGTTGGATTTTGGCTTTTCCAATGTGTTCTCCGGTGATGTTTGCAATATCTCGGAACTGGCACTTTGCGTATCCGGTTCATTAATGCAAACAATGGGACACGATTGTAGCTTCTGCAAAGAAAAAGATAGCAAGAACATGAGTATAAATAAATCCAGGAAAATCTTCAGATTAAAATAAAATGATCTTAAATGCTGCAAGCTGAGGAAGCGAACATAAAAACGTTGGATCATGAAGCTCTCTCACAAATCCTGAAAGTTTAGTTATATATATATATTTTTTTTTTTCGAAGTTTTGAGTAGTAGTTTTGAAATTGACAATAAAATCGTCAAGTTAAAAAAAAGTGTGCCGTATGTGTGACAATGATGACAGCTACTCGCCACCAAAAAAGTCCAAGCCGAGCAGAAATGCACAAAAAAAAAGGATGAAAAAAGTGAAGAACCTGATTTAATCCGTAGCCAAGTACAGATCCATTTTCACAAATCTTCATCTAGTACAATAAAAGAAGGCTTAAAAAAGAAGTCTGGAAACGAAATACTTAATGGATAGATCGCAGAGATAGTTAGAGACATAGTTCCGTACCCAAGTACCTATCTACTTTCACAAATCTTCATCTAGAACAATAAAAGAAGAATCAAAAACGACGTCTGCTGGAAAAAAAAATACTTAATGCACAAAACTTTCCGAGATCGTTAGGGACAAGTTCTAAGTCTTAAATGAAGTTTTCACATTTCTGGATACTTCCCACAGGGACCTCCTGGCACCGCCCTCTGACAATACATGTTCGGATTTTGCATAGTTCTGTCAAAACTAGAGTCATGATGTAAGGTAAAAATTCTTGCCAATAAAGCTATCCATCAAACACTACTACTACTATTGTGGCCATTTCAACCGATTATTTGTCTTGGTCTGCCGCCAATTGGCAATTCCCAGGCTACGAAGATCCTCCGTTGTCTGATCTTACCATCGCAGAGGCTGGCGTCCCTGTCGACGTTGACCTTCCGAACTAGATCAGTGTCGCGGTACAGCTCGTGGTTCATTCAAATACAGAAGTCACCATCCACACTTTTTGGTTCAAAAATTCGTCGGAGGACTTTACTCTCAAAAGCCTTTAAAATCGCCTTATCGGATGATGATATTATATTGTCCATGCTGCAGCGAGCTAGAGAAGCACGGGTATCATGAGGGTTTTGTAAAAGGGTCCTTAACAGTTTCATCCATTTGCTTCTACCTAAAACTCTTGTTTTACTGTACTAATCTTATAAAAATTGCCCCTTCTACAACGAAGGGGATTTTGTGGTGCTTTTTAACGAAATCTCTAATTACCTTGCAGCGTATCATCCAAAAAGTAAAGATATTCGGTATCGTTATATAACTTAAACGAAATAAAGGCTTTGTAGAATTTCTACATCAATATTGGTATGTGATGTAAGCTTCACAGCTCTATGGTTCATTTCACCGCATGTTCGATTGAAGCCCCTAGATCCAAAAAAATGAAAGACTTCCGGATAAAAAATATTTGAAGCTGAATTTCTAGGGGAAAATTAACAAAGTTATTTTGATTATGGCAAAATTAGACGATTGTATCTAAACAGTCTCTATTAATTAAAGTCACAGCCGTTCGGATTCGGCTATAAACTGTAGGTCTCTGTTCTCTTCGAACAGTTATTAACAGAGATCCCCGTGCCCCTTCGAAGGGGTCAGTCAGGGAAATTATTATTATCAAAACAGCAAAAGATTGGATGCAAAGAACCACCTTAAAAGGGAACGAGCTGACGATCTATACTGATGGTTCGAAGATGAATGAGGGTACAGTAGCAGGCATCTTATCTGAAGAGCTTTCGACGAAGCTTTAATTCCGCCGCCCCGACTGGTGTAGCGATTTTTAAGCGGAGATATACGCAGTCTGGCAAGCGGCTAGACTTATTGGCACCTCGGACGGAAGTCCAAGAAACATTGTATTTCTTGTCGATAGTCAGGCAGCAATCAAAGCTCTATCATCGCATACCAAAAAGAGTAAACTTTTCCGTAACACGACGTTACGCTCAATCTTATCCATCACCACTCAATAACTCTCTGCTGGGTTCCGGGTCCCTCAGGTGTCCCTGGTAAAGAGGCGGCGGTCGACTGCGCCAGAAACGGCACAGCGCTGGCAGCTAACCTTGCGTTTACGGACATAAAAATACCCTTGCAGGACGACGTATCGCAAATCAGGGAGATAGCTAGAGCTCTGGCGGAAAGAGAATGGGACATGGTGTCCAGTTGTCGCATCTGCCGCGCACTCTGGCCAAGATACAATCCAAAGCGAACATTTGAACTCCTGCGCTATCACAAAAGCAGGACTTGGATGGTGTTAATGGGGCACCGCACCATAGCCAATATAGCTTTCTCATCACGATTTCTGCCGCAGCTACAGAGCTGAGGAAGAGACAGAAAACATGCAACACCTGCTATGTGACTGCCCGGCGCCTCTTAGAAGACGAACACAGTTTCTGGGTAAACCATTCTTTAAGGGTCTGGATAGTCTAGCCTATGTGCCAGTAGCGGACCTGGCTGCTTTCTTCGCATCCTCAAAATGGTTCTGCAACATGAGAGACTTAGACGATTAGGGATGTACAGTTTTTGATCCTCCTCCAAAACGCCTCCCTTTCCTCCACTACTTTTAATTAGGCAACATATTGGACCTCACGGTCTCTAGGTGATCTCAGTCACTATCTGATCTGGCTATACAACCTAACCTATAAAGCACTAATGCTCAGTATAAATCACGAAATTTGTAAATTATGATATTTGCCATAAGAAACTATAGTTCAGTTTCGAACTTGGGAAACCTATATATTTTTTTCGACGTCATAAAGGTTTTTTTTTTTGTTTTTTTGAAAAAAAAATATTCTCTGAGTAGCTACAGAGTAATCTTCGCAGCAAATTGTGTGACCCACTTAGGATCCCGCTCAACGTCTGCCAAGTTAATGCGTGGATCATCGAAATCTATACATATATCTTAAAAACTCTATAGACAAATAGTAAATTTATTCCCAGACATGTGAGTGTATTACTATTACAATGTATTGGTCGGCTTATACAAGCTGACGTGCCTGGGCGTTGGAGCAGACAAATGGCTGTCAACTTCGGATGCCAAGTAACATTCAGTTCCATTCAACAATTCAAGTCAAGTAAAGTCAAATCAAGCCAATTGCAATTGCATTAGCTCAAGACATTTGCTTTGACTTGACTTTGATTTCGATTGTGAATTGTATTTCTTGGAATACACTTTAAAATTATGTTAAAGGGTCATTGTGCCAATGTCAAGCTGTATGCGTCATAGGTGCGACTATACGCTCAAGTGGGGTTGGTACTTTACTAAATTTATACAAATTTTCAAAGCGAGGAGCGAAGGGTGTCGGATACTTAAACAATTGGTATGAAATATACAAAACAGAGAGAGAAAATATGCCTGAAAAATCGTTTCAGAAAGTTTGACTATATCTTCTTCAAGGGTTGAAGCCGGGTGGGGCATAGGGCGGCGACAAACTTCCTCCATCCTTCCCGATCTGCGGCCAGATACTTCAGCTGTGGCCACGACTATATGTAATATTTAGAATTATAGTATTTTTTGCGAATTAAAACGCTCATGTTTCATTCGTTTTCGATTTGAAAAAGAATTTCCATATTCCCAAATATACATATGCCAAAAACAGATTAATGCAAAGATTCGTCTCTTGAAATATATATTTTGACCTTGATTTGAATTATCTTGAAATATATATTTAATTCTTACATAAACTAGAGTTATCAAATTTAGTATATAAACTAATGTGAGCCTTCAAATCATTTGGACTTTCCTGCGAAAAACTGACTAAACACCGTCAACTATTTGAAATGCTTATTAGTGGGCGGGCACTTCTGCCCCAATAAAATGCACAGCCAATAAAATGTTGATTCCTGTGCAGTGTATTTGTGCATATCTATTTACTATACACCGCCCACTATAGTTGGACAGAAATGCAAAACTGAACAACAATAACTTATAAAATGTTCTTTGCATTTCTACCTGGCCAAATTAAGTATGCACTTCTGCCCAAAACTGTGTTGCAAAAAGTGCCAATATGCCAATATATACATATTTTGTATGCTGTTCTGGCATTATTTAGTGCTTGCTAGTGGGCACTTCTGCCCCGATAAAATGCATAACCAATAAAATTTTCCTGTGTAGTGTATTTGTGCATATCTATCTTACTATGCTTCGCCCACTACTGGGCAGAAATGCAAAACTGTACAAGAACTTATAAAATTTTCTTTGCATTTCTGCCTGACTAGAGAAGTTGTGCACTTCTGCCCAAAACTATGTTGTAAAAAGTGCCAGTATACGCCAATGTGTACATATCTTCAATGCTGCTTTGGGCATTATTTAGTGCTTGTTAGTGGGCACTTCTGCCCCGATAAAATGCAATTCTGCTTCCTGTGTAGTGTATTTGTGCATATCTAAACATATTTTGATTATTAGTTATGTGTTATGTGTCTATCGAGCTCACTTTATTGGGCAGAAGTGCAAAAGTATCCAGCAACTTATTATAAAATTTTCTTTGCATTTCTGTTTGGATAGAGATGATGGGCACTTCTGCCCAAACTGTATTGTAAAAAGTGTTAATATACGCCAATGTGTACATATGTTCTGTACTGCTTTTGGCTTTATTTAGCGCTTTTTATTGGGCACTTTTACCCCGAGTGCTTTCCAGAGAAGTGTATTTGTGCATATCTAACCATATTTCGATTATTAGTTATGTTCTCTGAGTCTATTTGGGCTGCTCACTTTGTTGGGCAGAAATGCAAAAATTTACAAAAACTTAATATGCAATTTTTTTGCATTTCTGTTTGACGAGAGTGTTGTGCACTTCTGCCCAAAAATATGTTGTAAAAAGTGCCCGCATGCGCCAATGTGTACATATTTTCTGTGCTGACATTATTCAGCGCTTGTTATTGGGCACTTCTACCCCGACTGTCTTCCAGTGTAGTGTATTTGTGCATATCTAACCATATTTCGATTATTAGTTATATTTTATGTATCTATCGAGCTGTCTCCATGTCTGTCATAACTTTTGTTTATAATACACGAAATGTGAATGACGTGTGTGTTGATAGAACTGAATTGTGTGTGTTGTGTTTGAGTGGGTGTTATTGAGTACTTCAGTAGACTGAGTACTGAAGTATGTTATGATGTACTTTGAAGTGCTATAAACTCTGGGTCGGGGGGCTTATGCGCTGCCTGCCATATGGTCTAGTCAGATTAAATGGTGTCGAAATGTCTGTCAGTTACTCTGAACCAGGTGAATTCATGTCGTGGATTTTTCTTTTGTTGCCAACATTACATTGTTATGCAAATGCCTAGTTATAAGTAGTACATATATACTACATAGTAGCAACTATTTACCAACATATTATGCATATTAGCCAATACCTATCGTTATAAACAAGTAGCTATTACTTGTCTACTATATAGTATTAAACATTATGTATGCCAATAGCTTTTACTTTTCTTTTTTTATATATTATACTATATATATACGTTTATAGTTGGGTAAGATTGGGATTGGCGTTCCAATTCATTGGCCTATAGCTAACACCCGCTGTAATCATATCATCATTATTGAAACAAACATTAATTATTATTATTATCAATTAATTACAACAAATTTAATATGTTTGTTATCAACTTTACTGCAATTTGTCTTAATTAAAATTTTTATGTGAGACTGTTAATTAAGGCACTTAATTAAGACGTTTTCGTAGTAAAAAATTATGCCATTTCGTGAAGAATTTGGGTACCCAAAAATATATAAAAAATGTCAAAGCTTTCGTACGACCTCACCATTTAGCGACTCAGCCAGATATCTCGGGTTAGTCCTAGACAGCAAACTGGTCTGGAACCTGAATACAGAAGATCGAAGAAAACAGGCCCGATCGCTTAATACCATTGGACTAAAATGGTGCATGTTCCCAAACATAGTTCACTGGCTATACACTGCCATTGTCAGATCTATACTGATGTATGGAGTCCCGATCTAGTGGCCTACCTTAGGTAAGGGGACCAAACTTAAAAACTTAAGCAGGGTTCAGCGAACCCCCAAACTTACCATTAGTAGTGCTCTACACTCCATCCCAAATGAAGCACTAGATGCTATTCTAAACCTCCTACCGATGAACAAGGTGGGGAAACAACAAGCCATTATATTAGCTTTACGCATGAGAGAGGCGAAAAAATGGAATGACCAAGACTTTAGTCATACAAAGATTCTTAAGGGGAACCCACTGATCTCCGAAAGCACAGACTACTGCATACCGCAGGAACATTTTACAACCAAATTCAGAGCCTATATTCCAGTGGATAACAGGCGTACCAGGTCCAGCGGTCTCGATAAAGATATATACAGACGGTTAAAAGCTAGACGAACCTGAGGAATTCAACATAAGAGCTGCTTTCCGACTCCCGGACCACTGCAGTGTTTTTCAGGCAGAGGTCACTGCAATCCAGGAGGCTTTAACAAACAATAAGAAACCTACAATTTCGGAAGAAGAACATTTGTATCTACTCGGACAGCCAGGCGGCTAGTTTCGATGACTTCGTGTATGAAGTCCGTGAATAACTGCCGCTTATCCCTCTAGAGGAGATGGCTGAGCAGTTTTCAATTCAACTCATATGGGTCCCAGGACATAGGGACTTCGAGGGCAACTGTATTGCGAATGAACTGGCTAGACAAGGAACTACCAGCATCCACCTCCAAGAGAAGGAGGGCCTGGGTATACCCATGGCCAACTATAAACTGAGAATACGAAATTTTTTCGCTCTCTTTTTCATACTGCAGTAAAATAACCAAAGAACTTTGCTGTCTGAATAGAGTCCAGTGCTCATCTGTTATCCGTGCTATCACGGGACAATGGCTGGTGGGAAATCACGCATCCAGGTTGAATGCTCACCACAATGACTTCTGTAGAAACTGTGGCGATGAGGAGGAGCTGGTGACTGTGGAACACTTTTTCTGTCATTGCCCAGGCCTTGGCAGGAAAAGATTTCGGTTCCTCAAGTAACACTCTCTTGATGAATTATCTCAGCTATCCAAACAGAGTCAGGTAAGGTAAGGTAAGGTTTATTCAGGCTGCCGAATGGCCTACTAATCTCATATACAGTCTGTTACATAAGAGCGTGGTCACTGTTAAATAATAACAACAATTGATTTTTCGAAAATTCGCAAATTTATTGATAATTTGGTCGTCAATACTCAATGCAAATACCTCAGTAGCAAGTCCAATTTCCTGCATTGTTAATTATGGCCTGGCACCGTTGCACTATGGGGCAAACGACCACTTTTAGTGTCATTAATTAATAACTTTAAAATAAAACAACATATTTTAGTTTAATTAGTTTCATTTGCCTTATTATATCCAAATAAATGTGTATATATGTTAAAAGTGGGCGTGGATACTCCCTTTTTTTTAAATATATAAAAAAATTTGCTGAAATATAAATTAAATTAAATTTTATTGTTAATAATATGTGTTATGCACGCACCTATTGTTCCTCTTCATATTCTTCGTTATCAAGGACCATGTTGCCTTGGAAATCGATTTCGTCCATATCAAGCTCACCAAACTGATTGGCAGACATGCTGCCTGAAGTATTAACAGAGCTTGATAATAAATGTATTACTTCTGAAGGAAGACACAGCTTTTTTTGAATTTGTATGTGTCTGTCTAGGTTTATTGATGAAACAATTGGATACGATGTATCTACTGCTCTTAGAAACACATCCGAAAAATTATTTAATCGACTACTTTTCCTTGCATGATGCAATCGATCAGACTTATATACAATTTTATTTCGGGACTCGGCACCCTCCTCTCCAAAGTATCCTACTGGAAGAACAGTATTTTCTATAATGTCACATGAATGCACGAGAACCAAGGATATTTATCAATAATAATTTCTGCAGTACAAAAACAGAAGCTTTGAAATCTTTCAACATTAATTGGCAACTGACTTGACAGACATATTAAATAGTCTTAAATTTGTAATAAGGCCTACGTCAATGCCGGTTATATCCGCTTGGATTAACAATTTCACATTAAAATTCTTTGATAGTGCTAGATCTGCAGCTTCTTTACGCGTTTTTCTATTTTTTTTAATATAAATGATTGTTTCTGAGTTAAGCCACTTTGCATGCTTATTTTCAAATTGCTTGAAATTTCTATTAGATTTTGCCCAATTCGAAGTCAACTGGTAGCAGAAACGTTTGGCTTTATCAGCTAAAATTTTTGTTTCATCTTCAGAAATGGTACGAGTTATTCCCGCTTTAAAACAATTAAATATGGCATCTTCTTTTGTAGTCTTCGTCGTCATTGCCTTCCACGTTGCAAACAACTTTGCATTTTCAAATCTTAGTTGTTGACCTACAAAGTTAAATTTGTGCAAATGGGCGGAAAATTGCACTTTAGTATAACATGCATTTGAAAGATGATGGAATATACTAACACAATCAACAAACTCTATTGGCCGAAAGAGCTCGACTCATTTTGTAGCTATATTTGAAAACTAATTTTTGTTACAATTTTTTTATTGTTGAATGGTTAGCAATTACACTCAATTAGGAGAACGGCACAATTAATTTAAGCAATTCAAATTCACAAACACATGATACAAACCACTCTCGTTAAGCTGCATCTTCAAAATTTCACTTCTGTTGCTTAATTGGTCTATTTTAGCAGTTTTAAGTTGCATGCAAAAAAATTACATTTGACAAGCACCTGTTTTTGTTTATGAACATCTGTTTTTGACAGCTTATACCATAACAGAGGCGCGATCTGTTAAAATTTTTGGTACGTAACATTACAGATTTATGTTTCTAAGACGCATTGCGGTTAAAAAAAAAATTTTTTAACGTCTTTTAGAATATGGGTTTTGGCCAGATAAAGTGGTCGTTTGCCCCATAGTGCGTTGGGGCATACTTTCCACTAGTTTTTCTGTATATTCTACCGAAAAGACCTCCAAATTTTCAGAATTTGTCGATCTAAATTACATGGCTAGCGTCTGTGAAGCTGCATTTTCATCAGAGCCCACACATTTCTATGGGATTTGCATCCGGTGACTGAGATGGCCAATCTAAAGTAAGAACTCCGTTTTGTGCCTTCCACTCTTTTTTCGACGTGTTTTGCACTCAACATTGGTTTTTCCAAAGTACTGCGATATTTCAGTTTATTGGTAAGCAAGTGCCTGCGAATCGTTTCGTAAGATATGTCAACACCTTTTGCTTCCAATTTTACAGCAGCTTCACGTAAAGTCAAAGTTCTAAATAGTTCTACACGAAATTCCAAACTTTATTAAAATCGGTTCAGAGCTGTGTTTTCCAAAAATCAGTAGCTTTGCCTAGAAGATCTATTTAAAGTCACATTAAAATTCAGTTATTTGTTAAAAAGCTATAATTACCCAAAATCGGTTTGTTAATTCTTATATGTCGTACGGACCTGGCCCAGAAGACCCTTTTAAAGTCACATTAAAATTGAGTCTATTTGTTAAAAAGCTATATCGACAAAAATCAGTTTGTGAGTTCTTACACTTCGTACGGACCTGGCCCTAGATACAAAAAACCGTCCCAAAAAGACTTAAAAGAAAACAATTTCGTGATATTTTGAATCCATAAAATTTTTGCAATATGCAAATATAGAGTTTTTTACTACAGCTTTATATACATATAGAAATTCGATACGATTTATTTTCACCAAAAACTATGGATTTTGACATATTGAAAATAGTTAATAATCTTGGATTTCGTATTTCTTCAAAATGCAATAACAACGGATAAAATATTCTCGAATTTATTTACATTGTGATTAGTTATATTGCAATCATTATATATTTTTTTTTATATTTATACATTGAGATGATATTATAAGGAGAAAGGATGACCATTGAAAAAAGAGGTTCTTACAGTTTGCCGCATAAAAAATGCAATATTTTTGTTTTTAAATATACTAATTTATTAAAAATACCTTTTACTTTGGAAATAAAATAAACTTTAAATCGGTCCCAGAAATTTTATTTTAAGAAACTAAGACTGAAGACTGTTGGAAATCTGAGATGAAGATGTGGAACATAAAATTTTTTCCTCCTTCTCGGCTAGAAGACTGTTATTTTAAGAGTTTAGAAATATTACATTTTGAAAATAAAAACTAGCTTAAAACATTTGGTTTATATTTTTTGATGAAGCATTTTATCACAATATTTTTCTGGCTTTTTCATCTAGAAAGTTCATATTTTAAGATTATTGTAAACTTACATTTCGGGAATAAAACAACAAGCTACAAAAATGTAAATTCAAAATTGCTGAAAATGAATAATAAAGATTTGGAAAACAATTTAACATTTTTCCTGGCTTTTTCGACTATAAGATTCTTATTTTAAGGATCAAATCTTACATTTTGGAAATAAAAACAAGCTATAAAAATTTTATTTAACAATTTTAAAGATGATGAGCATTTGATCACCATTTTTTTCTGACATTTTCGGCTGGAATATTCCTATTTTATGATTAATGAAATCTTCCATTTCGGGAATAAAATCAACAAGCTTCGAAAATGTCATTTGAAATATGTTGAAAATGCAAAATGATGAAGATTGATCACAATTTGAAATGTTTTCTTGGCATTTTCAACTAGAAGATTCATAATTTATGATTTGTCAAAACTTACATTTTGGAAATAAGCTGAAATAATGGTATTTGAAAATGTTTGAAATTGTAAGATGATAAAGAATTTTATCACAATTTTTTTTCTAGCTTTTTCGGCTAGACGATTTCTATTTATTATTATTTATTTTTGGTCTTGGTCGTTGGTTGAAACCAAAAGCAGTTGCAAATTTTTGCGGCCAATTGATCCCAAACGGGAAAGTGCTGCCAAGCTGCACAACGTTGCGTATGATTGATGGATGAGTGAAGACTGAGGCGTCTGCGTCGACGTCAACGTCAACAGCGACGTTGACTTCATACAGCTGCGTGTTCCAAACTAATAAAAGAAAGAAGAAAAAAAAAGCTGTCAACAGCAACGTCAGCGTCAACGTTAACGTCAACGTCAAAGCCGACGACAGCGACAGTGCACCAATAATTTGATTTGATGTGGCATGCCACATAGCGCCATCTCTGCCACTATTTCATCCTCAGTGCCCCACAGTGTTGAAAAGTGGGTAAAGATGCGCTTAGGCATCAGCTGGCTGGCATGGCTGATGGAGACATGCAGACTGCAAAAATTTCTTATAAACGGGTCTGCCGAAAAGGAAAAGTTTTCGTCAACTGACAGCGACAGACTCCAGAGGAGGGAACCCAGGCGGCGGAGTGCAGCGCACTGACGTCTCTGCTAGACAAACCCAGGGCGCTTGCGCTTTCAACAAAAATTTTTCTTGCCAGTTTTTTATTTTGTTTTTCTGGCATGCGGAAAAACTAGTTTTCATGCAGCTTGCAGATTTTTTCACTTTGTTGTTGCTTTTGTTGTTACTTTTTGACTTTTAGATTAAGGGCAAACATGGAGCTGTAATAACGGAAGACTAACTCCAGTAGTGCCCAAAAATTTATGCACACCTTAGGAGTAGTGTTTTCTTTGGTCTTAATCATAGCAAGCGGCGACCCAAACAGGGAAATAAAAATGGGGAAATGGATTATAAGATCAGGAATTTAGGTTTTAGCCACATGCAATCTATCATGCATAATACGGACATGCAATCCAATGGCATCTAAAAAATATTCCATAAAACCAGAAATCAAAAGGTCAATAAGACTGTTTTTTTTTGGCCCATATAGGGCAGCATTAAATTTCGTATTGAGTTTGTCTACAAAATCGGAATGCTTACCAAGTTTTTTAGGTTATGTCAGAATTCTGAGATAACCACCAAAAAGAGCCTGTGGGTCTATGTTGCTCTGGCTTTAAATTATTTTGTTGCGTAGAATTCATTTTAAGCTACAATTTCAAATATCTATCACCACTCAATAACGCTCTGCTGGCTTTCGGATCACTCAGCTGTCCCTGGTAACGAGGCGGGTGGACGAGTGCGCCAGAAACGGCTCAGCGCTGGCAGCTAACCTTGGATTTACGGACATAAAAGACCATTCCAGGACGTCATATCGCAAATCAGGGAGGTGGCTAGAGCTCTGGTGGAAAGAGAATGGGATATGGTGTCCAGTTGTCGCATCTCCCGAGCACTCTGGCCGAGATATGATCCAATGCGAACATCTGAAATCCGGCGCTGGCATAAAAACAAGACTAGGATGGTGGTAGGCGTTGTAAAGGGGCACTGCACCATAGGCAATATTATGGTGAGAGGTTGCACATTCCCCATTACGATTTCTGCCGCAGCTGAAGAGATGAGAAAGAGACAGAAAGCATCCAGCACCTGGTATGCGACTTCTCGACGCTTCTTAGAAGACGGACTCAGTTTCTGGGTAAACCATTCTTTGAGGATCTGGGTAGTCTAGCCTTTGTTCCCAAAGCAGAGCTGTCTGCTTTTGCCGATTAGGGATATCCTACAGTATTTCATTCTACTCCACAATTTATCTCCTTCTTTAATTCCTTTACTTCCCTTAATTGTTATTAGGCAACAGAATGGACCTCATGGTTTCTTGGTGAACTATCAGAGCTGCGTATACAACCTAACCTAACCTACAATGTTCAATAAAAAAGCTTTCACTATTCTATAGTAGCTATAGCGGCCTCGATAGCCTAAACTATCATCTCAGAGGTTGTGGGTTCGAATCCCATGTTAAGCAGGGTCCTGCAATTTCCAGTCATCCTATTTCCCTGATTTTTCCTGTATATTCTATATCCTTGTCCTCCCATTATCGATGTCACAAAGGGCCAGTTCTTGACGCTAAGTCCCAACTGCCGTCTTAACCTTCCGTCCTATAGCAACATATGAACAAGTGGGTCCAATTCTATTCTGATTTTTTTTTTTAACTTATAAAATAACGCGTTCAAATTTCTATCCATTGCATGTTTATTTTAGTTAGAACAATAGTAAAATAAGTAAATTTCAGGCAACAGAAATGAAGCACGTACGAAGGGTCGCAGAAAAAACCAGGAGAGATATAGTCAGAAATGAAAGAATACGTTCAGAAGTAGGGCAGAAGATTATACAAGAAATCGAGGAGAGGCAGCTAAAATGGTTCGGACATCTACATCGGATGCACGAGTCAAGAAAAGCCAAACAGGTACTGGAAATGAGAACGGAGGGCACTGCACCGAGAGGAAGACCCCGAAAAACTTGGGCAAATCGCATCCAGGATGTGGGAAGGATGAGGGGCAGAACCGTGGCAGAGATGAGAAGAGAGAGCCGGGACCGAGGTAATTGGAGAAGATGGATATCCCCAACGCCTAACAGCAAATTGGGATTGAAGAAGAAGACCTCGTACTTCTGGATGAGGCAAAAAATTTGCTCTGCGCTTGTAGTTTTGTCAGGGAACTATTAATCCGAGGCATTATTATTATATTGCATTTTTTTTTTTCGAGACTTAAGGAAGCGACTTAATGGCAAAACATATTCTTCATTTTAAAAGTTTGCTTCAAAATTTCAAGCAAATTGGGATTGAAGAAGAAGAACAACAATTATGTCCAATTTGATTCAAATTGGGCCTCTACTTCATATAGCTGCCATACAAAATTGAGCCAGTTTTGCAGTTTGTAAAATACTTTGCTTCAAGCTTTCGTTCTCAAAGCGCTCTTAATTAGACGCTGACAGAGATGATACCCATTTTATTTACATGGCTACCTTGTTATTCAGGAGAGCTGTGTTAACCGACTTATAAATTGAGTTTGATAGAAGATTCTTAAGAGCTATCTTGACACTGTAGTTACTCGGAAATAAACAGAACAAAGACGTTTTCTTGACTTCTTCCATTAAAACATCAAACAATCATCTTTAAAGTCTAGCATCTCCTATTTGCTTTCGTTTTCCAAGAGCTGTAATCCATTTCCTCAGCTTCTTGCTTCTCCTCTGCCAATTCCCATAAACTCTACATAACTCCCAACTTTTGCATTCATAAAATTAAATTAAAGTTTCCACAAAGTTACGCTTTCAGCTGCAAAGTTGCTGCCATTTCCTGTCGCTATTTCCAACATTTTAGACATTTCTCAATTTTTACTTTTTATTTATTTGTTCGCTTTTGTCCGGGCTTATCTATTGGCGCACACTTTATAAAGTTATTACGAGAGAGTGTTGAACCGAAATTCATGGCAGTGGGTGTAGTCGGAAGTGACAAGGCGTTGCTATGGCCACGCCTACACAGTTTATATGGCTGCCGGGGATTTGGATAGGTGTGAAATATGTAAAGCCAATTGACAACACAAATTGTAGACAGCAGCTGTGAAGTTGCCTAAAGGGTAGATGATATTGAGCTCCTTAAAGTTGTCATAGGGATGGATTTTGTCTTTATAACTTTAGTCTGAGAGTTGCTTTAAAAATTACTCCTTTAGAGAAAGAATATATTGGCTGTCATGTAATCATCTGTATATGCGCTAATTACACTGTCCTACAAAATTGAAAAAAAAAATCAAAGAACTTTTCAAGTGACCTAGTGTACGTTGTAGGTCTTGACGAGTAGATCACGATAGTGTATTTCAAAATTGTCTAACACCCCCAAAATCGGAAGTTATCGCTTAAAAACCGTTTTTCGGGTATTGCGATCACTCCCACTATAGCATTTTGAAATTTTTTAGAGCACTTAAGCAATGTGCCAAATTTCAACAAAATCGGTTAACTATATCATATAGCTCCCATAGGAACGATCGGTCAAAAAATCGATTTTTTAACAAAATTGGTTGTATTTCGTTTGTTTTTTAAAATATTGCGACCAAATTTGGCACTTGTAAGTTTTTTATTGTTCTTAAGCATTATTCCAAATTACGATATCTTCATGAACAAACGAATTATCCATCTAAAACTTTTTTTTTTGTCGATGGAATTTTAATTTCCTTGTTTACAATAAGCGTCGTGACTTAAACATTTATCGACCGATTTTAATAAACCATAACTTTTCTTACTCGGAGTTAATATTTCTTTAAGATTAAATGTAAAAAAGTAAAGGTGTTTTAACAAAATGTTATATAAAAATGACTTCAAAGTGTGTAAAGTATAAACAAGTGTATATCATCTTAAGGCTTGAATCTTCTTCTTTCCAAAGCCGTAAAGCAATCGAAAATCGGTTGAAAAATGGCGACGTTGTGATAGTGGGAGTGATCGCAGAACCCGAAAAACGGTTTTTAAGCGATAACTTCCGATTTTGGGGGTGTTAGACAATTTTGAAACACACTATCGTGATCTACTCGTCAAGACCTACAACGTACACTAGGTCGCTTGAAAAGTTCTAAATCACTGTTGGACAGTGTTATCAGAATGTTGTGTAGCTCTTGGTAGGCAAGTCTAAAATATTCGGAATTTTTGGGTTTTCATAATTTTTATACTTTTTTGGCTGAAAATTTATTGCTGTTAAATAGTCATCATATGATGATATCAAAAGCCAAAATTTTTACTCTTTTTTTAAAGGTTTATTCTCTAATTATCTATTTAACAGATATAGGGATCCCGAGTAACAAAATACTGAGGGAAATTATTTTTTATTAAATAAAAACTAGCTTTTTAATGTTGTTAAAATCTTAATATCTTTTCCCCATTTTTGGTAGTTTTGAACATACGGTTTTTGTAAAGAAAAATCGCAACTAATTAAAAATTTGACTTAAAAAAAACTAGATCTAAATTCTTTATTATTTTTTCAATATAATGGCAAAAAGCTGCTTGTTGTTACATAATAATATATTAACAATAACTAAATAGTAGACTAATGCCTATAAATCAAATATCGGATTAAAATTGTAAGAATCTATTCGCAAAACTATATTCGTAAAAGCTACATCTTCAGGCAACTACTGCTTGAACCCATTGTGAATTAAAAGCATTAAAAGCTTAAAATTCGTACATCTGCAAATATAATATGCTTGCGCCATCTAGCGACCAAATAAATAATGACCAGGACCAAATGTCAAGAAACTCGAATACAGTTGGTTTAAATTAATGTCAATAAAATTTACTATCCCAAAGTCGAGTGATTTAAATTCACAAAATTTAAGTGAATTTTCTTGTGAATTATGCAATTATTTTCAAGCAAATGTTTATCCTGAGTCTTACGTAGCGAGTTTGCAAGAATTCACAAAAATTCTATTGGAGGGAAGGGTGCAAAGCTAGCGCCATCTAGCAAATACATTTAACAGGGAAATTAATAGGGACTAAAAAGTCAAAAACACGTGTTACAGTTGCTATAAGTAAATGTGAACATAATTTACTATGGTAAAGCCAAGTGATTTAAATTCACTAAATTTTGACGAAAAGCTGAGAGTATAAAAATAACGTTTGGATGAGAACCAAAAAAGAGTTGCCTACCAAAGCCAAATAAACCTTTAAAGCTTTTTAAAACTCGCAAAATCTAAAAAATTTTGATATTATACAATAGATTTCAGCTAAGTTCCCGTATCCCAACTCAAAGTGTAACTAATTAAGGGGTCAAAAAAAAAAAAAAACAAGTGTTTCCATCACTTAAGATCCTATATTATTTCATAGGAAACAAGTTTATGTTATTTTTTTGATATCGTGGTTAAATTATATAGCTCCCATAGGGGTGTTTCAGACGACCTCGAGAAAAAAAAGTTTTAGATGAACAATTCGTTTATTTTTAAAGATATCGTAACCGAATTTGGCATTCGAAAGTTTTTTATAGTTTTCAAGCACTGTACCAAATTTGAACAAAATCGGTTGACTATATCATATAGCTCCCATATGGCCGATCGGCCAAAATAACTTTTTTAAAGAAAAATTTGCAATATTTTGTTTTTTAATAAAGATATCGTAACTAGATTTGGCGTTTGGAAATTTTTTAGAGCACTTAAGCAATGTGCCAAATTTGAACAAAATCGGTGAACTATATCATATAGCTCTCATAGGCCGATCTTCCAAAAAATCGATTTTTGAACAAAATTTATTGTGTTTTGTTTGTTTGTTAAGATATTGGGACCAAATTTGATATTCGTGAGTATTTTATAGTTCCTAAGCACTGTACTAAATTTAATCCAAATCGATTGATTATATCATATAGCTCCCATAGGACGAATCGGTCTAAAAAAACGTTTTTAATACAAAATGTGTTGTGTTTCGTTTGTTTGTAAAGATATTTGAACTAAATTCGGCGTTCAGATCTTTTTTAAGGCATTAAAACACTGTGTCAAATTTTATCGAAATAGGTTGACTATATCATATAGCTGCCATAGGAACGAACAGTCAAACAAAAAATTTTGGCTCAAAAATTCTTCTGTTTTTGGTTTTTTTTGAAGGAACCGGATTTTTTTGCAAGCTAGTGGTGCAGGGTATCCCAAAGTCGTCCGCGCCCGGCTTTACGTACACCATTTTTTTTTTTTTGATATTATAGATTTCAGCTGTGTTGGCTAAGTTCCCGTGTCCTCACCCAATGTGTAACTAATTTTGGGGTCAAAATAAAGTACAAGTATTTCCATCATGAGAACTATGTCGTCATATCTGTAATTTTTTTAAAGCTTATAGCCTCTATGATTGCTTTATTGATCTCTTTTAGCTTAAGCTCCAATTGAATTCGTGAATTCGTTCGTAATTGTGCCATTTACCAAGAGTTGAGTCAACTTTTTTGACCCAAAACAATTGCATGCTGGTCATGCCACCTGCAGCGTTTGACCGTCAATATATTAAATTAGGTTTAGATATAGTTATATGGTAAAAAAATGTATATATATATAGTTAGATAGATTGCTAATGAAAGACTCTGCTGCGTCTATTGACCCTTATAATGGCCATATCAAAAAAAGCTAAAGCTTCTAATTATGACCAAAATAAAAAGCGTCAATATTTGGCTCATCAGCTCATGTTATGGATAATTAATATTTGCCCAACAGCGTACGCTTAATTAGATCCATGTTTAGACCAAAAACAGTTTTAATTAGACAAGTTTTGGTTTCGCTTGTCATCTGAACGGTTTGGATTAAGCGTAGCCCACACGCCGCCGCCAAGCTGACTGCTATGACACTACGCTGACAATTTCAAGTGCTCGAAAACGCGCTTTTTAACGCAGAGACGCATTGTAAAGCATTGACCTGATTGCTAATAGCCGCCAACTGTGCAAGACCCACTCGAAGACGTAGACGCAGTCAGAGAGTGGGTCTTGAAGACACCGTGTAGACCCAATCGTAGACACTGTAGACCGTAGACATCGTAGACAGACAAAAGTTGGCGTTGAGTTGGCAACTGGGGCGGCCGCCAAAACGCTCCACTGACTGAATGATTAACTGACTGACTGACGACTCCAATGGAATTGCAACATTTGCCATCATATGCAAAGAAGAAGTAGATGAAAACGAAACTTTCCTAACTATTTAGAACTATTTGTAATTATATCATTTGAATGTCGATTTAACTTTGAAAGCAGTTTCTCTGCAAGACTCCGCTATTAAACACTGGAACTAATTTTATTGCTACTTTGGCAAAGTTTTATTAAGATATTCGAGACAAATTTTTAACATCTTATTTTGTATCAGCTTTATAGCTTATAAGGAGATAAGCCTCTCTTCTCCTAGAGTGAAAGTATCTGCTGAAATTCGGATACGCTTCTGATTCAGCATAATGATGATTGAGATGTTTAAAAACTTCCATGTTACGTTGTTGTCCCCCATGTTGTTGAAATCACGAAGTAACAGTGATTTTCATTTTTGTAATCTCGCTTTATAAATATCTTATCTAAGTATCTGGACCTACCTACCTATCATATCTTATCTAAGCATCAGGACCTACCTACCAATCTTATCTTATCTAAGTACCTGGACCTTCCGACCTATCTTATCTTATTTAAGCATCTGGACCTACCTACCTACCTATCTTATCTAAGTAGAGTCCCATGTTCCATAACCTACTACACCAAGCTTCCCGGCTCTTCCCGGCTCTTCCCGGATAACAAATCATTTGATGCTACAATTTGAGTACTACTCCTTAGGTCTGGCTTGCTGGGTTCCTTTTTTCCAGGCGGCTCGTTTAAAGAATAGTAATCTGTATCCCTATAAAGGGAGAGAATTATGCTGCTCTCTGAAATATCATTTCGGGCAGATTGTATTTTTTAATCGATATTTGGGAATCAAAATTTAGTTCCATTAATTGCTTACAGGTCATTAGCCTTCCAAAGGTGAATTTAATTACAGATGCCAATATCAAGATTGAAATTAATTTCACAAATTTACAAATGGAGGGGTCCTTGAGTGAACCTACTTATAAAAGTATTTTTTAGGTTAATTTTGGGTCGAGAAACACGAAAATGACAACCTTTTTTTTTCTTAAGCAGCGTTTTCGAGATTTCGTTCGAAAGACTTGTTTTTGGGCACTTGATTTAGTTATTTTTACACATGAAAGATCGATTAGATCGAAGGTATTTTTCTGCTCTTTACATATGGTATATAATATGTACAGATTAGGTAAATATTATAGAAGTTACAAGCAAACAAAGTCTAAAAAGTGGTAAAATTTTTCAATATTACATTAACGAAAATTTTTTTTTTAATTATGTTAAGCTTTAAGCTAAAATAGAATTTCTTTACGAACATTTCGAAGTTAAATTTTTCGTGTAAACTAGTGTTATCTAATAAATATTTAAATTAAATAATATTTTATATTATATTTTTTAACATTTCAAGCATTATTTCAGAAGAATACGATACGAATAATCGGATACGAATTTATGAAATTATATTATATTAAAGTATTAACTTTTTTGATATATAGACCAGTGGAATTGCAAAGAATTCTTACTGGTTTGGATTCTACAAAATTTGTTAACCTTAAAATCCCACATTATCTTAAGGTTAAAAAAAAGTGCCAAGCTTCTGAAATAACCTCTAAAATATATTCTTTACGGGATTTTTTGAAGTAATACCAAATTTCTGCTGTGCTGGCGTTTTTTTCTAGCGATCTAGGTTTTTGGGGTCAGCGATCCCGGTCCGGCTTATAAATCTGACAATAGATTTTTTTTTTTTTTTGTATTTCTGTGTTTTAAAGTAAGTTCAAAACACCTTATGAAAAAAACTTTTTGAAGTCCTAATGACCAACGATACTTTATATGATTTGGAAACGCCAAGTTCCAGAACGATAAGCTTCAGAGATAGCCTACAGAATAACTTTTTATAAAAAATTTTTGACGTTATGTTGAAACCCTGATATGTTGAGATTTTTTGGCATCAAATTTGGATACAAAAAAAAGTGGCGTACGTAAAGTCGGGCGCGGACGACTTTAGGATACCCTGTACCACTAGCTTGCAATAAAATCCGGTTCCTTCACAAAAAACCAAAAACAGAAGAATTTTAAGCAAAAATTTTTTTTTTACCAATCGTTCCTATGGGAGCTATATGATATAGTCAACCGATTTCAATAAAATTTGACACAGTTCTTAAATACCTTAAAAAAGATCTGAATGCCAAATTTATTTGAAATATCTTTACAAACAAACAAAACACATCGAATTTTGTATAAAAAACGTGTTTTTGGACCGATTGGTCCTATGTGAGCTATATGATCTAGTCAAACGATTTGGATTAAATTAAGTACAGTGCTTATGAACTATAAAATACTCACGAATGTCAAATGTTGGTCCCAATATCTTAACAAACGAAAGACAACAAATTTTGTTCAAAAATCGATTTTTTGGAAGATCGGACCTATGAGAGCTATATGATATAGTCAACCGATTTTGTTCAAATTTGTCACATTGCTTAAGTGCTCTAAAAATTTCCAAACGCCAAATCTGGTTCGATATCTTTATTAAAAAACGAAATATAGCGAATTTTTCTTTAAAAAGATTATTTTGGCCGATGGGAGCTATATGATATAGTCAACCGATTTCGATCAAGTGATTACAGTGGTACAGTGATTGGGAACTATAAAAAACTTTCGAATACCAAATTTGGTTACGATATCTTCATAAACAAACGAATTATTCATCTAAAACGCTTTTTTTTGTCGAGGTCGTCTCAAACACCCCAATGGGAGCTATATAATTTATTCCCGATATCAAAAAAATAAAATAAACTTATCTCATATGGATTAATATGGGATCTAATGTGAAAGTTTGGTAACACTAGCTCTTACCATCTCTGAGATCTAGGCGTTCACACGGACGGACGGACAGACGGACATGGGTATATCGACTTCTCTATTCACCCTGATCATATTTTAGGTAACTTTGGGGTGTCTCCGACGTTTCCTTCTATATGTTACATACATTTTCGGCTTGCACAAACTTAATATACCCTTGGTACCATACGGTACAGGGTATAATAAGATATAAAATTACTTCCTTTTTTTTGTAAATTATTGTTGCGTCAAATTTTTATGAATAACATCCACTTGTACTATATCGTAAAGCCCAGCAAAAAACTATTTCAATTCGAAATGATTAAAGCTCTTGCAGTTCGGAATACCAAAAAGATTATGTTGGAACCCTGATGTAATCAGGTGTATTTGATTTCATATTCGATTTCACGTACCTTAGAAATATTGTAAAAAATCATGTTCTATCTTCAAGATCCTGCGTGAAATTATCGATACCATAAGCTAAAAATTGGATGCTGAGTGTTAAAATTTCTGATATATATGTAATTTATATTAAGAAAAGGGGACGCAGGGGATTTACCAATATGTTCGTGATGACTTGAAATAGAATTTATATAGAAATACGAGTACGTTGTAGACTTTAAAGATTACACTAGTCGACAAATTTAACACTTTAATTCTCTATAGATGAGACTTATATTTATACCCTGTACTTAAAAGTACAAAGGGTATACTAGATTTGTGCAATGTATGTAATGGACAAAGAAGGAAGCGCGGCAGACCCCAAAGTGCTTTATACCAATATGCTTATCATAACCTCGGTAAGCGATTGAACCATCTCCATCCTTCCGTCCGTCGAAATGAACGCCTAGATCTCGGACACTAGAAGAGCTAGAGACACCAAACTTTACGAGCTGGTGCGTATATTTTCTCAGAAGATGAAGTTTGTTGAATTATGTCAATATGTTAGCCCTTTCCCCCCCAGCAGATTTTCGCGGTTTTTGGCAATACCGTTAAATATTCTCATCTGAAATATAACAGGGTGATGTCATATGGTTCCACGCATCTGTGTATCAAAAATGAACAAAATCGGACAAATACAGGAAAAGCTATAGTCAAAAATATACAAACTACGTCAATTTTTGACTCTACCCAATTATGGTTAAAAGTGACCCCGAATCACAATTTTTGGTAAGCTGATTCATGTGGCTCTAATGAACAAATCAACATCCAAAATTTATCGATGCGGACCGCTCACACACCTCCATATATTAATTTGAAACTTGCTCCATAGACTTTAAATTGGTTTTTTTTTTTAACGTAACTTTCGATTTTCAGGTTTTTTTGGGGCAAAACTATATTCCAATTGAAAAATTGTTAAAAGATATATGCAGGATAAAAATTTTTTCGAAAAAAAAGTTACAGGGTATTACATAGCCGGCACCGCCTTGAATCTATTACATTTTTAATTTGTTGTTGTCAATATGTGTGAATTTTAAACTTTTAATGCTTGTAATTCACAATGGGTTCAAGCAGTAGTTGCCTGAAGATGTCGCTTTTACGAATAAAGTTTTGCGAATCTATTCTTATCTATTGTTAATATATTATTATGTAACAAACAAACATTTTATTATTGTTAAATTGTATTTAATACTGGAAAGTGTTTTTGACACCCCGTTTGGCCATCATAAAAATTATAATGATTTAAGATCTAGTTTTTTTTTTAAAGTATTAAAGTCCAATTGATTTTTTTTATTAACACAAGCCGTTGGTCACCTATACCAAAGTGACTTTTAAACTCAATTCAAAACTGACCAAATTTTTTTCAAGAGTTAAATATTTCATTCGATAGATTGTTGTAAGGAATTCCAGCTTCTTGCTCGATTTCACAATTGCCCAAGGGTCGGTTTCTGGGCGTCATCATCATCATCATCGTTACCATCAAGATATACAAATTTGTATTATGAATGCTCATCAGACATGCCAACTTGAGAAATTTGAACAAGTTTTAAGTGAGAAATTTGATTAAAGTTGGCAAAGCGTAAAGAGCAAAAATCTCACAAAATAAAATGCGGAACTTCGCAATGGAAATACAATTTTTTTTTATACTATGAGCATATGACTATAATTTACAATATCTAATTGCATACAAAGACACTGGAGATATTGTATATGGGCCCCTTTTTTTTCGACAATTAATTCGTATTGTTAGGTTTATGAATTTCATTATGACAAAACGATGAAAGCCCCGGCGCTGGACCGTGATAAAAAAAAAAATATGTTGCAAGGTGTCATTTTCATGTAATTCACAAAAACAACAATTCACTAAAAATTAAAGCAAAACCAAACTAAAAAAAAATGTGCAAAAAAACAGAGGGAAAAAAAATGTTAGTGTAATCAAGCATGCGGGTGTTAAAAATAAAAAAAAAACTTCGGAAACATTAAACTAGAGATTATTGCAAAAGCAAAAGTTCCATGTATAAAACAAAAAAAAAAAACCAGCTTGTTTTTAACAAGCCGATTACACCGACTATAAAGTAACCTGCTCAAAATTAACTATTTGTAAGAGCTTCTTCTTTTTTTAAATAAAATATCATTAACGATTTTATATTGAAGCCGAAATTAAAATTTTTGTTAAGCTGGTTGGTTTTAAAAAAAGTCTAAATGGCATACAATGGCAATTTGCGTAACGTCACGCTGACAAGACATAAATGAAATTAACAAATGTTTTGCATTTAAAATAAAATATCATTAGCGATTTTATATTGAAGCCCAATTTAAAATTTTTGTTAAGCTGGTTGGTTTAAAAAAATTTCTAAATGGAAATTTGCGTAACGTCACGCCAACAAGACTAAGAAAAATTATTGCTCTTTGTGTTACTGGTGTTCATTTGGTTAGAGAGATAAGCAGCAGCAACTATCACATTTTGCTGCAACAACTTAATATAACCTTGCAGCCAAAGTATAGAGTATTAAAAGCAAATAACTAACATCGGAAAAGAAAAATAAAATCATGTTGCAGTTTCATAATACAATAAAAAAATGTTATATGTAGCAATTTGCACATACTTGTTGTTATATATATACATACATATATAAACCCATACATACATGCTGCAGCAATATTATGCTGCAAGCATAAAGTTACAATCAAGTCGACTTTTACATACACTGCACCTCACTTATTCCCATTTCCATAGTTTTTATACGATTTAGACTGTCTGTAAATAATTATTTTATTGTTTTAGTCAACTTTCATCTGTCTATATGGGCAATATGGACTCAACTGGTTTGCATAGGGTGGGCCATCTGAACATCGATACATACTCATTCAAAGTAGAAGCTCTTCGACATACATATATCATGTGTCAATCTCTTAATTTTAGTCTGAAATCAATTAAATGTGGCACAGGGTGCGCCATCTGTTGGTTTTCTTGTTAAACACTTGCAGTTCGAATATAACCGTCCTTACCGGATGCTCTTTGACATACATATGTCAAGATCAAGACTACTGAATTTTAGTCATGGATCGTTTAAAAACCAAGCAACGTAAAAGTGATACAGAGTGCACCATCTGTTGGTTTGGCTGTTAAGCACTCACAATTTGAAACATACTCATCCAAAGTGGATGCTCTTTCACATATGTCAGGTCAAAACTCCTCAATTTTTCTCACGAATCGTTTAAAACTTGACCAATGCGTAAAAGTTGTATAGGGTACGTCATCTCTGGGTTTATTTGTTAAACACTCATAATTCGGAACATACTTATCCAAAGTGGATGCTCTATGTCAAAGTCAAAACTACTCAACTTTTCTCAGGAATCGTTTAAAAACTGAATAAAGCGCAAAAGTGGTACAGGGTGAGCCATTGGTTGGTTTGGTTGTTAAAAATTCATAATTGGGAACATACTCATCTCAAGTGGACATATATCAGATCAAAACTACTTAGTCTTAATCAGGAATCGATTAAAAACCGATCAACATAAAGGTGATACAGGATGCAACATCTGTTGGTTTGTTTGTTTCAGACTCATAATTCGGAACAGACTCATCTAAAGTGAATGCTCTTTAACAAATGTCAAGGTCAAAATTACTCACTTTTAGTCATGGATCGTTTAAAGTCCGAATAACGCATAAAAGTGGTGCAGGGTTGGTTTGGTTGTCAAAAATTCATAATTCGGAACAAATTCGTTCGAAGTGTATGCTCTATAGCAACTGAGCAACACTTAAAAGTGATACTGGGTGCACCATCTGTTGGTTTGGTTGTTAAGCAACCTTAATTCGGAACAACTCTTGGACATATATGTTCCAAGCTACTCAATTTTAGTCATGGCTCTTTTGAAAATCGCTCCCATGCTCATTTTTTTTTTCAAAATAAACGAATAAAATGTAATGCAATAAAGTAGCCAACAAATGGCCCACCCTATACAAAGTCTGTTTTTCAAGGAGAGGAAAGACTCTAAATCGTTCTAACTTGGAAACTACTAGAGATAATAACATGATTCAAAAAACAGTTTTATGTATTTTTTGAGATCTACAATTTTTTGATGCACGCAAAAACAAAAACTGGCAAGGGGGCGGTTAAAAATAGAAAAAAATGCGCTATAGTAACTTTGGTAACCCCTACGGTCTAAAATACGAACTTTTGGTTATACCTTACACTACAAATAAAATTTTAAATTTAATTTTAAACATTTTTTGACTTGAAATTTTTTTTTTTTTTGTACGAATGAATTCACCCATATGAATATATGTCAAAACAACGGAAACCCCTACGGGGGAAAAGATCACCAATTTTTAGACTTTTTAGATGGGCTCTAACACATTAAGCAAGAGAATTCCAGCATGCAATTTTTTCCTGGTCAAACCCTTTTTTTGTCTATTTTTACTGTAATGCAACAAAGAAACCAATAAATGACACACCGTATACAAAGTCTGCACAAATTTCCAGCCATTTTTGAAAAAAAAAATTAACTTGTATTTTACCGAAAAGTCTTTTTGCTGACATGCGCCGACTTTTTAACTTTGCATATCCTTAACTTAATTAATTTTATGAATTATTTTAGCTCATTTTTTTCTTCACGGTTATTTATAGCGTAATTTATTGCAATAACAATTAAAAATCCATTTGGTAATACTTTGTTTTTTTAACTTTAACACTTTTTTTTGCCTTACAACGCATTGTTGATTATCGCCCATAAAAAATACATCGTAACGATCATAATGAGATATTGTTAATGATAATAATGTTAAAGTTGCTAATAACGATGTTCAAAAATTATACAAGTGCAAATTTTTGTTATTGTTGTTGGCTGCTGGCCAAGACGAGCACCGGCCGGTATATTAGCCCAAGATTTTCAACAATGGGCCGGCATCCAACTTGTTGACCATTAGATTACCCCTATTGATAGCCACAACAACAACGACAACAAAAGCAACAACTGCAACAATGAAATCGACACAACTTCCACAAAGACAACAACTACAACAACAAAAACAACTCAAGCCCCCCAAACACTTCATGCCGCAGTTTGTTGTTGGCTTTTGACTGCATTCAGTGAAAGTTTTCACATATAAAAACCATTTAATTGCCATCCGCTGAAATCCACTCAAGTACCAAAGCAAACCGTAGAAGATCCCATAGTCCAAGCTGTCCAAACAGTCCAAGCCACCCAATCAACTAGCCAAGCCAAGTCCCATGAAACCAGCCAATAAATTTAAATAATTTTTTTTTAATACCAGCTTGTATTTATCCTTAAAAAATATAAGGAAAAAAATTTATGTCTCACATAAATTTTATCACCTGACGTTTTTAAAACATGATCTAAAATCTCAAAAATGTGCTTTCTTCTAATATTGTTTCACAGGCTCTGCAAAAAAATAGTTTACATAGTTAAAAAAAAAAAACTGTTCCGAATGCAGTAATTAAAAAAAATGGCGGACGTAAAGTGTGGCGCGGACGACTTTAGGATACCCTGTACCACTAGCTTGTAATAAAGTCCGATTTCTTCACAAAAAACCAAAAACAGAAGAATTTTTAAGCAACAATTTTTTTTTGACCGATCATTCCTATGGGAGCTATATGATATAGTCAGCCGATTTCAATAAAATTTGATACAATGTTTAAATACCTTAAAAAAGATGTGAATGCCAAATTTATTTCAAATATCTTTACAAACAAAGAAAACACATCGAATTTTGTATAAAAAACGTGTTTTTGGACCGATTGGTCCTATGGGAGCTATATGATCTAGTCAAACGATTTGGATTAAATTTGGTACAGTGCTGAGGAACTATAAAATACTTACGAATGTCAAATTTGGTCCCAATATCTTAACAAACAAACGAAACACAACAAATTTTGTTAAAAAATCGATTTTTTGGAAGATCGGACCTATGGGAGCTATATGATATAGTCAACCGATTTTGTTAAAATTTGGCACATTGCTTAAGTGGTCTAAAAAATTTCCAAACGCCAAATCTGGTTAGGATATCTTTATTAAAAAACGAAATATAGCGAATTTTTTCTTTAAAAAAGTTATTTTGGCCGATCGGTCCTATGGGAGCTATATGATATAGTCAACCGATTTCGATCAAATTTGGTAGTTATTGGGAACTATAAAAAACTTTCGAATACCAAATTTGGTTACGATATCTTCATAGACAAAAGAATTATTCATCTAAAACGCTTTTTTTTTGTCGAGGTCGTCTCAAACACCCCCATGGGAGCTATATAATTTATCCCCGATATCAAAAAAATAAAATAAACTTGTCTCCTATGGATTACAATGGGATCTAATGTGAAAGTTTGGTAACTCTAGCTTTTACCATCTCTGAGATCTAGGCGTTCACACGAACAGACGGACGGACAGACGGACATGGGTATATCGACTTCTCTATTTACCCTGATCATATTTTAGGTAACCTTGGGTGTCTCCGACGTCTTCTTCTATATGTTACATACATTTTCGGCTTGCACAAACTATATACCCTTGGTACCATACGGTACAGGGTATAAAAATGGTCACAATTCAATAAAAATGTGAGGAAATTATTTTTAAAATTTAGCCGTAAGTCGCTTGGTTTTAAAATTTATATTACAAAATGTTAGTTGACATCATCGAATTTTTATGAACTTTAGAAATCAAAATCAAATCACGATAAAAACTTTACGACGTATAGAAATATTATCTCACATCTACAAAAAATTCCCATTTTCTTCGTTATGTTATTCAAAAACGTATTGTAGCAAAAATAAAAATTATTTTTATCAGTTTCCCAATTTTTTTTAACAATTTTCCTAATATTATATTTTTTAATTTAAGAGCCATTATTTTGCAACACATAAAAATTAAATTTCATGTAGTCGTATCAAATATATCAATAAATTATAATTTTAGCAGATTGAATTTATATTTTTTATTTTTTGGAGAGTTATATAGATACAAAAAATAAAATATTCTACAGGATATTTTCCGAAATGAATAAAAGTTATCATTTCAGTATTCGAAAACGACACGACGTAGGCTTCGTCTATTTGAGTAAAAATTTTAGAAGACCCAATTATCTTAAAATTATAGACTTGCTTTTCCGGAGACTTACAAAATTATACACACTCTTTTTTTGAACATCATTAGCCAATAACTTACCTAAAAATAGAAAGAAAATATATGAAATTATTAACTTTGTCAAAAAATATGTATAACTTCTAAAAATAAATCATAAATATAAAGAACGTCTTTTCATATTTTAAGCAAATATTTGCGTCTTTTTATATTTTGAGCAAATATTTGCGTCTTTTTCTAATTTAAACAAATATTTGCTATAAAAAGCAAATATGTTAAATTATGAACTTTGTCAAAATATAGGCATTACTTCCTAAAATCAATCATAAATATCAAAAACGCTTTTTCATATTTTAAGCAAATATTTGCTGTAAAAAGCAAACATGTTAAATTATTAGCTATGAGAAAAAATTAGCATTACTTTTTAAAATCAATCGTAAATATCAAAAACGCTTTTTCATATTTTAAGCAAATATTTGCGTCTTTTTATATTTTGAGCAAATATTTGCTATAAAAAGAAAACATATTATAAACTTTGTCAAAAAATAGGCATTACTTCTTAAAATCAATCATAAATATTATAAATTACTTTTTATATTCTTAGGAAATATTTGATTTAAGTATTTCTTTCACATTTTTTTTAAAAAGCGTTACATAAGTTTCTCTCGTAACGCTTGATGTGGAGCAATGTTCAAAAAAAACTTTCCAAATATTTTCTACATCTACAGGGTGCGCCATTTGAATGTGGTCGATGGAAATATTGAATAACTTGACAGATTTCAACCGATTGACGTCGTCGAACACATTTTGGAAAGGTTATTGCATTACAATTTTAACCATGAATCGATTTACGCCAAAGAACGCGGGAATAGTGACAATGTTCATTAAATGTAATGCCGATTTTTGGGAGCGAATTTTAATGACTGATGAGGCCCATTTCACGCTTCTGGCACTGTAAATAAACAAAACTGTGATTTGGGGAAAGAAATTCATACTATCCATCAAACTCACTGCATGATCAGAAAGTGACTGTTTGCCGTGTCTGCTCAATATTTCCATCGACCACATTCAAATGGCGACCCTGTATACTTCTTTAAAATATTTGTTTTATTTGTTGCAAATATTTGCTTCAATATAAAAGGACGCAAATATTTGCGTCTTTGTATGCAATTAAATATTGTAAATTATAGTCATATGCTCATAGTATGAAAAAAAAATAAAAATTATATTTCCATTGCGAAGTTCCGCATTTTATTTTGTGAGATTTTTGCTCTTTACGCTTTGCCAACTTTAATCAAATTTCTCAAGTTGGCATGTCTGATGAGCATTCATAATACAAATTTGTATATCTTGATGTTAACGATGATGATGATGACGCCCAGGAACCGACCCTTGGGCAATTGTGAAATCGAGCAAGAAGCTGCACTTCCTTACAACAGTCTATCGAATGAAATATTTATTTAACTCTTGAAAAAAATTTGGTGCAGTTTTGGATTGAGTTTAAAAGTCACTTTGGTATAGGTGACCAACGGCTTGTGTAAATAAAAAATCAACTAATTAATAATTGGATTTTAATACTTTAAAAAAAAAAACTAGATCTTAAATCATTGTTATTTTTATGATGGCCAAACAGGGTGTCAAAAACACTTTCCAGTATTAAATACAATTTAACAATAATAAAATTTTTGTTTGTTACATAATAATATTTTAACAATAGATAAGAATAGATTCGCAAAATTATATTCGTAAAAGCGACATCTTCAGGCAACTACTGCTTGAACCCATTGTGAATTATAAGCATTAAAAGTTTAAAATTCACACATATTGACAACAACAAATTAAAAATGTAATAGAGTCAAGGCGGTGCCGACTATGTAATACCCTGTACCTTTTTTTTCGAAAAAATTTTCATCCTGCATATTTCTTTTAACAATTTTTCAATTGGAACATTGTTTTTTTGGGGTAAAACTATATCATACCTGAAAATCGAAAGTTACGTTAAAAAAAAACCAATTTAAAGTCTATGGAGCAAGTTTCAAATTGATATATGGAGGGATGTGTGGGCGGTCCGCAACGATAAAATTTGGATGTGGATTTGTTCATTAGAGCCACATGAATCAGCTTACCAAAAATGTGATTCGGAGTCACTTTTAACCATAATTGGGTATAAAAGGACGCAAATATTTGCTTAAATTACAAAAAGAAACCTTGTAAAAAGGCGCAAATATTTGCTTGATGGCAGCTGAATAAAACAAATATTTTAAGGAAATAGTAGAAGTAGAAAACTATTAGAAAGTTTTTTTTTTAACATTGCCCAACATCAAGAGTTATGAGAGAAACTTTTGAAATCCTTTTAAAAAGAAAATGATTATTTCCTAAATCATACTTAGTCTTAAAGACCTATCAAAATGAGCAATTTGCCCAAAAACAAGTACTTCAACTCAAATCTTTATAAATAACGTCAAAGCTAATATTCCCCAAATTAAACTTAAACCGTCAAATTAAGTTAGTAACTTGCACAAATCTGCAGAGTATTTGAAAGTTGGCCAAATGTAGTTAGCCACTCACAAAAATTAACATTATTTGCAAGTTTCAACTTCAATAAATTTAAAACTTTCGAGAGCTGTACGCAGTTGTCCCAGAGAGATATCCAATCTATACGCAACATTTTTGGCCCAAGTCTCAAAATGTAGTTGCCATTTAGTGGTCTGCATAATAGCCTGGCATTTACTAAGATAGTCTCGCTTGGATTGGATTCGATTGAAATGTGGCGCTCATTTAAATATCTATGCAAGTGTGTACCCACTATTGTACGTACTGTACGTCGTGCCGCGCCTCTTTTGCAGCCAACTGTACCAAGTGCTAACGAAAGGCATTGCCAGATTGCAGTTTCTTTTTCTATTTTTTTTTTTCTATTTTACGATGCCATTAATTCTAAAGCTGTCGGATTCGGTCGACGCCTATCTGGCGTGTCCAAATATCAAATGGCGTTGAAAGATAAAGAGTAGGTAAATAGGTATACAAAAAATTTATATAAAATTAGTACATAATAGACTGGAACTAATTGCGAAACCAAACAGAAACTAACAAAAAAAAAGGTTAAATAAAATGCCAATTAAAAGCAAAGTATGTCCAAATAGAACTGGGGTGTGGCTGCTGGATCTAGAGATCCTGTGAAATATGACTTTGAGTTAAGTGAGAAAGACCGTTGAGCTTTAAATTCTTCTACGTCACAAGACTCTGTTGGAGCAGACTCTCTACAGGTTAGTCATTTTAGGGACAAAGAAGGGGACACCTTCTCTTCATCACGCCAACAAATTGCTCAGAATAGGGACTTAATAATTTTATATGTTCTTCGAAGAATCTACACTGACACCTTCTTTGTGATACATTTCTGGATATGATGGTTAAGTGAGAAAGACCTTTGAGCTATAACTTCTTCTACGTCACAAGAACCTGTTGGTGCAGACTCTTGCAGGTGATCTCATAAGAGGGCAAAGAAGGAGACAGTCTCTCTTCAACCAAGTGCTCAGAATAGGGATTTTATAATCTTATATACTTCGCAGACATCAAGTCGGCACTCACTATCTGTTCGTCGACTACAAAGCTGCTTTGGATATGACGGTTAAGTGTGAAATACCTGTCAGCTATAATTTCTGCTACGTCACAAGTACCTGTTGGTGCCGCCTCTCATTGTAGGTTCATCTCATTAAAGGACAAATATGGAGACAGTCCTCTGCTTCATTCAAGTGCTCAGAATAGGGATTTTTCAACTTTTGATACAGGGTGCGCCATTTGAATGTGGTCGATGGAAATATTGAATAACTTTGACAGATTTCAACCGATTGACGTCGTCGAACACATTTTGGAAAGGTTATTGCATTACAATTTTAACCATGAATCGATTCACGCCCAAAGAACGCGCGGAAATAGTGACAATGTTCATTAAATGTAATCGTTCAGTTGTTGCAACACAGCGTGCGTATCGTCAAAAGTATCGCGGTCGTTCTGCGCCTAAAAGTGACACTATTCGTCGCTTAGCTTCAAATTTCGAGAATCACGGGTCTGTAGCGGACCGTCCACATTCAAATCAACCACGTCCTCGACGATCAAATGAAAATATTGAAGCTGTTCAACGGAGTGTTGCAGAGAATCCTTCTGTCTCGTACCGCCGCCGGTCTCAGCAACTAAACATCAGTGGAACTACTTTGAGGAGGATTCTGAAAGATGATCTGGATATGTTTCCATATAAAGTGCAGTTAACCCAAAGATTATTGGAAACATACAATCCGCGACGCGTGGCTTACGCCAATAACGTTATTCGAGTGAGTGAATCGGAGCCCGATTTTTGGGAGCGAATTTTAATGACTGATGAGGCCCATTTCACGCTATCTGGCACTGTAAACAAAACTGTCGCATTTGGGGGAAAGAAAATCCTCATACTATCCATCAAACTCCACTGCATGATCAGAAAGTGACTGTTTGGGCCGGTGTCTGCTCAAAAACCATCATCGGTCCGTTCTTCTTTAGAGTTGGGGAAACTGTCAATGGGGATCGGTATCGATGGATGTTGGCACACTCTGTTTTACCAGAAATGCGTGAAAAAGGTCTTAAAGGCTTTTGGTTTCAACAAGACGGCGCGACATGTCACACCGCGAAATCAACGATGAACTTCTTGCGTCAAAAGTTCCCAGGACGTGTGGTATCGAAAGGGGGGATATTGACTGGCCACCGAGATCGCCCGATTTAACGGCACCGGACTTTTTTTTGTGGGGATTTTTAAACAGCAAAGTGTATGCCAACAATCCGAAGACTTTAGACGAGCTTAAGGACAATATTCGAGCCGAAATCACTGCGATATCACCCGAGATGCTGGCAAATGTCATGGAAAATGCCAGAAAAAGAGCTAAATTTTGTATCCGCAATAAAGGAGGTCATTTGATTGACGTTGTTTTTGGCAACTGAATGGAAAAAATTGTAAAGTTTCTAATTTTATAAAAATAAATAGTTTTTCAAAATCGATTGAGAATTGTTCAAGTTATTCAATATTTCCATCGACCACATTCAAATGGCGCACCCTGTATATTCTTCGTAGAATCTAAACTGACTCCTTCTTTGAGGTGCATTGCTGGATATGATGGTGAGAAAGACCGTCGATCTATAATTTGTTCGACGTCACTAGAACCTGTTGATGCAGACTCTCTCTCTCTCGTCAATGTCATTAGAGGACGAAGAAGGAGACAGTTTCTTTTCACCAATAAAGTGCTCAAAATATGGATTCTTCTACGTCACAAGTACATGCTGGTCAATCTTGTTAGAAGAGAAAGAAGGAGACAGCTTCTCTTCGTCACTCCAACAAAGTGCTCAGAAAAGGGCATTTAGGGATTAGGATTTTCTTTGCAGAATTTACTGACTCCTTCTGATTAGGAAAAAAAAGGTCTACTAGCAGGTTTTAGTGGTTTAAAGCTCACGATTCTTGAAACTTCCAAACGGTCCTCACTCTTTTCTGTCTTTTGAAAGAATGTTAATAACTAATACAAAGCGGTCTTAAGATTGTTTCCGGCTTATCAACGCAATGCTTTTTGACCGTACCTCGCTGAAATGACCTTAAGAAATGACCTTAAATGCAGCTGGATTGCTGTGGGAATGATGTTTTGGTGGAAACCGATTTTTGATTGAAAAAAAATGCTGGTTCCCCGAGAAGTAAAAAAAATCTAGACTTACTTCAAAAAGCCTTGGCGAATTAACGAGCATAATTCCTAAAATAAAATGTAAAAAGTAAGACAATTTTTGTGAACTATTCAGTACTCTAAGAATTTTTCTCCATTTCTGTGCATTATTGCAAATTATTTTTGGGAACTTGGGAGTGCATTTCGAAGCTGCGGTAATGGTAATACCTTCCAGTTGAAGCTTTGCCCCAGCCTAACCGATAAAGAAGAAATTTTCAGCTGTATAGCTCTGCTTTGACCTTTCAATTGTTTTTGTTTTTTTTTTTGTACGCTTAGCGCTGCTTGCACTGCTTTGTGTTCAGCTGCTGACATTTAAAGTTTAGGAGGTCACAAATACTAGATATAAACCATAAAACAAAAATTGGAGCACAAATAAGCAATAAATTTAGACAAGGAACTAAGCCATTAACTAAGACAAATAAATAGTCATAATTATAAACTACTTTAGGCATAATTGGCATTTTAAGGCATGATATTAATAGCTTGAGACGTTCTTCCGGCCCGGAAGAATTGGCTATTGGCATAAAAGAAAAATAATTTTTCTTTAGCTCTAATGAGCTGCATATATAGCAATTAATTATAACGTTTTGTTTCTTTTTCTAAATGTTAAATGATTTTTATATATATTATATATTTTTTTTCATAATTAATCAAGAACTAGTTTGGCCGCTTGCAGGGAAACCTTCGATATATTGCACTACATGGCGTATGCATAATAAATCACATACCAAACGTAGCAAATATGTTCCAACATCCCCCAAAGTGCTCCACATTGTTGCATTGTGCATAAAATATTACGAAGTAAAGTTTTTTTTTGTTTTAAAACCAGTTCGATGTACATAATATATATATTAAATGTATCTTTAAGATACATGCGACATAAAAATTACATTTAAAAGAAAAAGAAGGAAAAAAAAACACAAAACGCTGGGGGGAGAGTGCGAACTTAGTTTATAACAAATAACAACTCCTAAGCGCTGTTTCTTCTACAGAGTCTTTGGGTTTTATTTTTATTTTCATCATGACATTTATTCCGCATTCTTTCAACTTGATTTAGGCTTGGTGTTATATTGTTGTTGTTGTTGTGGTTGTTGCTTTTGTTGCTGGAAGTTTTGCACTTTACTATTTGACTTTTTATACACTCAGACTCTATAGAGCATAAGAGTTATGTTAGCTTTATGGGGCTGTTTAGCACAGTGGATATCTTTCTAGAGGATTTACTCTGCTCTTCAAATTCAAGATAAATATTCAAGAATTGGAGACGAAAGCGTACCAGTATTAAGATCTTAGGCTGTGAAGGGTTCAATTATTCGTCAAACTTTGTGGGCGAAATCGTGTGGTCTAGGCATAAATGCCGGCAAAACAGAAATAATTTTGTTCACTACGGAAACGACAGAGTCCCAGTGGTAAACCTCCCAACCTTAGGTGGCACCACACTGACGTTGGGAGAAAAAGCACGCTACCTGGGTCTAATATTAGACAGGACAGCTTTCATGGAAATTACCGCAGTAGAACATAGAGTGAAGAAAGCAGCAACGGCACTCGTACTCATGCAAACGACATAGTTGGAGCAAAATGGGGCTTAGCTCGCTGAAATAGTACACTGGCTATACACAGCAGTGGTAAGGCCAATCATGACATATGCTGTCTTGGTCTGGTGGCCAACACTTGAGAGAAAGAACATGGTTAAACGCATGGGAAGCATACAAAGAGCAGCTAGTCTCTGTATAATCGGCAATAAAAACTACGCCTACAGCAACGTTGAATGTCATACTGCACCTAGTACCGATTGATGCATACAGCAAACAGGTAGCTGCAAAATCGGCACGTAGATTAAGGGAATCCTCTCTTTCACGCTCGTAACAGAAAGGGGCACTCAAAGATATTGGGTGAGTGCCTTGTCCAGAAGTGACAGACCTTTGTCGCGCGACAGAGGTACATCTACTGCACATCCTTTAGCCGACAACTAGTTCCCATCGGCAAGAATGATTGGGACACTGTGAATAGACAGTGCAATGGACATCAGTATGTACAGATGGATCAAACTTGACGGTGCCAAGGTAGGATGAGCTTCCACTCTGATGACATCGAAAGCCAGTAGTTCCTGTCGGCTGCCGTGATCACTGTGACGTCTCCAAGCCGACATCATGGCTATTGACGACAGCCTATTACTTCTAAAGAAGTGTTCTCACCGCAGAGAAATCAATATTACTCATATAGCCAAGCGGCCCTTAAATCGTTAAAATCTCCCAAAATCCCTCGAAGACAGTGAAGGAATGTATCGATTTATTAATAAAACTAGCACAATATTTAACTATAAATCTGCTCTGGGTTCCGGATCAAAGACACATAGAAGGCAATTGCAAAGCGGATGACATTAGCTCGATTGGTACAGCAATGCCAATCCTGCCAGATAAAGCAAACATCGCCTATACGCATTAGCAACTGGACAAGCTGCTAATAGATAGATAGTACCATTGCAGATCCGTACACTGTCCTATGGACTCAGAACGCTCAACCTGTGCAACAAGTTAGATGGACTTGGCCAGAATGGAACATGGGCCGCACAAACCGACTGTTGAAACTTAACAGAAATGACATCAAAAACCTAGTTGGGGTTCTAATAGGGCACTGCCTAATCGGAAGACACGCCAGTAGATTGGGGGCGCCTTACAACGATTACTGCAGATTGTAGAGACGCTGAAGAAGAAGAGACTGTAGAATACCTTCTATGCGGGTGCATGGCTCTGTGTAGAAGAAGGCTAAATACTCTTGGGCAAAGCTTTCTGAACGACATGACAGAAGTTGCAAAAATAAAACTAACAAAGATTGTTAGTTACATTAAGACCACAGGTTGGTTCAATGAGGACAGCGTAGAGTGAGGAGAGCGATAGCCCCAGTGGCATCACAGATGGGCCTACAATAGGCCTAGGTGCGTCAAGTGACAGTCCACTTTACCTACGTACCTACCTTGGTGGGGTTATTCACAGTGTCGGGCAGAAATGCATAAGTGCCCGTTTAATGACGCAGATGCAGAAGTGCCAGATCAACAACATAGATTTACATGTGTCTTTTGGGAATTTTTTTTTTTTTGAGACAATTTCTATGTAAAACTATAAATAATTAATTTTTAAGACTATGTCAGTCTACATACTTTGTGAGTTTCCGGAACTCAAAAACGCAAAATAGTTAAACTTCTTCAATATTTATTTTGTCTCGTTCAAAATATGCCCCTTCTGAAGCAATACACATATGCCTACGCTTCTTCCAATCTTCGAAACAGTTTTTATAGGCGTTGCCCGGTATGGCGTTCAGCCCTCTCGTCACAGTCGGTATTGAGTCAAAATGTGCTCCCCGGAGTGGCAATTTAAGTTTTGGAAAGAGGTAAAAGTGACACGGGCCAGATGTGGGTCGACGGTATTTATCAAGTTTTTTGCCTTAAATGCTTTCACAATCGCGGCTCAATGAGATGGCGTGTTATCGTCGTGCAAAATCCACGAATTGTCAGCCCACAATTCAAGCCGAATACGACAGATCTGTTCACGCAAGCACCTTAAAACAGTCACATAATGTTCCTTATTGAAACTTTGTCCCTCTGAAATGTATTCATGATGCACCACACCACGAATAACGGAAAAAAAACAAAATTCCGGTAACTTTTTTTTCACAATTTTTATTATTATTTGCTGATCCTTTTCTAATAATAAATAACATGCTTTTCAAAAAACAGCTGTTTGGTGGTTCGAAGCAATAAATAATACCAAAGAGAGTTTAAAAGTGTGTACACACTGATACATGTTGTCGCATCTTACAACACAGCTTTGGGCAGAAGTGCCATACTTTTCGTAGCCAAGGAAATGCGCATTTTTGTGAATATAAATAGTTGTTGAGCACTTTTGCATTTTTGCCCAACGAAGTAATAACATTACCGAAAATTGTTCATAATCTTTTAATAATATTTTGACATTGACGATAAACAAATGGTATTGTAAAAGCTAAAAGAAACAAATTTAAGTAGACGAGAAATCAAAATACATCTACAACCAGGGCCGTAAAGAGAATCCGGGCTGCGGGGGTAATCTCGGAACCGGGCTCCTATCAATTTTTCTAAATTCACGAAAATACGTATAATTGTTGAAAAGTGTGAGATCAACATAAAAAATATATAGAAAGGATTTCTGAGAGAATTGATGTTTTGATAAAATCGTAAGAATGCATTTCATAAAACTCCAATCCATATAAAAAAAACGCAACTCGAAGAAGTTTGAATTTTTTATTAACTAAGTTAGCCTTACATATGTTTCACAATAACCGTCAAGATGCTTAGAATTTCGCCTTCCGTGAGAGGAAAGCTTTTATAATATCATCAAAGTCCAGTTTTCTTGCTAACTCAGATTCCAAATACAAAGTTGCCAATCCTGAGACTCGATGCTGAGTTAAACAAGAACATTCGATATGGTTAAACAAAAAAGGTTGTTACGGAGCTCTGGTGGAATGATAATCTACAAATTTTTTTTTTAAGGAAAAAACTCTCCGAATGACTCTGGAGTCCGGGTCTCTCCGAGAGCCTCCCGAACCCTAAGTGGCAGAGGCATCCCTTATGGATTTTGAGCAGCCGAGTCCCAAGACCAAAAAAATTCTTCGCATATGGGTTATGGATAACCATCAGTAAAACCCATAAAACGAGATAATTTGGATTTAATCTAAGAACCATTGGATCGGGGTTTTTTGGACTTCGGATCGAATTAAGCTGCCCAAAGTCCATAAGGGCTGCCTCTATCACATGTAAAGTTTACACCACTTTTATTTTGGGAACTTGTGAGGTATAACAAAAAATGTTCTTTTCCAGCCAGATTTGCAGTCTCATAATCTTAAAACTAATTTGAGATCCATTCCTTATAGTTATTAAATAAAATCATGTCAACGTTTTTTTAATTAAGCGAACTCCGCTTGTCGCTAACTAGATTGCCAGCCTTGCTAAATATGACATTTATCGATAATTCAAATAAAAATAACGTTGATCGGAAAACTATCGATCCAGCACCAGCCTTTACGCACATGTAATTCTCAATAATAGTCCCGATATTTTGGAAAAGAGTCACTCCTACCGCCTTGACTAAAGAGAGAGCATCAACAAGTCGTTCAGTGCCCTCCACTTGTTGTAGTGCAACAAAAAACCGCCACAATTCACCCGAAAATCGTGCAAAATTCTATGGCATGTTTGTAAATAATTTTTGCTTGATTGTATTTCGCTGAAATTTTGCTTGCCGCTCCACAGATTATGTATTCGTGGCTCGGACCCAGTTTGCCTATCAATTGAAATAACCAGTTGAATAACTTTAGCGCTGCTAAAGTATGATCGATCAATACGATCAATAGATCAAGCGCACAATCGATCATTCATTTCAAATATAATTTCGTTTTCAATTGCCTTTGATTGACATTTCTATTCGCTAATCTTTGATGAAAGCGCAATTAAGTGATTTGAAGTTCGAACTTTATCTACTACTTTATCGATATTTTTTTTCTATAATTATTAAATGACAAGCGATTTCGAATTCTTTTCAGCAGCGGATTAACAGGTGTGCTTTGGATGTCATATCTTAAGCTGCAGCTTCTCGAAGAGATAGGCTTAAAATGCTGATCGCTTAGCTTAGTTTCACCGGTATATTTTTCCACTGAGGAAAAATCATATTTATTATAAGAAAAAAGTTATCGAAATTTTGTTGTCTATTAAATCCTACTAATTTGTTGCAAGAGAAATCACAAGAACTTGTTAAAATAGATTCAAAAAGTAATTTTCTTAAGCTGAAATAATTTTCAGAATAATTATTCTTCTATTAATGCAAATTTTAAGCAAAATATTTATTGATATTTGTTTTTAATTATTTATTATCTGATTTAAGCCAAAATACTATATATAAAATATCGATAACTTGTAGATGTGAACGGTTTAATAAGTTTCACCAAAAAATTTCCCCAAGGGAAATTCGAATATGAGAATTTGTCGAAAAGAGTAAGAAAAATAAATGAAGTCATCGACATTGATAAGTTGGTAAAAGAAAAAATTTCCCTAGTCAAATCTTTGAAAGTTTCTATATGTTACGATTTTCACGAATTTCCAAGCAAAGTTGATCGACTGTTTGGAGCAAAGGAAATATGCATAGAAGAATTTATTGAAAAAAGTTAGCGAAATATGAAAAGTAATCGAGATTGATATGTTGCTGAAAAAATTTCCCTAGTAAAAACAAGAGCTAAAACGAGGTACATTTCGAAAAATAGCTAATAAAATAAGAAAAAAGAAAATAAATATTTTTGAATATCTAAGAAAAGTTGCTCCAAATATTTAGAGCAACCGAAACATGCATATAGGAATTATAAAAATAATCGAGATTGAAACGTTACTGAAAAAATTTCCCTAGTAATAATAATAGCTGAAATGAGGAACATTTCGCTAAATAGAATCCAAATAATAAATTAGAAAATAAATATTTTTAAATTTCCCAGAAAAATTGTACAAACTCTTTAGTGCAAGGGAAATATTTATAATAGAGTTTATTGAAAAATGGCAAAGAAATAATAGGCACGGTTAGTTGTTCCTACTAATAAAAATTGAGAAGTAAATTTCCCTATTAATAAAAAAGGCCAAAACTTGGTACATTTTAATAAATAGGTAATTGATAAATAATTTGGAATAAGAAAAGCAAGGGAAATATTACTATGGGGTCGAAATGAGCAAACAAAATATTGGAAGTAATAGACATTGATAAGTTGGTGAAATAAAAAAAAAAATTTCCCTAGTTATAGGCAAAGTCAAATCTACAAATAATAAACGACATTTTACAATTTTTGCGAATTCCCAAGAAAAGATGATCGACTGTTTAGAGCAAGGGAAATTATTGAAAAAAGTTAGCAAAATATGAGAAGTAATCGACAATGATAAGTTGCTCAGATAAAAATTTCCCTACAAAGTAAAAGTGCCAAGTCCTAGTACATTTCGATAAATAGGCAATTTTGAAAATCAACTGTTAAGACCAAGGGAAATATGTATATGAGAATTTATTGAAAAAACTAAGGATAATATGGTAAATAAATGGCACTAAGAAGTTGCTCAGAAAATATTACGCTACTAACAAAAAAAAAAAGCCAAATAAAGGTACATTTCGATAAATAGGTAATTTTGAAAATAAATGTTTTTAATTTCCAAGAAAAATTGCTCAAATTGATTAGAGCAGGAAACATGGATATTGAAGTAATTGACATTAATAGATTGCTTACAAAAACTTCCCTACGAATAAAAAGTGCCTAGTTCTGGTATATTTCGATAAATAGGACAAATGAATAAATTCACTTTTTAATAGCTAAAACGTGATGCATTCCATATATAGGCAATTTCGAAAATAAAAGTTTCGAATATCACTGAAAATTTGATTGGTTTTTTAGAATAAGGGAAATATGAATATGATATGATATGATCGTTTATCGAAAGAGCAACCAAAATATGAGTTAAGGTGTTCAAATACATTTAAACAAAATTTGAGTATTAATCGAGATTGATGAGTAGCTAAAAAAAATGTCCCTACAAATAAAAAGTACCAAGTCCTGGTACATTTCGATAAGTAGGCAATTTTGAAAATTTGAAATAATAGTTGATCAACTGGGATATATAAATATGGTAATTTATCGAAAATAGTTAGCTAAATATGAGAAATAATTTAAATTAAAGCAAAATTTGAGAATTAATCGAGATAGCTAAAAATAAAATTCTCTAATAATTAAAATATTTGGTAGGCCTTTTGGAGCAAGGGGAATATGAATATGAGAATTCATTGAAAGAAGTTACCAAAATATGTGAAATAATTTAAATTAAAACAAAATTTGAAATTTAATCGATATTGATGAGTAGCTTAAAAAAAAATTCCCTAATAATAAAAATATTTGGTAGGCCTTTTAGAGCGAGGGGAATATGAATATGAGAATTTATCGAAAAGAGTAACCAAAATATGAGAAATGATTTAAATTTAAACAAAATTTGGGAATTAATCGAGATGAATTTGTAGCTAAAAATAATTTCCTTTGTAATAAAAATATTTGGTTATGAGAAAATTAATAAATGGCATTTTGTTATTTTAGCGAATTTTCAAGAAAAGTTGCTCAACAGTTTGGAGCAAGGGAAATAAAAATTTCCCTATTAATAGCCAAAACGTGGCACATTTTATAAATAGGCAAATCCGAAAGTAAGTTTTTTGAACATCTCAAGAAAATTTGGTTGGTTTTTTAGAGCAAGGGAAAAATTATCGAAAAGAGTAACCAAAATATGAGATAAATAATTATAAGATAAATTTAAACAAAGGAGATTGATGCGTAGCTAAAACAAAATTTCCCTAGTAATAAAAAGCCATGTAGGCTATGAGAAAATTGGCATTTTGTAATTTTTCAAGAAAAGTTGCTCAACAGTTTGAAGCAAGGGAAATATGAACAGGGAAATTTATCGCAATGAGGGAAATATAAATATGATATGATCATTTATCGAAAAGAGTAACCAAAATATGAGTTCGATATTGATAAGGTGTTCAAAAAAGTCTAAACAAAATTTGAGAATGAATCAAGATTGATGACTAGCCTAAAAAAAATTTCCCTAGTAATAAAAATACTTGGCTATGAAAAAATTAAAAAATGGCATTTTATAATTTTTGCGAATTTTTAAGAAAAGTTGCTCAACAGTTTGGAGCAAGGGAAATATGAACAGGGAAATTTATCGCAATGAATAATCAAAGAATAAGCACGAAGAATAAACGACTGAAAAAAAAGTGAAATTAAAGATAGCTCGAAATTTTCAATGGGAAATTTTAATTTAATTTTTAAAATCTTAAAAAATTTTATAGTCAAGTCAAAATCTGATTGTTAATCTTTACAACAAATTAACTTAACTACATTTTCCGAAATTTCCTCGAGTTTTAAGTTTTCTACGACACGCGCCATGAAATTTCTATTCAAAGAGTTCACAATAGGCTTATTATAGCTCTTTAGATGCATCTGCTTTTTGGTTGAGCTCTCTTAATGTCTTGTAAATGTCTTGTAATTTTATTTACAGGCCATTTAGCTGACATTATAATGAAGGCTTTTTCCAAACAATTTTCAATCGATAATCGATAAACTCTCAAGCGATGCATTCAAACGATTTAACAATGCGCAATAATCATCAAAATTGATTGAAATGGATTTGGCATAAAGAGTGACCCCAAGAGTTAAGTTAAGTTAAGCCCCTTTTTGGGGAGGGGAGGGTCTACCAATAATACTCCCACTCACCTGAAGAGAAAGATTTGCCAACTTTCCACAAAAGAAAAAAAGGAGTTTTCATTGTCAACAAGTTATAATAATGATGTTTATTAACATGATGATGATGACGACAAACCTTGCCTGAGCAGATTTCACCCAAAGTGTGTCTTCGCTCTTGGACTTGGTCTGTACGATGGACGATCTATGCGATCTTCTGCTTTGTTTTTCTTGATTTTTTTTCGATTGGTGTCGCGTTGCTTTTAAAAACATTTTCACTTTCGTTTTCAATTTGTGTGTTTTGGGGTTTGCTCTGACGCTGGCTCTGACTCGGGCTCTACGGCCTGACCAGTAATCACAATAATCATGGTAAGCGGGCACTCAGTCACTCCAACCCAGTCAGAGCCAGCCAGCCAGCCAGCAAGATATTGCCAAACAGGTTAGCAAGTTGGCTCTTGGCTCTTGACTCTTTTAGCCAACTGGGCGCTACGGCGGCTTAGTAAAAAAAAAAAAAAGTACAAAACAAAAAAAAAACAACAAAATTTGGCCGGATGCTTGGCATTTTCGGATCGGATTGGATCGCAACGCCAATGAAAGTGAAAACGAAAACGTAGCTCACACTGCTTGGCGGCTGCTTTAAGAAGCCAAAGCAGATGCAGACCTCAACTTAACTTAAGATTCCAGAAGAAGAAATTCAACATGGAATAATCAAAATTGAATTTAAATAAATTACGTATGTTAATTGCGAGTGCAATCCGAAAAAAAAGCCGAAAATAAAATACCAAAAACCTTGTAAATTTCGTGGCAGTAGTCAAGTGTTGTTATTGTTGCTTTTATTTTCGATTTTTATTTTTATTTCGGCGTATTCGCCAAAATGCGGCTTACTTGAATTAATGAGGGTCAAGATACTTGACGACTTGACTTTCTACGCTGCCATCAACACCTTGAAATGGCCCAAGGAGTGGTGCCAAAGTGAGAGATTGCCGAAATGCCAAAGTGCCGAAGAAGTTGAAAAGCTTCCAGCCAGCCATCCAGCCAGCTTCAATAATACCTGAGCTGAACTGAACTGATGCTGAACTTGAAATATTTTTGGCATTACAGTAGGTGGGCAAAAGTATTTTGGCCGGAATTAATGTGAAATGGTAAAAACGAAAAAATATTACTGTGGAATAATGGAATCGAAAAATTGTGCACGAGCTGCTCGACAATGGAATACACTGTACAAAAAATGCGATTTTTTTATAAGGAATTTAATCGAAGATATATTTATGGATTGCTGGGCTGCGATTTTGCTTATTAGCATCAATCACATCCGGATAACTTTCAATTTGGAATTTTAGGGATATAAGATTTTTGGCTATATCGATTCATATTTTGATTGAAATATTCAAGTGAAAAGCTAAAAAATCCAACACTTCTGGTCTAGGAAATCGATATGTGAAATTTAAATAAATTCAAAATTCTATCTTGGTACGATTTTTATGGTGTTCCGGAATCGATAAATAGTTCGTACAGACGGACTTGGTTTATTAGCGTCACATCAGGATAACTTTCAATTTGGGAATTTTGGGGAAATTATATTTTTGCGTATATCTTTATTCTTTGGATCGAAATATTCAAGCGAAAATCTAAAAAAAATCAAAGTTCTTCTACGGAAAGATAATTTTGCAAATTGATTTGGTACATTTTTGTGACTCGAGCTCTTCTGGTCTCCGAAATCGAGATGTTTATACAGACGGACTGACAAACTGGGGTCACATCAGGATAACTTTCAATTTGGGAATTTTGGGAATATTATATTTTTGGCTATATCGTTTATTCTTTTGATCGATATGTTCAAGCGAAAATCTACAAAAAATCTAGTCTTTTAGGAAAGATAATTTTAAAAATTGATTTGGTACATTTTTGTGACTCGAGCTATTCTGGTCTCCGAAATCGAGATGTTCACTACGAACTAGACTGGAGTCACATTAGGATAACTTTCAATTTGGAAATTTTTGGGATATTATATTTTTAGCTATATCGATTATTCTTTTGATATCAATATTCAAGCGGGAATTTAAAAAAACTCAAGATTCTTCTAGGGAAGAATATCTGGTCTCCGAAATCGAGATGTTCATACAAACGGACTGACAAACCTATTTGAATCCCTACCAAAGCTTATGATAAATATTTTGACCCAAAATAAATAAAGTCTGTCACGTCTCCTTCTGTAGCCTTGACCCTATAGATACAACCTTGAGATACCCTGTACTCGAACCAACTTACAGCTCAGCATTCCATTAAAACACTTAAAATAAATAATAGCTCCAAATCATGTGTAAAAGCATCGAAATTAGCGAAGATTGAGAAAAATGTAAACCTAGATGAACAAAAATATGCCGATTCGCTTTTGTAAATGAAGCGCTTTGAGTTCTGATCTTCAAAATACTATACAGTAAATAGATTCTTTACACACATGATTCAATAACAATGATATTTGGCAAACATTTATGCCTTGAAACTCAAGTTATAGCCATGATATTATCAAATAAATAGTGCATCGAAATTATTAATGCCTACAGAAAACCAATTCGATTTCAGTTCTAATTCTTAGTGCCATAAACATGGCTATCACAATTTTAAAAACGCTCATAGTCATGTATGTGGCACCAAGAATCTGGATTGTATCGAATTGGTTTCTGTCACCCTGATCAGACCAAAAAAATTATCGTTTGTACTAGTATACGTCTAAGAAGTCTAATTTGCAAATGACACAAGCGTTCCTACAGACTGACCCTCAGAGATTTATAAAAAGTGATTTTCTAAATTTTACCTATACCAAAATACAGTGCTTTGAAATTATTTGGAGATACTGGAGTTTTAAACAAATAAAATACAATTAAATTAAAAAATAAAATAATTAATTACAATTAACAAACAAACCAGCAGATGGCCCACCTTTTATAAAAGCGCTAATGACTCCACTATCCATGAATATAAAGCTAAAGCCCTTATTATCTTTTTATAATAGGTGGACCATCTGCTGGTTTGTTAATTAATTTATAATAATTGTATTTTGCACCAAAAATTAGTCAGAACGGGGAATTTTTCCCCCTGGCCCGAAAGCTCTCGGAGAGGCCCGAGTCGAGAGTCATTCGGGAAGTTTTTCTCTTTAAAAAAAATATAGTAAATTATCATTCTACTAGAGCTCCGTAACATACTCTTTTTGTTTAACCATATCGAATGTTCTTGTTTAACTCAGAATCGAGTCTCAGGATTGGCAACTTTGTATTTGGAATCTGAGTTAGCAAGAAAACTCGACTTTGATGATATTATAAAAGCTTTCCCTCAACTAAAGCACGGAAGACGAAATTCTAAGCATCTTGACGGTTATTGTGAAACATATGTAAGGCTAACTTTAGTTTACTAAAAAATTCAAACTTCTTTGAGTTGCGTTTTTTTTAGATCTGCATTGGAGTTTTATGAAATGCATTATTATGATTTTATCAAATCATCAATTCTCTTCAGAAATCCTTTCTATACTTCTTTTATGTTGATCTCACACTTTTCAACAAGTTATACGTATTTTCATGAATTAAGAAAAAATGATAAGGTGCCGGATCTGAAGATTTTTCCCGGGGCCCGGATATATCTCTCTACGTCTCAGTTTCTTAGTTTGCTTTATAGACGATTCATGACTTAAATTGAAATGCTTTGAACTCGACATATGTCGAAGAGCATTCACTTTGAGCTGCTATATACCCATTTATAAGTATTATAATAACCATACGAACAGTTCGCCCACCCTATATAATTATAGCAGGTTTTTCAAATTGTTAGGATAAAATTGTCAGGATAACTTTTTTTATGCCTAAATATTAAATAATTTTAACAAGTTTTTGAACAATATCTATAGATAATAAATTGAATAAAAAATAAATATATGGAAAAAAAAAAACTAAAAATATTTTCAGACTTTGTCTTAAGATTCAAGTAAGCTGCAGTCAATAATCAACACTGCAGTGTATTTTAAAGTCGTTAAATATCGATTATATTTTTAAGCTGCTATGTTTCCATTAATACGAGGGTGGATTGATAAGTTTCCGGCCTGACCAAGAGATGGCGCCACTAGGCCTACCTTGAGTTGGCGTTCTATAGTACCATCCTTAGATAGCTTGTAGCTATAGTTTCAGCCCGATCGCCATGTTAGTTTAGATTTGAGAGCACACTGAACAAGACGCCTCTGTGTTTTTCTTGAAAATGGAAAACTCGAAAAAACATTTCTACCGCCAATTTGACGTTGTATAAGCGTAATCCAAGCGAATTTTTGCGTCGATTCATAACCGTTGACGAAACTTGGGTCCACCACTACACTCCTAAAACCAAAGAACAGTCTAAACATGGGATTGGACCAGGGGAACCAACTCCAAAGAAGGCAAAAACAATTTTTTCAGCGAACAAGGTTATGGCTACTGTTTTTGGGATGCAAGAGGTATAATATTATATACATTGATTACCTTGAAAAGGGTAAAACTATCACTGGTCAATACTACGCAGACTTATTGCAACGTTTGAGCCACGAGGTGAAAATTAAACGACCTCATCTGGCGAAGAAAAGAATCTTGTTTCATCACGATAACGCACCAGCGCAAAAGTCAATCGTTGCGATGGCTAAAATCAACGATCTGAAGTTTGAATTGATGCCGCACCCTCCCTGCTCTCTAGACCTAGTCCCGAGTGACTATTATCTGTTTCCTAACCTCAAAAAATGGCTTGGCGGTAAGAGATTTGCGGACAATGAAGAAGTTATCGAAGCTGTAAATGGGTATTTTGAGGAGCTTGACGAATCAGTCTATAGAGATGGCATTACTAGACTAGAACACCTCTATGAGAAATGTATCAGCCTTGGAGGAGATTATGTTGAGAAATAAAAAAAAAAAAAATCTGAAAAACGTTGTTTTTCTTGGTCAGGCCGGAAACTTATCAATCCACCCTCGTATTTTAAAGTCGTTAAATGTTGGTTATATTTTTAAGCTGCTATGTTCCCATTAATAAGTGTTAAACAACCAAACCAACCGCTGGCCCACCCTATATAATAATAGCAGGTTACCCAATTCACTAGGATAAAGAAATTGTCTAGATAACTTTTTCTTATTATTTATTATTAAATAATTATATAGAGACAATAAATTAAATAAAATATGGAATAAAAAATAAATAGATGCGAAAAACAAAAAATATCTCAGACTCAACGCTGCAGTGTATTTCAAAGTCGTTAAATGCCGCTTATATTTTTGAAAACCATCAATAATTTTTAATTTGGTAACCGTAACTGATCCTGTCTGATCCTTGGTTTAAGCACTTGTAGTTAACAGATTTGAAATGTATCTTTAGCTTTTGTCTGGTCTTATATAAACAAGCAAAAGTGACTTCGTCATCAGCAGCGTCACCACAACAACAATAACAACACCAACAACAATAACAACACCAACAACAATAACAACAACCACAGCGGACAGTCAAAAATCGTTGTGCAATTTATCTTTATTTAATTGAACTTTTACTTTCATGTTGTTGTTGTTGCTGTGATTGTTGTTGCCGTTGTTGTTGTTGTTGTTATTGTTGTTACTCGTGTTAAGCGCGAACGCGTTTCATAAATTGCAAATAATTTTTCAAGCCGAAAATCAACTCTTTTAGCCACGTCAGTGTAAAACCCTGCAAGCCCCAGCCGCCCCCAACACTAGCTGCCTTCCCCTGCATTAAAATTGTATATTGTATCTACAAGATACATGCTGCATATATATATATATGTATGTATCTACAGTATGTTAATCCGGTAAATCAATTGATGTGCGCCGCAGGCGCTTAATAAAAATCGATATAAATTATTAATTCAAAACAATGCAAAGCCAAAAGATACAGATACAGCTACAGATACACAACAACAACAACCAACGAAAAATTTGAAAAGAAAAGTTTTTAAGAAAACCAAACAAGTTTTCTTCATTTGGTATTTTTTTGTGTTATTGTCAGTTCGATTTATATTATTGGCGGCATTTTAATTGAGTCTCGAGTTGGGTCAGCCAACAATCCAATTGCCATTTAATTAGCTGACCAAGCTTTGAATAAAAAAAAAATATCTAAAAAAAATAAATAATTTAAAGCATAAATAAATAAATGACAAGTACTTTGTGTCCAGCAAATGATTTATAACCAATTCTTTTCAAATTCTTGGCTAACAAATATATTTGATTGATACGCTATTTACGTTTGCATAACTTAAGTTCAAAAGTTATACAACCAATGAGCCAAAAAAGTATCTCAAAGATAGTGGGTGTTTTTTTTTCCAAATTTTTAATTTCAAAGCTGCGTGAGAATGATTCGCAAGACATTTAGTTTCTTCTTCTTATGTGGCCATAACAACCCGATTACCGGGTTACGGCCTGCCTTAAAACGTCTCTCCAGGCGCCTCTGCATTGCGCGCGCCTTCTCCAGTTGGTTACACCGAGCGAAGACAGGGCCCCTTCCACTTGGTCTTTCCAACGCAGACACGGTCGTCCTCTCCGCCGACGGCCGCTGACTACCGCATCGAACACACGTCTAGCTGGAGCATCCTCGTCCATCCTAACGACATGTCCGAGCCAGCGAAGCCGCTGGATGTTGATACGCTGAGCAACGTCCATGTCGTTGAAGAGCTCATACAGCTCCTGGTTGGTGCGGATGCGGTAGTCATCGCCAACTCGAATAGGACCAAAGATCTTGCGCAGTACTTTCCTCTCCAAAACTCCCAAGGCAGCTGCATCAGTTAGCGACACGGTCCAGGCTTCCGCGCCGTAAAGAAGCACTGGAAGGATGAGTGCCTTGTAGAGTGATAGTTTTGTCGCGCGAGAGAGGTCTCTACTACTCAATTGCCTATTGAGACCGACATAGCACCTGTTGGCAAGAGTTATTCTGCGCTTGATCTCCAAGCTGACATCGTTGTCGGTGGTAACGGCGGTGCCAAGGTAGATAAATTCCTTGACAACATCGAAAGTATAGCTGTCGGCCGTAATCTGGGACCCAAGCCGCCGCACGTCCCTACTTGACGACAGCATATACTTCGTTTTGCCCTCATTTACCGCCAGACCCATTTTCGCAGACTCCCGTTCGATCGCACTGAAGGCCGCGGTGACATCTCGCTTGGTACGCCCAATGATGTCGATGTCGTCGGCGTACGCAAGGAGCTGGACACTCTTGTAGAAGATAGTGCCAGTGCGATGTACGCCGGCCTTCCGCAGAACGCTCTCCATGACGAAGTTGAAGAGGTCGCATGATAAGGGGTCGCCTTGTCTGAAACCTCGCAAGGTATCAAAAGGCTCGGAGAGGTCCCTTTCTACCTTGACGGAGCTGCAGGAATTACTCAACGTCATTCTGCAAAGCCGTATCAGCTTCGCAGGGATTTAGTTTAAGCATTCGATTTATAGAAAAGTATCTTTTAGTTTAAGCATTCGATTTATAGAAAATATCTTTCAGTTAAAGCATTCGATTTATAGAAAAGTATCTTTCAGCTTAGGCATACGATTTATAGAAAAGTATCTTTCAGTTTAAACATTCGATTTATAGAAAAGTATCTTTAAGTTTAAGCATTCGATTTATAGAAAAGTATCTTTCAGTTTAAGCACTCGATTTATAGAAAAGTATCTTTTAGTTTAAGCATTCGATTTATAGAAAAGTATCTTTTAGTTTAAGCATTCGATTTATAGAAAAGTATCTTTTAGTTTAAGCATTCGATTTATAGAAAAGTATCTTTTAGTTTAAGCATTTGATTTAAAGAAAAGTATCTTTCAGTTTCAGAATTCGATTTATAGAAAAGTATCTTTTAGCTTAAGCATTCGATTTATAGAAAAGTATCTTTTAGTTTAAGCATTTGATTCAAAGAAAAGTATCTTTTAGTTTAAGCATTCGATTTATAGAAAAGTATCTTTTAGTTTAAGCATTCGATTTATAGAAAAGTATCTTTTAGTTTAAGCATTCGATTTATAGAAAAGTATCTTTTAGTTTAAGCATTCAATTTATAGAAAAGTATCTTTTAGCTTAAGCATTCGATTTATAGAAAAGTATCTTTCAGCTTAAGCATTCGATTTATAGAAAAGTATCTTTTAGCTTAAGCAGTCGATTTATAGAAGAGTATCTTTTAGTTTATGCATTCGATTTATATCTATCTTTTATCTTCATCTTGTATCTTTTAGTTTAAGCACTCGATTTACAGAAAAGTATCTTTTAATTTTTAACATACAAGCAATTAATTTATATCACATATAAGATCTACAATATGTATCTTTATTTAATTTTGCAATGTTTTCAAGTCAGCAACTTGTATCTTAAAGCTACACTAAACATACCTTAATACGTCTGGGTGGTTTTTTCTGTATTAGAGACATTTTCCGAACATTAGATACACAAAAAAATACCAAAAATTATAATAACAACTTGCGGCGCAGTTAAACGGAAACGTTCCGCGATAATATCTTATCACAATGACTAACTTAATTGTAGACCAGAGACTAACTAACTGACTGACAATGTCCAATGTAGAGATACATTTATCTGCTTTACTTTCATATCAGTGCAAATAAATTCAGTTTTAATTTGACCAACAACAAAAGATACACAAACTGACAAGAGTTTTGCATTATCAGCAAATGTGTGTGTGTCTGTATCTGTGTGTGAATGTTTTAATTTTTTGGCAAATAGTGCGCGAGAGTATCTTGTATCTGAAGTTAGCCAACAACAGTCAACAGCAGCAGCTGCTTTCACTTATGCCTTTGTTTTAAGCATGTTGGCCAAATATTTAGACATTTAAACAATTTAGTCAAATTGAAATCAAAATTTATGTTCAAGGGACACAGACAAAGCAAATGTAGCTACTGATGTCACAAAGATACAGATACAAAACGCTGTCTAAACCATAAAAGCCAACCTAAAATGTTATGCGTAGGTGGCAACCAAAATATAAAACAAAAACTATATTGATAGCAGCTACGCTTACACAAATAATATGTGTAAGCGCTAAAAGTATCTTTGAGATACATTTGAGTTGCCAGCTTGTGAGAACAGGCTGAGTGGTAATAAAAACCAGCTAAGAGGCAGCAGTGTGCCGACTTTTTGCAAAAAGTTTTGCCACTGATGTCACAAAGCTACAGATACAATAAAACTAAAGCTATAGATACATTGTAAAAGGCCAAAAAAAAACTTTATGCGTGGTAGGTGCAAAAAAAATTATATTGACAGCAGCTAGAGTTACAAAAATAATATATGTTCAAGAGCCAAAAGTATCTTACAGATACTTTGTTATTTTATGTGACATCAGATGCGATTTCAGCGGCACAACTTCAGATAATTGGACTCAGAGTCCCAGAGTCCTCAAGTTAAGCATTCACTTTACGTTTGATCATATTATTTAAGGAAAATCGCTTTTATACTTCAGATAATCGGACTCAGAGTCCTCAAGTTAAGCATTCACTTTACAATTGATCATATTATTTAAGAGGAATCGCTTCTTTTATGGCCAAGTTCTCAAATATGATATAGGAAACTAGTCACAGTGGACCAAGTACGAAAAATATGGTGGCTTGTGGCGCCCTGCCGGCTGGACTCTTCTGCCAGGGAATTTATTATTTGGAAGGTCTCACATTTTTTGATTTTAATTAATATTGAATCTTTTGCGGCCCTCTAGGAAATAGTTTTACATATATAAATATAATTGAATCTTTCCAATAGTACCGAACCGTCAGGTAATAGATGTGGCTCATAAAGCATGAGTATACCGAAAAATTAGTTGCCATCATTTTAGCTGACAGATTGCTTCGGCAGTTCCCTTGATCCAAGGATCAAGTAGGGTTACGAAATGGCGCAAAAAGTGCTTTAAGAAGGTAATGTTAGCTTGTATAGGCAGCTCAGATGGTGATTGAGATCAATCAGAGACCAAGAGGTCCATTGTGTGGACTAATTAAAAGAGGCGGAGGAAAGGAATTGAACAAAGGCAGGGATTGTGAAGGGGGATCAAAAACAGTAGGACATCCCCAATCGCCTAAGCCTCTAAAGTTGCAAAACCATTTTGTTTGAGGATTCGATGAAAGCAGACAGATACGCTATGGGCACATAGGCTAGATTTCCCAAATCCTCAAAGAATGGTATACCCAGAAACTGGGTTCGTCTTCTAGAAGCACCGGGCAGTCGCATAGCAGGCGTTGGATGCTTTCTGCCTTTTTCTCATTTCCGCAGCTGCGGCAGAAATCCTCATGGGAACGTGCAACATCTCAGCCATATTGCCTATAATGCAATGCTCCGTTACCACCCTAGTCCTGTTTTTATGGAAGCGTAGGAGTTCAGATTTGGATCACATTTTGGCCAGAGTGCTCGGGAGATGCGACAACCGGACACCATATCCCATTCTCTTTCCGCCAGAGCTCTAGCCATATCCCTGATTTAAAATACGACGTGTTGTAATGATCTTTTTAAGTCTGTAACAGCAAGGTTCCTGGCACACTAGTCCGCCGCCTCGTTACCAGGAACCCAGCAGAGGTTTATTGAGTAATGATGGATTACAATGCTCCTTAGACTTCCGTCCAAGCTGCCCGTAAGTCTAGCCGCTTGCCGTGACCTGGAACCCAGCTGAGAATTATTGAGTGGTGATGGATTACAGTGTTCCTTGGACTTCCGTCCAAGTTGTCGCTTGCCAGATATCTCCGCTTGAAAAGCGCTACAACAGTCGTGGAGGCGGAATGAAAGCCTCGTCGAAAGCTCTTCAGAGAAGATACCTGCTCCTGTGCTCTCATCCGTCTTCGAGTCTCCAGTATAGATCGTCAGTTCCTTCCCTTTTAAGGGGGTCCTTGCATCCAATGCTTTAACAAACAATCCATTGAAATGCTTAATAATAAAGTCAATTCCGACTGCAGCTTTCAAAACAAACATAATTATTTGGCATGATTCTAGTTGATCAAAATCGTGCATCAAATTTCTATGAGCGCCAAATCGGGATGTCCTTTATCTATATCAATAAGCTTGTGTTGGTCAGGCTCCTGCTCAATCTCATTGAAGCTACAGCTATTCGAATCCGTGATATCTATTTTGCTCAGGTGTTTCCTGCGCCTGCAATGTCCAGCATGTGTTCCAGTCAGTATCCTAGATATTTCCTATACCAACTGAGATAGATATTTTCTGTCATCTTTTTAACTCATGGCAACCGAGTAGTTACCTAGCCCTTAACAATCTAGTCTTATTCTCATCTGTATCTTAGGAAAATGGTATGCCGGCTGCAACTTTCCGATAGAATACTTTAAAATATCTTAAATTCCTAGACTAGCAACTAAGAGATTTTCTTGAATCTATTCAGCTTATAGCAATCGAGAAGTTTCCGAACCAGCCTGACTCTCTTATGGATCTATTGAATTTCCATACAGATCAGATTTTTTGCCGGCAACTCTCTGACAGATAAAAAATAATTCCCTGTTAGACCTCTTGGAGGAGGGGCAGGAGGAGGAGTTATCTATCAATAACTTTTCGAACAGTACAGGGACCTACAGTTTATAGCCGAATCCGAACGGCGGTGTCTTTAATTAATAGAGACAGATATCTTTCACATATCTTAATATCTAAGATAGTTCCTTTACCAACTGAGAGACTATCTTGAATCTATTTAACTTAAAGCAACCGAGAAGTTGCTTGGCGCTCACCGAGTCAGTCTAATAATCATCTATATCTTATTGATATAGTATACTGATCAGATTTATTGCCGGCAACTCCCCGGCAGAAAGATTTCTCATACCTAAATACAAATCTAGAAGAATTTCAATCGTCTGTCTTCCATGAGTAATTTGCGAATCTTATTTAGTTTATCGGGCTAGTTGGGCTTCCCTTGAACTACTTGGAACACTTTCGATTAAACTTGTAACAAAAGTTTTTCACTGTCAAACCAAATATTTGCTCAGGCAGTTACTTTTCAGCCAACCCTCGTGCAACTTTAGCTGATATGATTAAGTAAGTCAACTTAATGCACTAATAGTTACAATACTCACAGTACGTTCATTGTACATAGTCAGAGCTATTCATAATACATATGTATATGTATCGTATGCTTATATACTATATACATAGTTATTATGTACATGCAAATCAAAGACAGGAAATTATTCCAACTTTTGAACAACGTTGCCAGCGCTTCCATCGTAGTTTCCAGTTTGTTTTTTCTTTAGTTATTTATTTTTTGTTTTGGTTTTTGTTTTTGGGCATGCCAGTGGCGGGTTTTCTTTTTGGCTTTTCAATTCATTAGCATTACATGGCTTCCGTAGTTGGAGCCGCTGTCCAAATCGAAGTTACTTAGTTAAGGCCAAATTGTCAGCGGAGTTAAGCCTAAGATGGCTCTTGGCCGTTTGGCTGGTGCTCTATGTACTTTAAATACGATTCTAATGTGCTGTAATGCATTTATAATTTATTATTATATTTTACTGTACATTTGTGAGCATAATAATTAGAGAAAAGCATTCTTGGTGCCATATAAAAAAATATATGGAACTTAGGGCAATAGGCCTGCAGGTTTCTGGTACAGGAGCTTAATAAATAGAAATTTAAGAAAAAAAGTTTCATTGTTGTCTTTTAAGATTTCCAAAATATACTTGAAAACAATTCTTCTTTTAAATAGTTTTAGCCCCAACAAAAAAAAAAATGTAAAAAGAGCCATAAAACAAGGTATTTTTGAGATTATCTTAGATATCCGAAGTTGTAAGGTCTTTTATACTTATAGAAAACATATACAAAGCCTCCTCAGGCAATTGCTTGCAAAAAAAAAAAAGCAATTATTCTCTCGAAAAGTTTTAAACAACCAAAAAAAAAATGTGTCAAAAAATTCCATAAAACGAGGTATTTTTGAGATTATCTTAAAAAGCCGATGTTTTAAGATGTCTTTGACTTCGGATCACAAAACTTATAGAAAACATCATAGATTTGCTTGCAAAAAAAAAAAAGATTTCTTAATTTTTTTGAGGTTACAGTAGAACCTAAACGCGTTGAAGCAATTCTGGTGGATTCGGTTTGAGCCTATTCAAACACATAAGACTATTGAAAATTATATGGTATTGTTAATACCTAACTACCTACCTACCTTCTCTTTAACTTTAATTCATCATTCTTAGTCAATCGCAAATCATCTTTGACTTTAGTTTAGTCATCTTGTGTTCATGACAATTATATGGTAGACAACCTCCCTAAGCCTAACAAAAACCGATCTTTTCTTTAACTTCAATTCGTCATCTTTAGTTAACAACAATTCATCTTTAATTTGAACTAAGTCATCTTGCAAAACCATAGAAAAAATATTACATATTATAGACATTCCTTAGCTTTACTTTGTCCTCTTCTGTCATCTTTGATTTAAATTCATTCATCTTGCAAAACCATAGAAAATATATTGCATATTATAGACATTCTTTAGCTTAACTTCGTCATCTTCAAACAACAAGAAAGCATCGTTGATTTAAATTTCGTCATCTTTTAAATCGAAAAAAAACTTTTTACATATTGAAGATCGTCTTATTCTCAACTTTAATCTGTCATCATTACGTAACAACAACTCATCTTTTATTTAAATTAAGTCATGCTATTGAAAATATATTGCATATTATGGATATTCTAATTTTCCGCTCCATCATCTGTATCTAATGACCACTTATCTGCATCAACCTACCTAAACCTTACAAAAACCGATCTTTTATTTAACTTCTAGTCGTCATCTTTAATTAACAATAATTCATCTTTGATTTAAATTAAGTCATCTTGCAAAACCATAGAAAATTTACTGCATATTATAGACATTCTTAAGCTTTACTTCGTCATCTTCAGTCATCTTTGATTTAAATTCATTAATTTATTAAAACTATAGAAAATATATTACATAATATGGATATTCTAAATTTCCGCACCATCATCTTTATCTAATGACCTCTTATCTTCATCAACCTGCCTAAGCCTAACAAAATTTTCTTTAACTTCAAGTCATCATCTTTAGTCAACATCAATTAATTTTTGATTCAAATTAAGTCATCTTGCGAAACCATAGAAAATTGATTGCATATTATAGACATTCTTTAGCTTTACTTCGTCATCTTTAGTCAACAAGAACTGATTTTTGATTTCAATTCATTAATCTTGCAAAACCATAGAAAATATATTACATATTATAGATATTCTTATTTTCCGCTCCATCACCTTCATCTAATGACCTCTTATTGTCATCAACCTGCCTAGACCTAACAAGAACCAATCTTTTCTTTAACTTCAATTCGTCATCTATAGTTAACAACAACTCATCTTTGATTTGAACTTAGTCATCTTGCAAAACCATAGAAAATATATTGCATATTTAAGACATTCTTCAGCTTTACGTCATCATCTTTAGTCATATTTGATTTAAATTCATTCATCTTGCAAAACCATAGAAAATATATTACGTATTATAGATATTCCTCAGCTTTGCTTCGCCATCTTTTGTCAACAAGAACTCATCGTTGATTTAAGTTCAGTCATCTTCCACATAAAGATAGATATTCTTATTTTCCGCTCCATCATCTTTATCTAATGAGCTCTTATCTTTCATCAACAAGTTGTCATCTTCCATCATCCAGCAAAGATCTTTATAATTTTTGTGTTATCTAGCCCTCAAAAATGATACCCATACATTTAAGCAACAAAATGGGCTGGGATGCATGAATGCATTTAATAAATATGAATTGTTTTTTGAGCAATGATAATTTTTGTCATCGTATAAGCAAGAAGTATTCACTAAGACAGCAGTTTTTTGCCGAATTCCCACAGTGTAGTAGATCTCTATAACTTCTGGATAAAGCGAATTTTTTCTAAATTATTTTTATTAAGAAATTGTTCACTACTAAGCTCGCTCTCATAAACTGCTATGTTCTATTTATTGGATTCTTCTAGGAATATAAGAAATCAGCAGGTATTGCATTTTCCCCAAATTCCCCAAAATTAACTATAAAATTTTATGTAAAATTTCTTATAATTACTTTAGCAATTTCTTACACCGCTTACTGCGCAAAAATGAGTATATTACACAAACGCCCCCGCCCCCCTGGCGTGTAACCAAAGCTAAACCGCCAATGTCAGTCAACTTGGCACCAGGCATTTTCTATATACCTACATATAGTACATAATATAAAATTGTCATTTGAGTAGTGTATATAAGTTGGAAAGAAACCACATCAAATAGCAGCTTCCGCTTCCTCAATGCTCTGGCCGTTGGCCTATTTGATGTCGTCTTGGAACACTTAAGCGCCACAGATTCTAAGTACCTTATATGAGTACATAATATACTAAACATAGTTGCAACAACAACAATAAAAATAATAAATTCCGGCAACATGAGACATGCGACAAAGACGACAATCAGCAATATTCCCAAAACTTTTTGACACTCTGTTACCTGAGTCAAGTGCAAATTGACAAGTTAATGCATGGAGTATAGGTAGGTAGGTTTATAAAGTCTCTTTACAGAGTACCTAACAAGCTGAGTAAGCATTTTTGTAATTAAATAATTTAGTATATAATATGTCCGCAGAAATCAATTACATACTATAAGTACTTATTTTTTATGAATTAAATTTTTTTAATTCCAAATTTTATCTATGGGAAATATTTGTTTATCAACTCTAAAGTTTTTATCTTTATCTAAAAAGGCTTTGTTGGTTAGCTTTTTCTTATAAGTTAAGGGTTAAGGCTTTTAATATATTCAGTTAATTATTTATATAATTATACAGTAGAAGTTAGGCTTTAATTACACTAGTTGACACGAAAAATTATCATTCGTAAAAAAAGTGTTTTTTAGAGTAATTTTGGGTCGAGCAAATGTCAACTTTTATTTTTCTTAAGGGAAGGTTCAAATTTGGTCGAGAAAATCAATTTTTCTTTTTATAAAAAATGAAAGCTTCATATTCGTAGAATATGTATACAAAAATTTTTTCGATGCGATACATATTTATAGATATAGAGCATCTTAAACGCAGCAATGTTGCTCGCGCTGAGGGATTATCTAAAAATTTAAAACGCGTTTTTCTTGGAACCGTGTTTTTGATCAGTATTTTAAGCACAGGTACTTGATATAATTTTTTGTATGGCTTATACTAACAATATACAAATACAAAATTTTAAATAGTTATTTACATCGATACGATCGATATTTTCAGAAATAGAATGTCTTAAACGCACCAAAATCGCGCGCGCGATTTTCAATGCGTTTTTCTTTGATCGTCGCACTCGCGACTTTAAACGCGTTTTCCTGAAAAGTCGCGCGCGCGTTTTTCTTGGAACCATGCTTTTCATCAGGATTTCAAGAATATATATTGATCTATTGTTCCGATTTCTTTTATTTAAAGCATATTTGAAAGGATATAATTTTTTGTATGGTCAATATTAATAATGTACAGGAAAAATTGTTATTTAAAATTGTTTTTTCCGGATTTTACTTATTTTTCGTCAAAACTGATTCTGATTTAGTATGAAGCCATAGCGAATTCAATTAATTTCAATAAACAAAAAACATTTCTCATTTCATTTCACTACAACAGCTGGAGAACTGAAATTGGGGGACGATGTTCTGCGAGCAGAGGCAGACAAGAGCCGTCATTTTGAATTTCGCCGAAATAAAAATATCCAATCATTGTACAATAAATATCGCATTTAACAATCAAAACAATTTTTTTTTTGTATGCCTTTTCATCATGTCACAAATAATTGCCAAACTTTGCCTTCTTTTTGACCAAATTTGAAAGAACCGTTTTCGAGATTTTTTCGAAAAACACTTTTTGGGACCTTTTCCAGGTATTCGTTATTTTTTCGTGAACAAAAATCGAAAGGTATAAATGTGTTCTTTAAAGTGATATACTATATAATATGTACAGATTAAGTAAAAATTATTAAAGTTACGAGCAATCCAACTTTCGACCATTTTTCCAAATTAAAAATTTTCAGCTTACTCTTTATTAACGAAAAAATTTTGCTTAAAATGATGTTAAGCTTTAAGCTGAAAGAGAATTCTTCTACGAACATTTTGAGTCTGAGATCTTAAAAATCGGATGATAATTGTAGATTCACTCAAATTCAAAATTAATTCACCCAAAATCTTTAAAATATCGACCATTTTTCAAAATTACAAATATTTAGCTTACTTTTTATTAACGTAAAATAAAATTCTTTTACGAACATTTTGAGTCTAAGATCTTTAAAATCGGGTAAGAATTGTAAATTCACTCGAATTCAAAATTAGTTCTCTCAAAGACTTTTAATTTTCGACTATTTTTCAAAATTATTTGGATCTAAAATTTTAAAATCGGGTAAAATTTGTAGATGCACTCGAATTCAAAATGAATTCTCTCAAAGCCTTTTATTTTTCAAAATTACAAATTTTCAGCTCACGTTTTATTATCGTAACAATTTTTTAAAAATTATATAAAGCTTTAGGCTGATAGAAAATTCTTTTACGAACATTTTGAGTCTAAGATCTTTCAAATCTAAAAATTTGTAGACTAGTGTTAAAGTCTAGCCGAAACGATTTCGACTTCAACAATTATTTTTATTGCAGCCTTACGATGATTCCTATTTTATTGGAAATTGTACTGATTTTTTGCCAGTTTTTCTTTTTGAATTTAGAAGAGCCAAAATTAAGAAACAATCTCCGTATTTTTTCAAATATACGATCCAATATTCATGCGAAATCGATCCTAACTTTTTATTAAATCGGGTAAGAATTGTAGTTTTCCTCGATGACCTTAAAATTTGTAGACTAGTGTTATTTGTATTAAACTTTAGCAAAAACGATTTCGATTTAATCGATTATTTTTATCGCGGCCAGACGATGATTCTTATTTATCGGGAATTGTACCGAATTTTTGCCAGTTTTTCTTTTTGAATGTAGAAGAGCCAAAATGAAGAAACAATCTCCGTTTTTTTTTCAAATATACGATACAATATTCATGCGAAATCGATCTCAACTTTTTTTAAAATCGGGCTAGAAATGTAGATTCACTCGATGACTCCCAAATTTGAAAACGAGCGTTATTTGCATTAAAGTCTAGCAGAAACGATAACGATTATTTTCATCGCGGCCTTGCGATGATTCCAACATAATCAGGAATCACGCTGATTTTTTGGCAATATTTTTTTTAAAGTAGAAGAGCCAAAATGAAGACACAATCTCCGTTTTTTTTCAAATATACGATCCAATATTAACTCGAAATTTTTTTTTTTTATTATACTAAGCTTTAAGATGAAAGAGAATTCTTAACGAATATTTTGAGTCTAGGATCTTTCAAATCGGTTAAGAATTGTAAATACACTCGATGACTCCTAAGTTTATAAGCGAGCGTTATTTGCATTAAAGTCTAGCAGAAACGATATCGATTATTTTTATCGCGGCCTAACGATGATTCCTATTTTGTAGGGAGTAATGCTGATTTTTTGGCAATTTTTTTTTTTTAAGTAGAAGAGCCAAAACGAAGAAACAATCTCCTTTTTTTTTTTAAAATATACGATCCAATTTTCACGCGAAATCGATCTCTTTGTACCCAAAAACATTTTCCTTGTTTTTCTTGGGATAACATCTCAGAGCGCTTCGCCTAAGCTTTTGACTGTTTGCAAACAAATCTTTCAATCTTCTTAACACAAAAGACGTCACCTTCAAAAGTTATCAACAGGTTTTCAAAGCGCATCAAAATCAGATTAAGACAGGTGTGACAAGTTATCAAGGGTACAATATTGTATCTTAGTTCCGGACAACCTACTTATTTTGAAACAAATAAACTATAAAACAAAGTTTTTAATAAAAGTTCAAATAATATTTCAGTTTAAATGTCAGATCTCGAGCTTATAAGCCACAAAGTTGCTCCGGCACGCTCCAGCTATTTATGTACAAAAGTATTTAACTAAATGTAATACATCTAAAACTAAATAAGGCGTTTTAAAGCCATAAGAAAAAGTTTTGCATAACTTTATGGCAAATGCTTAGCTATAAGAAAATACTTTATTTCTTTAATAAGCTGATTTTAAAATGTAATACCCACTAAGTTGCACCTTTAAGAATTCACCTAATTAAATACTCGATACAAATGTCATTCATTCTACAAGTGTTAAAATGTCATTCTTATGCTTTTTATGTGTCATATCTCTCTCGGTAAATAATTGTATCTGGAACAGCAATCTCGAATAAAGTCGTATCTCTACCTACTTAAACTTTGACTGGGCTTGACTTCCTTGTAGCATTCTGAAGGCGTGTCTTAAGGCCGCATTACAGAAAAAAAAATTAGAAATAAATAAAGCGATACTTTTCAATTTTATTCAATAGCGTGCACATAAATTAATGTCTGTATTAGATGGGTCCAAAAAAACAAGATAGCTAACTGCTAATTGGGTGGCAACGAATCGTGTATACTCTAATTTTAATATTTTACAAAGCTTATTTTTTAAAAACAGAAAAAATATTTGCATCTACTTTGTAAAACTTCAACTTTTTGAGTCTTTAAATCTTGAGACGATATATCGATGTTTTGCAGTTAAAAACATCGCAAAGTTCAACGGTTTCTAGGCCTGATTAGGAGAAAGGGTCTTATGTATGAAAAAATATTCTCATCTACATTGTTAAAGTTCAATCCTTTACGAGATTTTGACTTTTTAAGTCTTGAGACGATATATCGATGTTTTCCAGTTAAAAGCATTACAAAGATCAATGTTTTTCCAGCAGTCATTATAAAGAAGGATCTTGTGTATGAAAAAATATTCCCATCTACATTGTTAAGCTTCAACTTTTTGAGCTCTTCAGAGATTTTGACTTTTTGAAACTTAAGACGATATATCGATGTTTTTAAGTTAAAAGCGTCGCAAAGATCACGTCTTTCTAGCAGTGATTGGAAGGGAGGGTTTAGTGAAACAACTACGAAAACAACGATGCATCGAATTAAAAAAGAAATAATACCCTTATCCGACCAGTACTCAGCTCGGTAAGCATAAGATCGATATTTTTGTAGAATCAAACAATCGAAAACCGCACAACAAGAGAGCAGCAATAACTTTAATTCGATTTTTTTTTTTTTAAGCTAACAGCAGATGATTTTCTTCAATTGTGGCCTTATATCGATATATCGATGTTTTTCAGTTAAAAGCATCGCAAAGATCAACTTATTTCCAGCACTAACAAGAAGGGAGGATCTCATGTGTGATGAAAATCTTAATAAAAGAACTATGGACACATTGATGTATCGATATATCGAAGTTTAAAATGGAATATTATTCTGTTCCAACCAAGAATTCACGATTTTTTAAGTACGCAGCTCGGAAAACATAAGATCGATACTTTTGTTAAATCGAACATCCCACAACAAACTTAAACTTTATGAGACTTTAAGAGATTTTGACTTTTTAAATCTTGAGACAATATAACGATGTTCGCTGTTTTGCAGCTGAAATAATCGAAAATATCAACGGTTTTTCTATCACTGATTAGAAGAAAGTGGTCTCATGTGTGAAAATGTAAATTAAAGAGATACGGACACATCGATGTATCGATATATCGAAAATTAAAAAGGAATAATATTCTGTGCCGAATAGAATTTACGACTTTTTAAGTAGTCGCAGCTCGTTAAACATAAGATCGATATTTTTTGTAAAATCGAACATCGCACAACAAGAGTGCAGCGATTGCTTTGATTCGATTTTTTTAAACCTACAACAGATTTTTTCAATCTTCTGATTAGAAGGGAGATTCTTATGTATAAAAATCGAAATTTAAAAAGGAATAATATTCTGTTACGATCGGAATTCACAGCTTTTTGAGTATGCAGCTCGTTAACACAACAAGAGAGCAGTGATAACTTTAATTATTTTTTTCTTTTTTTTGAAAACTAACAACAGATGATTTTCTTCAATCGTGGCCTTCTTTGTAGCTCCTATAAATTTCATATATAGATCCTCAAAAACGTATTTCTTTAATGAAATTTCAAATATTACGAGTTGGTTGAAGTCTAGTCAAATATCATATTAAATATCATGAAATATCGTCATTCTGTGGAGCTTGTTCAGAAACGATAGCATTAAAATTTTTTACCGATATTAGCTCGGGACAATCGGCTTGAGAAAACTAAAGCAGGTATACTATAAAAATTATATTTTTTATATAATTACCCGACATTGCTATAGCCTGCAAGCACTTTCCTTTAACCCTCTAATGCCCAATAGTGACTTAAGGTATTTATTGTATTTTTTCCTATAATTGCAAAAAGTCCAGGTTTTTACACCATTTGAATTCTTTTTTGTCGTTTCCTAATAAGAAGGTTATACAAGCTTTAGAAGCTCTATAAAGCTTTAAAATATACTATTTTTATAACCACAGCACTTGTGATTTTTGGATTTATTTTGTCGGTTACGAGTTTTTTAGCAAAGTTATTTTCTAAAATACCATAACAAGAAATAATATAATAATCTTTCAATACTATAAAAACTGTTCATAAAAAATTAACATAGAAAGTCAAAGTCCAAAAACTTCATTACCGACTTATTTTTGATTTAAATCCTTTAGAAGCTTCTTGAGATTTTCCACTTACCTGTAAAAAAAAAAAAGAGAAAATTGTATATTATTTTAAAAGTCATTTTTATAATAATATAATTATAATTTAATATATACCAAATATTTTTAATATAGGTATTAGAGGGTTAAACAAGTTTATACAGTCGGTTTTCGCAATTTTTTCTTTAGGGGCAATTTTTTTAATCTCTATATAACGAATTAATTTTCTGCTTAAACGCTGTTGAGTAATTTATCATTTCAAGGTTCAACGGTGCAATTTTCGCGAGTTTCACGCAGAATTTAATGAATTCCAAGATATTTCTCCATCTTCACGAAAATCTACGGGTTTAGTCAACGATTGCCTGCAGGCTACTAAAAATAAAATATCGGACGTTTTCGACGGTTTCCACAGAAATGGAACGGATTAGTCCCTTTCATTTTAGTTCAATACCAACAAAAGACCTACTGCTACTCATACGGAAAGCGATATTCAAAATTCCAAAAAAAGCAGCCCCTTGCAGTCGCTCTCGCTTTTACTAGGCAAAGTAGTATTAAATGTACAGATTTTCATTTGCGCTGCTTATAATTCACAAGCACTTAAAGCCAAAGTGAAGCTAGGTAGTAATTTGTTTCGAGCTTATGTATTCATAAATATTGTATTGATTTTTAAAAACAAATTAAAGTATTGTAAATTGATCTAAAAAGCTTAAGGGATTGTTTTATGTTAATTTTATGCCGATGAAAAAAAAAATTATAATTGTTACATTTTTATATTTTGTTTAAATTTTTGGGGTTTATGTTAATATCAAATATCGAATGTTGGAATTTCTAATTATAATATACTATATATATATCAGAGCTCGCAAAATTTGTCAAGCCATTTTTTTTTTTAACTTTAGGAGCATAAAAACTGAAAAAGAATTTTGCCGATTTTGACTTTTGCTAAAATTCATTGAACTGGCTTACATACGAATTGGTAAATTATATAGGGTGATTTTTTTTTATTGCGTTTGGAAAAAGAATGGCAAAATATAAAATTGAAATTTATTTGAGTGGAAAAATTAGTGCTGCAGTCGTGATGATAGGTAACAAGAAAATAGTTAAAAGTTTTAAAATTTTTTTTTGGTTGGGTTAGGTTAGGTCGGCAGCAGACGTCCAAACTCACTTAGGCCAAGAATAGGCCCGTTGTGATACCGCTACGGTGGGCCATTTACCACTCTTCCCACCCCAAGAGGTCCCCTACATGACAGCCATCCGGTATTTTGGACTCTGTTCGGAAAGATGAGATAAATCATCAAAAATGTGTGACTTTAGGAAACGGAACCTGTTCCTGCTCAGCTCTAGGCAGTGACAGAAAAAGTGCTGCACTATCTCCAGCTCCTCCTCATCGCCACAGCTTCTATAGAAGTCACGATTTTTTTGTTGTGTCCTTAATCTCCTTGTGGAGCATAGGGTCTCAATAATACATTCCATCTGATACGTTTATGCGCTGTTGCTTTCAGCTCACTCTATGATTTTCCTGTTGAGTTTATTTCGCTGTTCAACGTTCTTCTGCATGTTGTTTAAGGCCGCCCTCTTTTCCTATTGCCTTGCGGATTCCAGTCAAACTCGACAAACTTCGTATGCTTTTTTGCGAAGAGTGTGGCAGATCCAACTTCATGAAGTCATGGTGGGGAGCACTCAGCCTGGATGCATGATTCTCCACCAGCCAGTATGCTGTGATACCACAGATGACATTCGGCCAGGTTTGCCGCCAGATCCTGCATGTGTTCGATGTCCGATTTCACGTTTGGTTTGCCCAAAGCACGAAGTAATTTCGTATTCTCAGTTTTGTAACTGGCCATGGGTATACCCAGGCCCTCCTTGTCCTAAAGGAGCATGCTGGTAGTTCCTTGCCTAGCCAGTTCTCCGCAATACAGTTGCTCTCGATGTCCTTATGTCCTGGGACCCTGGTTCAGCCATCTTCCCAGAGACTAGCGTCCGTTATTTGCGTTATTAGCTTGGAACCATCCATGTAATATAAATCTTTATCGAGCCAACTGGGCCTGGTACACTTACTCAACTACCTCAACTCCTCCCTGGTTGGAATATGATGGTGGAATGATGCTTAGGCTCAAAAATTATCGAAATCATGAAATTGCCCTTGACGCATTGGGATAGAACTTAAAAGCTCAGTGCTACAAATTTCATATCAACAATCATAAAGAAGAAGTAATAGAATTGAGAGATGACGAATGGCTACTGAAAATCCAATAACTTTCCACTGCAGTGATCCGGGAATCGGAAAACAGTTCTGACGTTGAGCTTCTGAACATAGACGCCTCGTCCAGCTTGGAACCATCCGTGTCTATCTTTATCGAGCCAGCTGGGCCTGGTACAACTATACTCCATTCTTCCCTTGTTGGAATTTTTTTAGTTTCTTTACGAAAATTATTTCGTAGCTGATGCTTGGGCTCAAAATTTATCGAAATCATGAAATTGCCCAAGACGCATTGGGATAGGACCTAAAAGCTCAGTGCTACAAATTGTATATCAACAATCATAAAGAAGAATTAAAAGAATCCCAAGATGACAAATGACTACTGAAAATCTAATAAATTTCTGCGAAAAAATGTGAAATTTAGCGATTTCCAGATAAAGTTATTGATGCGTGGAAAGTGGTTAATTTTCTAAGAAACAAAGAAGAAATAAAATTCCAGGTATTCTCTATAAAGATACTATGGGAAACCCTAGATGATGCGACCGATCTCTAAAGCTCCGTTCACGTTATAGAAATATAGTAAAATCTTTTCAATTTATAAGCCAAGTTTTTGGGAACGTCGAAAATGTGTTTTTGTATGCAGAGAAAATTTGTTATAAGCACGAAAAAGCCGTGCAGAAAGTAACATGCAATGTACTTGAAAAACATCGTAATATTATAAAATATATAATATATAAGACCCTCGCATTCAAGGGTTTTCCGTAAGTTTTTCCCGCTTCTTATGACTACTATATAAATACTATATAAATTTTTATTATAATTTGTGATGTTCGTAGTGCCTTAAAATGAGTGAATAAAAATTAAATAGACTTAAAATTTCTTTTGGAGATGATTGTACATATATCGATGTTCGACTGTTTTACCTTTTTTATATACTATATATATGATTTCCCTTATCTTCTATTGAATCACAGGACGTCAAACGTTTTTTGGCAGAATTTAATTTGTATATACATATATATATATATATACTTAAGTTTCTTCAAGCCCTTCAAGTCTTTGGGACCGTCTGTTGGGTAGAAGATCTTTAGATATATTTAATTTTTATGTAAATCTTTTGAATTCTTCAACCGAACTGCAATTTTGTAGCAATTATTGTAACCTAAAATAGAAGGTTTTGACAAATAGAGATGCCAGTTTTTTTTTTTGATGTAGGTATTGTAAGATGCGAATTTGGATAGAATTTCATAACTAGATTAAATAACTAGATTTCGTATTTTGATAGTCTTTCAAATTTAGGGTTTGAAAAGAAGCATAAAATTAATTCACGACCTTGGGATTAAACACATGTTGTTCTAGGATTAAAACTTTAAAATTAACCCTAGATCTGTCCTTCATTTTAACTGTCTTTGGGACACTCTGTGCCCCGTAGTGTATTTTGTATGTAAAAAATAATAAGAGTGCACCAAGAACAGGTCTAGAGTTAGGTAGGTAGGTTAGGTAGCCAGTTGGGACTTAGCGTCCAAACTCAGTTAGGCCAAGAACAGGCCCTTTGTGATAAGGAATAAGGAAATAGAATAGACAGGAAAAATTGGGGAAATAGAAAAAGTGAAAAGTGGAGAACCATGATTAACGTGGGATTTGAACCCACAGCCTCTGGGGTGATAGTCTAATGCACTGTCGCCAGGCAATCGAGGTTGCTAGGGTTAAATATCGGAAAAATATGAAACTTTAAATTTATTTGGAATATATTGGAATTTAATTCAAGCGCAGAATCACTCTTGCCAACAGGTGCTATTTCGGTCTCAATAGGCAATTGAGTAGTAGAGACCTCTCTCGCGCGACAAAACTATCACTCTACAAGGCACTCATCCTTCCAGTGCTTCTTTACGGCGCGGAAGCCTGGACCATGTCGCTAACTGATGCAGCAGTACTCGGGTTGTTATGGCCACATAAGCAGAAGATATTGGAATTTAATATTATTTAACCTATTTTCAACATTGGTACGTCTATTTAAGGGGTCAAAAAATTTCGATATACGAATTTTCGAATAAACTATATACCAACTGATACTTGAAGTTGATTTTGTCATTTAGGAGATAAAGCTAAATTTTTGAAATTTATGAAAAGGTTTTTTTTTTTTAATTTAAACTTTTCTACCGAGTTTTGGTTTAATAACATTACAATGACATTTTTTTGTTGCTATTATCTTACTACTCTATCATTGCTATGTTCAATCTTAATTCTTAGAGACCTCTCGAAAAAAAAAAGAGAGAGGGTATAAAAAAACGCACAGCTTCACCTTCACACCACACACAGCTTCCAATACTGGCTCTCAACTCTCAAGCTGGGGGCCAGGCCAACCCACTTGGAATTCCTTACGCAATGCAACAAGTTTTTTATTTCTTCGTTAAGCAGGAGATGTTTGGCCTACTAGTGGCACCCGTTTCTGGGTGTCAAAATCAAGTGCTTGACAGTCGTTGCATAACTCAAAAAACAAACGTTAATGATTCACAACCAAGTAGTATATGGTCTATAGCATAAACAGACACGATATACGTTTAGAGTATATGGTATGGTCAATAATTTTATAGATGGGCGATTTAAAGCGTTTTCATTTTGAGTTTTAGGCCAAAGACTGGCGCTGCATGCTGATTAGCCAGCCCGGAGCCAACTTTGGAACGTTTTGTGCGTGCTCATAACATTAACGGCACTTGCCGCTAAAACAAAATAAAAAAAAAAAAAAAAATTAATTTAAAAAAAAATTGACAGAAAGTAGCGGCGGCGGCAAGTTCGTTGCCTAAGTCATTTGTTTGCCAATCTGTGAGACGGCGAAGACGACGAAAACTGTGACGTCAACTACCGCAATCTGCGCTAGAATTCGGAACTCGACTGACTGGACTGAACTGGACTTGGCCACCAACTTTTCAAGAAGTCTGCAAGAGTCTTTCTTGAGATGCAGCAGATGGCTCTTGAGCGACTTACTTCAACCGGTTTGGCGCTCAATTTATTTATGACGTAATCCGCTGGCGGTTCTAGGCGACTTAACGGTTGCACTCAAACGAGGGCAGCTTCAAAAGTAAGCGGCTTAACTAAGGAAGCCGATTAGCAAGATTTAATTAGTATGGTGATGATAGTAGTAAGAGCTACAATAACTTACTTATCATCGACAACATGATCTTCTCTGTGGAGATGAGAGGGAGCTAGCTTAAGTACTTAACAGCTCTGCTCTGCTTTGGGTCTGCCATTCTATGAAAAACTTGGCTTTCTTGCGTGAACTGATCTGACGAGATCCGGCTCTTTTTAGCAACTTCTTAAAATGTTTTACTCATTGACTAGATGCTCCGATCTCTTTTTTTCGAAATAATTAGTACACACACTTTATTATAAAATGAGCCTTAAGATTTACAGCAGATTTTAGTTTGTAACCTTACTTTCTTCTCTTCGTCACGGAAGTTATAGAGAAGCCTCGGATATAAAACGACACTTCACGTAGATGACTCCGGAAATGCTAGAAAGACAATGATTTAAGACTATCAAGATGGTTGGATGAGGTCGATCAAGATGCCAAGGATTTTGGACTGAGATGTTGGAGAACACAAGCCCGATAGCGCGACGAATGGACGTGAAAACTACAACAGGCAAAGACCCGACCAGGGTTGTCTCGCCTATGATGATGATGATGTAGACTTCTAAGTCCAGATAAGGGTAAACACTACAACAGATAACGTCGAAAAATACCCACAAATTATGATTATTTTTACTGCAGAAGATTCCTGAGGCCATGGTAGAAAGAGGTCTCTGTAGGAGAGTTGAAGCGAGCTGGAGCTTTAAAGCATGTTTGTGGTTATATATTAGAAGGACTTTTTGAGGCATTTTGTGACGGTGGCTAAAAAATAAGACCATGTCGGCTCCATCTGGCGTAGAAAACGAATATATACCTATAGCTAAGCTGTATAACCAGGAAATATTTTGCAGTTCAACTATACCGAAAGAGGTTATATTTTTCTTTTGATTCTTTAACTCCTTCTGGAGCAAAGCACCTAAATTAGGTTAGTGTGCAAGTATTCTTTTTTTCTAAACTTAAGAAAAGAGAAGAGATTTCTTAAAAATTATATGGTCAGCTTAAAAATATATAGTCTTTACGTTTGAAGCTCAAGCTTTTCTAAGCTCAACGAAATAATATTCGCGAACCAGAAACCTCTTAAACATCATTAAATTCCTTAAAACAATCAAAGTGACAAAGCTTTTGTAACTATATAACATAAGATCTAGTATAAGAATTAGGAGGGTAGAGGATGAATTTAGCCCCACCAAGAAAGTTGCTGCAGATCAGGCAAAGAATATGCCTATGCTTCTGCAGCCAAAGGATGAAATGCTAGCTGAGTAGAGGTTCAATCAAAACTTTGATACCAAACTCAGTACGAAAGAGGCTTGGACCTCTCTTGCGGCTGTTCAACCTATGAAACCTCATACAATAAAGTGATACAAAGAGGGATCGCTCATTGATCAAGGAAGTGGCCTGGGGGTAGTAGTATCTAGAACCAAATATAAAGAGCCTCTACCACCTCTACCAACATACCAGCATTTTCCAAGCTGAAGTCTGTGCTATTGGAAGATGTGCAGAGTTCAATCTGCAAATGAACTACCAAGACAAAATTTCCATCCTGTCTGATAGTCAAGCAAAGATAAAGACATTAAGTAAAGCCAAGATCACAAAAAGGCTGGTCAACGAAGTGAGTACGGCACTCGACAAATTCGGATCCAGGAATAAACTCACAATTAGATGGATTCCTGGACATAACAGCATTCCTGGAAATAAGCTGGCAGATAAACTTGCAAGAACCGGTGCAGCAACACCGCTAATCGGTCCTGAACCACTCTGTGGAATTGGTAGCCACATGGTACGGGACCTTCTGAGAATAGAGAGAAAAACAAAAGACTGCTGCACTGGGCACAGATACCATGGCTTAAACAGTCAAAAACCCTTTTCTCCAACCACAACCGCAAGAGGTTCAAAGTCATGATAACTCATGGGAAGAGCACCGTGGGAGTCCTGACGGGCCTTCTGACGGGACATTGTAGGCTCCGCAGCCACTTAAACAAAATCAGCATAGCGGATTGTGAACTATGTCGCTTCTGTAGCATGGAGGAAGAAAATTCATTGCATTTCTTATGTAAATGTTTGGCTCTCGCTGCTGGGCATGTACGTTCTCCCACCGGAGATCGTTGTTACCATAAGTCCAAACAAAATACTGCTATACATGCAGGCCGACTTTTGGGAGAGCTCTGAGACATGAAGGGGGTGCAATAGATGCACTTAGGTCGCAGTTCATTTCTACACCCCATAACAATAATCTTTCGAATGCAGTAAGAGTCTTGAGAGTGAAATTTCGATTCTGTGGGACTAAATATGAAGGGCGCTAGAATGCTTTCTTTAAAAATTAAAGTTTATGGGCTAGATATACTGTTTTCTTAAAGCTATAAAATATGATCATCAGCTTTGAATATTTTGATAAATCAATTGAATCTTATTTCATTTGCCTCACAGCATTACTTTACAGCCCACCCTCGCAGCAAGAAAAATTGCCTGCTAATCAGCCGCAAGTAACTTTTCTTTAAACTTTAAATATTTTGTGTTTGTTTTTTGCCATATAATATAGAACACACTCTATATATACTCTATATATACCATATATATATTTTGTTGACTCAAAATCACCCAAAAGCACTCTAAAATTTAATGAATGCAAACAGTTTTTTGTTTTTGTTGTTTTTTTTTTGTCTGAAGTGAGTGTTTTGACGTTTTCGTTGAGTGTAAGTGGCCATTAAAGCGCACTTAGTGTGACTTGCATGGTCCACACTGCGTATGCGCGATGTTGCTGCAACGGCGCTGCAACTGCTCACATAAATTAAACGCCAATTGCCCAACTCTCACCCTACTTTTACTCGTCAGCATTTCTACACTTTTATTAACCAAACAACTGCCACAACAACAACAACACCAGCTACAACAACAACAAAATATTATTAATTAATTATTGTTGCATACAACCAAAAAGGCAATGCGGTTGTGCGGCTCTTAAAGTCCGTCCAGACGCCTTAACAATTTGTTGGCCACTTCTAACTGCCCATAACTTATGCTGGGTTTACACTGCCTCACAAATTGGGCATCATGGCGGCACAGTGCAGTGTAAACAGTCTATGCATTGGCGCAGTTGTGGTGTAAACACAATTACTATGTTAAAAGTGCTATAAATAAAGGGTGTTTTTTTTTACAAAATGTTCCAAAGCTGTTAACAATTATTTTCAGTTGGGCTGGCCTCTTGAAAGCTAACAAACCGATATACATTTCCTGTTCTTTGGAAAAATGGTCTAAAATTTAAATCATACCCGAAATTATATACGAGGGGTATTCAAAAAGTAAGTTTCCCTGGTCTGGCGTTTCTCTTGTGCACTATCTAGCGGCCTCGCACTGAACACAACATCAGTCTATCGATAAGAGCGGCACTGGTATTGGTGACCGAGAATAGTTTTTTCAGCAGTATAAACACAACAACCATGGAGCTACCATTGCAAAACGTGTCCAATTGTGAATTGCGTGCAGTTATTCGTTTTTTAACTTCAAAAGGACTGAATAGTAACAAAATTCACAGTGAACTAGTGGAAATTTATGGTGAGAATTGTATGAGTGTGCAAATGGTGCGAAGATGGCGCGCTGATTTTATCGCGGGACGTGCAGAAGTTCATGATGAACAGCGTGCAGGACGTCCAAAAACAGGACGTTCAAAAAATTATTGAAGAGGACAGACGGCTGACCATCGATGATATTCTCGAATTGATTCCTGCTGATATTGAAATTGACCGAACTTCAATCTTTTCAATTTTGAAGGATAAGCTTGGTTACAGCAAAGTTTGCGCAAGATGGGTCCCACGCCTGCTTACCGAAAACCATAAACATCAACGAATAGTCGCTGCTCAAAAATTTTTTGAAATGGTTAAGAAAGAAGGCGATAGTCTCTACTCACGCATTGTGACGGGTGATGAAACATGGTGTCATCATACGAATCCCGAAACAAAGCGTCAAAGCATGGTTGCTCCAAAAAAAGCAAAAATTCAACGTTCTGCTGGAAAAATCATGGCCACAGTTTTTTGGGAAAAGTTAGGTGTTTTGTTGGTTGATTTTTTGGAACCTGGTACAACAATCAATGCGGATCGTTTCTACGAAGTTTTAAATAAGCTTAAAAATGTCATCAGACGAAAACGTCCAGGAAAATTATCCAAAAAAAATCTTACTCTTTCATGATAATGCACGGCCTCATTCTGCTCAAAAAACGATAACTTTATTGGAAAAATTCAAATGGGAAATTTTCGATCACCCACCCTACTCTCCGGATCTCCCACCAAGTGGGCAGCATTTTGTTTCAAACGAAGAAGTCCAAACATCTGTCAAATTATGGCTCCAAAAACAGGACACGCCTTTTTTTAAAGAAGGTTTGCATAAACTCTATAACAGATACGAAAAATGTATTCAAGTCGAAGGTGACTATGTAGAAAAATAGATATTCATTTTGTAACCTAAATATTGTTTGGTACTTCATTTTAAAATTAGGGAAACTTACTTTTTGCCCCTCGTACAATAATAATAATTTTAATAATGTAATATATGAATATTATTAATATTATATTTGGGCATTTTCACAAAATTACCAAAAGGGGCTGAATATTTCTATAAAGAACTAGGGGACTCCCCTGCGTGATTTTTGAGAGTTGCCTGAGGGCGTTTTTGTGTTTTTTTTCCGCAAAGAAACGCTTTTTTTTTGTGCTAAATTCGTTGTGTTGTTTCTCAAACTCCCCAAATGCGGGGAAGAACTATCCGTCAAGCACATATTGAACGACTGCACGCAACTCCAAAACATTCGTTTTTCTGTCTTTGCTTAATGTCAACCATCTCAATTACTCATAGAACCAACTCGTAGTAATACTAATTTAATATTTAAGTTCCTCCAAAAAATAAACCTATTAACCCTTATTTAATATTATAACAGTCGAGTCGATGGCCCTAGCAGCTAGCACTCTTTTTTTTAGTTTTAGTTATTATATTATAATTTTTTTTATGTATAATAATTAATATGTATAAATACAACATCCAACCCAGCGTCCTCCAAACTAGAAAGGTTTTTGCAAATGGATTTTCATGTTTTTCGCTCAATTCCTCTCCTTTTTTTTTTTTTTCTTTACGTGGGGTTCGTGGCTGGCCAACTTGTACGCAGCTTAAATGGCCAGCGAAATATGCAAGGCTTTGATGGAAACTTTGGCTTACAGAAAAAAAAAAAAAAACAACGAAAAACAAAATCAGTGTTGCCAAAGTGCTACAAAAGTTCATTGTTTATGGTGTGCGCATTTTCGATAAATGCAACACTCTCCAGCCATATGAGTTTTTACATAACTCGTCGAATTTCCAACGGATTTTCAACTACTTTTGTTTGTTTTACTGCTTATGGCAGTTAAAATTTTGTACAGCAAACAAAAATGGGGAAAAAAGTGCTAAAACTAAACACTCCAACTAGACAAAACGCAGCATAACTCAGCCAATTTTGCTTGAATTTATGGCAATATTTTGCTGAGTTATGCTAGAGACTATGGGTAGTTCCAAATTGGAATTTGTTCTGAAGTTTAAAAAGAAATTAACTCGAAAAGTTTATTAAATTTATATAGCGAACTGAAGTGGAAATGGAACATGGTCGTCAATCTACCAGAGGCTATCTATACAGACGCTTTATTATCCGCGTTCGCTTTATAATATAACTAAATTTTTAGAAAAAGAACTAAAATGTCTTATTATTTATTTATTTATATATACATAATTATAAAAGAGAAGTTAATTCTAAGTTAAATTGTGTAAAAATAGTTTGATTTCGGTCAAATATTTGAGTGAAGTAGTTGTGAATTGTAAGACTTATAGTCATTCGATTTTATTTTTGATGCGACAAATTACTGTGACAAGTGTCAGTTTCATTAGTTATGGGCAATATTTGGAAAGGGTTTTCATTGTTTTCTTAGGAGACATCGCATTAACCGAAGTCCAACTTGGCGATTATCCCACCGACCGACGGTTTTGGTTTTAGAAAAAAATTTTAACTTGGAAGACGGCAAAATCACAGATGATTTGGCTGCTCCGAAATAGTTTCATTTAAATATATAGCAGATAAAACTTTTTGATAGTTTTACTTTATATATAAAATATTAAAATTGTTGCTCAAAAGCCTAAAGAATAAAAAGACCTTTAATTTATATATATAGCGTATATTCTTAAAAAAACAAAAATTATATATTTATATTATCTACTTTCTTACTATAAAAATATTCTGCTAAAGTCGACGTACTATATATATATTTTTTTCTTACTATTAACTATTTATAGGATGATTTTTTAAATACGCCTATCGCGAATGCACCTATCGTAAATAATATTTTTTAAATTAAAAAAAATTAGTGCTATATACTTTTTTCAGCTACTTTCTTATTATAAAAATATTCCGCTAAAGTAGAAGTACTATATATATATATATATTTTTTTTTTTTTCTATTAACTACTTATAGGGTGATATTTTTTTAAGTTTTTGCCCTATCGTAAATTCTTATTCTTCTTCTTAGCTTGTTCAAATTTTTGTAACTTTAAATTTTTCGGCATTTCCTAATAGCTCTAAATTCTCAAAAAAAATTTTAAATTCAAGCTAACTTTTTTCACCTACTTTCTTACTATTAAAATATTCTGCTAAACTAGTCGTACTACTTATATATATTATTTTTTTACTACTAACTATTTATAGGGTGATATTTTTTTTAAAATTTTTTCCCTATCGTACATTCTTCTTCTTCTTAGCTTGTTCAAATTTTTATAATTTTTATTTCTCCGGCTGTAAAGTCTCAAAATTATTTTTAAATTTAGCTTGATCTTTCAGATTTAGCTGTAATCTCTTTATTTAACACCTATAAAAACAAAAAACAAAACTCCTGTCCAGAGCAACAAAACAAACTAGTTGTGCCAACATTAGTTCTTGCTCACGAACTGGCTCATTGTTCACCTTTTCTGCACCTGTTACAGTGTGACAACAATGTAAACACTGCTTGCTTGGCAGTGTAAACATGGCATAGCCAACAACTTGTTGTATTTGTTGTAATTATTATTGTTGTTGTTGTTGGGAGCTGCTTGTTATGCATAGCACAACATTTCGTCAGTCATTCAATTGAAGCTCATCGAGCTATAGACGAAGTAAGACCAACAGACCGACCGAGCATTGAACAAAATAAACAAACTACCAATTTAAAGCACATTTTCACTTTCATTTTTAGACCATCATCATCATCATCGTCGTCAAGCAGTTTTGGCCCTGGTGCCATTATTTTCATTTTTTTTCGATTTTTGGGCTTTATGACTTTGCTATTGCACTTTTGGCATACAAATATGCAGAAAGGGTTGGTCACACTAACGCTAACCCAACTCAACCAACTCTCACTTAGCCAAGCGTCATTTTCTGGCTAGAAGATATTGCGACTTGGTCGAAACCTTAGCAGTGTGCAGACAGGTGGGGGATGCGCGGCTCGGGCAGGTGTTGAGCTTATGTTTGAAAATTAAAGAAAATATTATTGAGTACGTGAGTAGTTGGCGGGAAACCCAACGAATGTTTCTTTTTTTTAGCCAAAAAGTTAATTAACTGAGCATAAGGGGGTAGGAGAAAGAGGCGGGAAAAGCAAGTTTTGGATTTCGTAAGAAGCAAATAGGAGCTTTTTTTAGTTTTAGATCCCTTTTATAATATGTGTTAATTAGTAAGATTCCGGACTAGTCAGCACTAGATTCAGTTGGTATTTTAACATCATTATAGGGTACAATAGCCAGCTGTTTTTAGTATTTACAAAGCTTAGTTGGGTAAACAATTACTTTTTAGCATCATTAACTGTGTCATCAGAAATAATTTTGATGTGACGAGGAATATTATTAAATTAAATTGTATCACTAAATTAAATATTTAAAAGCAATCATAATCGTTTGGATTTTTATAATTTTAAAAGAAGTTTAGCTTATCAGTCTTATTTAAAGATGAACAGCGTAAATATTTCTAAGCGTAATCATAATGAAAAAATTGCGTACGTAAAGTCAGGCCCGGACGACTTTGGGATACCCTGCAATCAAATCCGATGCTTAAAAACACAATTTGTGATTGCCAAATTAGGTTCCTTCATAAAAAGCCAAAAACACTAGAATTTTTAAGCAACAATTTTTTTGACCGATCGTTCCTATGGGAGCTACATGATATAGTCACCCGATTTTGATCAATTTTGACACCGAATGCCGAATTTGGTTCCAATATCTTTACAAACAAAGGAAATGCAACGAATTTTGTATAAAAAACTTTTTTATTTGGATCGATTTGATCCTATTGGAGCTAAATAATATGGTCAAGCGATTTTAATAAAATTTGTTACAGTGCTTGAGACCTTTGCTTTGTTCGCGATATCTTCATAAGCAGACGAATCATACCGAATTTCGTACAAAACTCTAATTTTTGAATGATCCGTTCTATGGGAGCTATATCAAATAGTCAACCGATGTAAACAAAATTTGTTACAGTGCTTGGGAACTTAAAAAAACTTTCGATTGAAAATCCCCATAAACAAAGAAAATATACCGATATTTGTACAAAAATCTATGTATTTGGCTGATTTGTCCTATGAGAGCTATAAGATATAGTCCACCAATTTTGATAAAATTTGGTACAGTGCTTAGGAACTCTCTTTTTCGAGTGCCGAATTTAGTTACGATATCTTTAAAAACAAATGAATTATCTCTCTTAAACTTTTGGTTTTTTTCGAGGTTCTCTGAAACACCCCTATGGGATGTAACCGCGATACCAAAAAGATACAATAAACTTGTCTCCTGGGGAATAATAAGCATTTAATGTGAAAGTTTAGTTACTCTAGCTTTTACCATCTCTGAGATCTAGGCGTTCATACGGACATGGGTATATCGTCTTCTCTAGTCACCCTGATCATATTTTAGGTAACTTTGGGGTGTCTCCGACGACTCCTTCTTATTGTTACATATATTTTCGACTTGCACAAACTTAATATACTCTTTGTATCATACGGTACAGGTTATAAAAATGTTATTTTGCTTTTTATAAATATTATCGATATAGCCGGAAATACAACTTATTTAAAAGCAATTATAATTGTATGGATTATATAAGAAGATCAGCTACAGGTTAAAGATGAACAGAATGTTCAGAGAAAATTTTTCTAATCGGTTCTTATGAATGAAAAAAATGTTTTTTTTTCTATTTTACAATTATTACCGATATAGTAGAGAATCCAACTTGTCCACAATTATAAAGAATCAAACTTCTCTCAGACTTTCCTCATAAACGACTTTTTTTCAATTTCACTGCCTAATCGATTTCCTTATAAAGTACTTTTAAAAAAAATTTTAGAATCGCTCCCTGCGGGCCTTCGATCATATTTTGTAATTTGACAAATATTCCAACATAGTTTTGAATAACAATCATCAATACTTTTTCTTTTTTTTAAACCTTAAACCGATCTCCTCATAAAATACTTCTGAAAATCTGAATAACAAATTTTGCTTACAACGAACCAGAATTCAGAATCATATTTTGTAATTTGAGAAATATTCCCATGATTTTGAAAAACAATCAACACTTTTTTTTAAAAAACCTTAAACCGATCTCCTTCATAAAGTACTTGTGAAGAACAATTTTGTTTACAACGAGTTAGAATTCTGAATCGATTTCTGCGAGTCTTCGTTCATATTTTCCAATTTGAGAAATATTCCCAACATGATTTTGAAAAACAATCATCAATACTTTTTCTTTTTTTAAAACCTTAAACCGATCTCCTCATATAGTACTTCTGAATAATAGATTTTGTTTACAACGAACCAGAATCGATTCGATTATATTTTGTAATCTGAGAAATATTCCCAACATGATTTTGAAAATCCAACATCAATAATTTTCGTTTTTTTTTAAATATTAAAATCAAAGGCATTCCAAAGTTCTCGAGTTCCCTTTTTTTTACTATCTGAGCTTGAAACAAAAAGAAACTGTCGATTTCCTGAAAGTTTTAGTCATAAATTTCACTTATTTCCTTTTTTTAACAACTCAACTACAGTCGAACCTAGCTTTAGCGAACATTTTTATAGCTTAATTTTTCACAAAAACTTATTGTTTTCGAATATACTATTTTAACGATCTACTTTTCTATAAAACAAGCGTTAATATTATATAAATTAATTTATTATTATAAAAAACCTTTGTCGACGGTTTAGTGATCGATTTAGTTCAAAACTCCCACGCTGCTATGGAGCGTTTTTTAAGACATTTTGAATAAAGTTAAACGTTTATAAAGTTTCGACTCATAAAACGAGTCAAAATTTATGAAATTAATAATTAAATTAAAAAGAACTTGCCAATTTTATTTTTTTTAGCTCAACCAACTAGCACAATTATTTTTGGCTCAAAAAATCGTGTTAAGACAACCCCAAAAACTTGATAATGATTTTTACAAGAAATACATTAAGAAGACGCTACTAAGAAGACGCTACCACTTAGTTGGCTGTTAATTGTTTTTAGCCGGCTTTATTAAGTATACGTCTAAATTTAGTCGGGTAACTAACTCAAACTCACCGTATTGATCTTCTCCATGAGCACGCTCATCTGATTTTTCGACGACATTTTTAATGTGTTGTTCTTCGTGTGCTCTACATGTAGGAAACACAGTTCTCAAATTGGTCAAAACTTTACGTTTTTGTACTTATTTTTAGATAATTGGGTGCTTTTGTTTAGAAAGTGTTTCAAGAATTGGCAACAATTAACACACATGGCCGGCAACTTTTTTGCCACCATTTAGCAACCAAATTGGCATATGCATATTGGTAACAAAAAAAATCATAGACTAAAAAAAAAAAAACACACGCGCGCGATTTTCTTTCGCTGAAGACTCTTCCGAGACACTCACAATAAACTGCTTTAAAGTCTTTTTGGGGGGGTAAGCTGGCGACGCTGTTACTCGCGTGCGTTCTTATCGACGGTTCGAAACGCATTGAAAGCTCAAGCGGCGTCTTGACAGCGACAAGTGTAACTAACAGCAGCTGCAAAAGCAACAGCAGCCGAAGACGCCAAACGACAGACGAAGTTGTGAGCCGAAGCGAAGTGCGCCAAAAGCCGAAGCTGAGCAGAGCAGAGCGTAACAAGAAAATTGCAGCGACAGGTGCCGCCAACAAACAAAGCCGGCACTAGAGAGAGCGCGAGCGGAAGAGAGAGTCGTAGGCACAAACCGGCTGAGTTGGTAGGTAAGCTATACAGTCAGTCAGTGTGTGCTGTGCTTATATTTGAGACGCCACTGTAAGTGGCTGCAATTTAATGTCAAGTGTTAACATTTTATGTGTGGGCGGCATTAAGCTGTTAGTGCAAGTACAGATTACAGCGCTGTTAAGACGCTGTTAAGCTGCGGCTATTAATTACAGCGAACGGCAGTTCACGCGAGTGCGAAAAATCTGCGCTAGAAACAAAGCCATTTTCTTTACAATAAAATGATCATTTTTTAATTGTTGTGGAAAGTTATGAGAACTATCTGAAGTTACATGTTAATAAATGTTTAAATAAAATTTGAGTCAATTAATTTGGTTAGTTTAACTTTCGAGTGCCTTTTGACCATGAGATTTTCTTGCGTAAAAAAACATCAATAAAAACTAGAAAAAGTAAGCACCTCAGAATTGACCAAAAATTCGATTTCTTTTTAATAAAGACTCAATTTAGAATCAAATGCTACAAACCGATATATAGCAGAGAGAGAGATGGGGAGAGTAGGGCGTAAGGACCTCAGAATTGACAAAAAATCCATTTTTTTTTTTTAATATAGACTCAATTTAGAATCAAATGCTACAAACCGATATTTAGAAGTGGTCAAAATTTAGCGTCAAAGCTAGAGAGTATGCGTATGGGTATGAGTATAAAAAGTTGGGCTTTTTGTTTTTTGCTTCTTCTGAAAAGTTTGATATTTTCTAAACTACATCGGGTCGTCGAGGTAAATCCGGAATATATTTGTGCGGGTCTCCTTTATTACAGCTAATCACAAATCAGCAAAGATAGCGTTGCATTTCATGTTTAGGTGTTCCTTTTCAGTTACAGAGTAGACTTGATTGATAACGCGCAACGATGAGCCGAGAACAGGACCGCAGGGCAGCGATACTGGAGTCACTACGCGCCGGGAAACACCGAAGGAGATAATTCAATGGTTTGGATATAAAAAAACACAAGTTTATGAAATTAGCAAGAAGTTTCGAGATGCTGAAAAGAAAGACGAGGTTTCTTCAGAGCGAGCAAGCCACAATAAACGATCCGACCGAAAAAGAACTTCAGAATTTGTCGATGAATTGAAAAAGAAGATTGACGCCGATCCGGGATGCAGTATGAACAAGTTAGCTAAAGATATGGGCGTAGATCTTGGTTACAGATCTTATGTCCTCAGAAATCGTCAGTTGTTGACTGACAAAAACAAAGAAGATCGAAGAGTTAAGAGTCAAGCACTCTTAAATGGCATCAAGCGCAAGAGCGCCGGCTACCTCAAGTTTTTTTCAGACGAAAAAAATTTCATTCAAGATAAAATAGTAAATCGTCAGAATGATCGATGGATCTGCCAAGATCCTGAACAAGTGCCTACTGTCATGCACACGAAATTTCCTGCTTCAGTCATGGGTTTGGGTGTCGTAAGCAGTGATGGGGACGTCATGCCACCCCACTTTATCGAGCAGGGGCTTCGGCTAAACGCCGAAGGATATTTCGAAGTATTGAGATCAGTTGTGAAGCCTTGGATAGACCGAGTGACCGCTGGTAGAGAATACGTGTTTCAGCAGGACTCTGCACCAGCTCGCAAGTCCAGAAAGACTCAGGCTTGGCTGTACGAGAATATGCATCACCACTGGTCCCCAGATTTGTGGCCACCGTCCAGCCCAGACTGCAATCCTCTCGACTACTACGTGTGGGGCGTAGTTGAAGGAAAGGTGAACAAGACATCTCACAACATAAAGGACGCCCTGAAGGCCAAAATCATGGATGTGATGACCAACATGAACAAAATGGATGTGAAACGGGCCTGTTCTCGATTTCGGTCCAGGCTTGAGCGGGTAGTTGTGGCTGAAGGCGGCTATATTAAATAATTAGGATGTTCCCTATATGTACTTACTATGTAAAAAGTATTACTTGAATAAATAACATTTAAACATAATTATTGATAATATTTATTTTTCATAAAATTTTCCGGATTTACCTCGACGACCCACAAAAGCTACATGTCTGATTTTTAATTTTGATGGTGGCATCATTGTAAAAGTACGTTAAACGTTGTATTTGATGTGGAGAGCAAAATATCGATTAAAAAATCTTCAAAATCAACAAAAACGTTATGTAGACTGTACATTTTTTCTTAATATCCTTCACCTTAAGTTTTTAAGCAGGCAAAATTTGGTTAATATTGGATTAGAGACAATTAGTCATTTACCCTTCATAAGAACAACAAGAGAACTCGGCTGAGGTCCTTACCCCCTTAACCAATTTCAATCGTGAAGAGGTTCGTTATGGTAGTACCAAAAAATAAGAATGTTTTGCTAGAAATCGTCAATAAAATCCATAAAATGATACTGAACGAACGCAGGTGTCTGCTGAGACTAAAACTTATGTTTTACGTGTTACGGGTGTTCTCATGAACGTGTCGATGAATTTTAAATCTGTTTTTTGCGTGTGTTAGAGTTAGTCAATACGTAGGTCTTTAAGCCTATTGCGATGTGTTTGTGTTTATTGGATCGTGAGATATACGCTTTTTTGTGAATATTGGTTTTTGTGTGTATATTGCCATATACATATATATGGTATATATAGCATAGTAGAAAATTGTTCAACGTCGGGTATTGGACATTAAGTGCAAACAGAAACGTTGTCGGGCCCACTAGTCTATATATATAATTCATATTAAATGAATAGAAAATCAAAGATTGGGCTACAAATTTCAGTCCTATCCACCAACTGATCTGATCTAACGACTGAGCCAATGCACATGAGCTAAAAATTATGATCATGTGACGTCACGCATTCAAAAGGGCTTCTTTCTTTTCTTTGGATAATTGATTGTTATAAATTCGTAGTAAAATTGGTATGTTTTTAGTAAGGGCTTTAGGCGTTTGGCTTTTAAGTGTTTGTTTAAGCTAGATTACGTGCAGAGACCGATGGTAAAGTTTCGGTAGGCAAAGTTTAAGTTGTGTTTCAATGATGGATAACAAAAATTGTTCACTATTAGGGATTTATTTTGAAAAGGCACTTGAAAAGTCCCAAGTCGACATTAATAACTCGAAATACGATTTGAGAACACTTTAAAGAAATATTCTTGTCATCACTATGGACAGGTAACGATCATAAGCCTCTAAACTACATAAATTTTCATTATTTTTGTGATAAAGGAATGACAAAACGTCATATACAAAAAATTCCACTATTTTTTATCCTACCATTTTTATTTTACGTGAAGTACGAAATTTTATATTTTCGTTTCTCTCAAAAAAAAAGGTTATAAATTCCACAGGTCTACAAATACAGGGGTCATGTGAGTTGTTGAGGTTATATACAGGGCGCAAACAATTTTTGCGGTCTTTCTCTCCAGTTACATCATTTAGTAAAACTCTTACCCTTTAATTTAAGGGTTCAAGAGATCAATTACGATTTTTTTTCGCAAAGTTATAGCCTTTCGAAGTTACGAGATATATCCCTTCGACGTCATTAGCATTTGCAGTAAGCCTTTGAGATAACACAGGTCAACATGGTTCAGTTGTTGGAAAGCTAAGAGTCATTTCCGAAGTAATTTGGTGCGTAGAATCCGAATCCGGCGTCAGAACTGGCCCATCACGTCAGGATTGAGATATTTGAGGTTATGTACCTCAAATGTAGGAAAAATCGCCACGTATCGAGAGGATATAACTCTGTCCTTGAGATCCTTTCGAAGACCATCAGAGCTAGGCAGTCTAAAATTTGGCAAGTAATTAAAGTTATTTGTCCCAGAAACTCTCTATTTGCACATATATTATTAGAGATCCCCAAATGTTTCGCACAGAAGGCGAGTGATAAAAGACTCAGTAAGGGAATTTATTTTTTTTTGTTATTAAATCAAAACTATCTTTTTAATGTTGTAACATCTTAATGATTTTTCCTATTTAATAAAAGCTAATAAATAGACTTTAAAACAAAACTAGATCTTAAATCACTATTTGTATGATGGCAAAAAATTCATAATAGAACCACTTTCCAAGTATTATATACAATTTTGTAAGGCTAAAATCAAAAACTGATAAAATGTTTGTTTGTTACATAATAATATATTAACAATAAATAAAAAAAATTATAATAAATAAAATAGAATATATTTCCAAAAATATATTCGTACATATTAAGGCAATTACTGCATGAACCGATTGTGAATTACAAGCACTAAAAGCTTAAACTTCATACATGTTCATAGGAAAAAAGAATTTCATGATTTGAATATCAATCTTAAACCGTTTTTGTTGTATTCAAAAAAACTTTTGTAGCGCTCTTATTGAAAGCCCTTTATATCTTCCGATCTAATCGTCTTTCATGTCGATATAAAATTTTGTTCACTGGATATTGACGAATAACTGAAAAAAGTGACCGAAAACATTTTTGTGTAAAAAATCTTGCTTGTGGACAAAAAAAAGTTGCCATTTTCGTGTTTAAAGGACCAAAATAGCCCCAAAAAAATGTTTTTTTATGAAAGTTCATTTTTTATGTAAACTAGTGTATTTGGATTTATCGATCGATTTATCGGTTCGATCGACTTGAAATTTTTTAGTTGTAACCGTGTGTTATTTAGCTTTTAATAAGTAATAAGTTTTATGATCTCAAAGCTGTCTGGAAAGTGAAAAAAAATTAATAGTGAAAAATGTCTCAAATGACTGATTTGCATAAAGGAGCCATACTGGCTCTGAGGTCAGAAAATTTGAGCCTCCGTGCTATAAGTGCTAAAGTTGGATTCATCAAATCTTCGATAGGTAATTTCTTAACAATTATGATGAATCCGGCAGCCTTAAGAGAAAACCTGGCGCAGGGAGGAAGAAGAAGACGACCGACAAGGAAAAAAGAATATTGAAGCGTTTAAGTATGGAAAATTGGTTCAAAGCCGCTGAAGGCATAAGGATCGAATTTGTCCACTCTGGAGGAGTCAACATTAGCACAAGGACTGTGCGAAGACGCCTCGTGGAGGAAGGACTTAACCTTAAAAATCAAGAGTCAAAAAAGGCTACAATGGGCTTAAATCCACGAGTCTTGGACCTTAAATGATTGGAGAAATGTCATATTTTCTGATGAATCCAAAATAAACCTTTTTGGGTCAGATGGGATGATGTACGTACGCCGTAAAGTTGGAGAGCGGTTTAAAAACGAGTGCCTAAGACGAACTGTAAGGCAAGGGGGATCCCGTATGGTCTGGGGATGTTTTTCCTACTATGGAGTTGGTGATCTGGCCCTCATTGATGGAACTGTAAACGCAGAAAAGTATCAAAGAAGTTTGGACAAACATCTTATACCATCAATTGAGGAGCACCTTTCTTATTCCGATGATTTCATTTTTCAGGACGATTCTGCTCCTTGCCATAGTGCAAAAGCGGTAAGTCATATTTTTTTTTACATGCTGTAACTATTGTGCATTTTATTACTAAGTATTTACATTTGTAAGATTTTTTTTTATTTAGGTAATTAGTTATTTGAAAAAGGTGGGCATACTAACGTTGGACTGGCCAGGCAATAGTCCGGACTTAAATCCGATTGAGAATCTCCGGCATATTTTAAAGATTACGAAGGGGAAACACAAAACATTAAAAGAGCTGGATTTCATTATGGAAAATGTGTGGTACAAGGACATTACCATTCCAAAATTTGCCAACGCGCATAAAATCGGTCATAAAAAATAATGGTGAACCAACAAAATATTGCCAGTTATAATTTAAGTGTATTAAATATCGTACTAAATAAAAATAATTTACTTATAATTTTAACTCACTTTAAAAAAAAAAAAAAATTAAAAGTCTATTTGGCTACCCTAAGCTGATCAGTCATTTTTGACTCAGTTCACTATTTAGCTTATCTTTTTTTACAGAAAGCTTTTAGAGAAAAAACCTCTCGGCCCATAAAAGTAAAACAAATAACATATACAATAAAAAAAATTACAAACCGATATAAGCTAATTTACCACGCTAACGCCGATTCGAAGTTTACGCATGCAGCCGAAACTAAGTGTCCGGATATTTTTGTCCGGTACTGTATATAGCATGAGTACTCAACTCAATTATTGGAATATATGTTCCAAAATATTGAGGGCAAACAAGAAATAATTTTTTTCCATCATCATGGTAAACATTTTTTTGTGTTTTTTGCTAAACACTTTTGTTAAAAAATGAAATTCGTAAAAAACATCCGATATAAAATTATAGGTTAAAGCTGCGTCTAAATTAAAATTATACAAAATTCAAATTTTTTAAACTTAAAGCCCCGGTTGCCAAAAAGTTCCACTAAAAATAAGCTTCATATAAAATGAATTAGTTTATATGTACCTATATTTTTTGCTCGTTCTATTAGAAATAATATTTAATTTAAATTTTTTTTTATAATTTAAGGCCAACTGTACTTTGTTACCCCCTCCAAAATAAATAAATAATTGTAAAACTAGTCACCAAAAAAAAAAATAAGGCTTAACTAAAAATTCTTTTTTGCGACTGAAATCATAAATTAGCGTACATCGAATATTTACTGTAGCCATAACTTAACATTATGCACTATTAACAGTGGCCTCTTAACACTACGCACTAAACAGTGTCTACTTAACAGTGATTCAATTACAGCAAACAAATTGCGTTAACAGACAAGGCGAAAATATTGCTGCATATGCGTTAATTAATTGCAAAACTAGTAACTGTAAAAATTTCTTTTTTGCGAATAAAATCAACCTATAAACTTTTTTTTTATAAATTGGCGTACATCGAATATTTACTGCAGTCAATACTTAACAGTGCGCTCTTAACATTATGCATTAAACAGTGTCTACTTAACAGTGAGTGATGTCCAGTGCGTACTTAACGGTGATTAATTTACAGCAAACAATTTACGCTTACAGTCAAGGCCAAAATATTGATGCAGTCTTCAAAACATTTTAATAGACAAGCGTTAAAATAAAACTAGATCCCCCGAAAAAGATTTACTAGTCTCAGTTTTTATTACCAAGTGCAATATTTTTTAAGCAGTTAGTCGAAATTCAATGAAGTCAAAGTCAAAAACTAATTTAAGGTCAACCACACAGCTTAATGACAAAATGTTTTCATATAATTTTATGTTTTACTTGATTTTCATGAACTAAAAAATGACAAATCATCTTAACGTTTTGTTGTTGTTGTTGTTGCTCTGTTTTGGTTTTGGCCTTTTTTTATGTAACGGTCCTTGTCCAAATTGGTCTGAGCCAAATTCCTCGTCATTGCGACAATTAACGGTGGCAACAGCCGTGGTCATAATTGTTGATCTTTTGGTCGGTTTTTATTTTATTATTTTATTAGTTCTTCA
>JBAMAX010001177.1:0-37256 GCA_037043745.1 Chymomyza amoena
TAATATAGTAAAAAAATATATAATATAGAATATATATGTAAAATATATATGAATACACTGCGCGTCATCAGGTTAGCGCCCCCTCTTACACTCACCGTCAATGTTAAATAATCTCTAAACGATTTGAGCTGCAGCTTTGAAATTTTTATCTATTATTCTACAGCAAATTCTCTTTAAAATAAGACAACAATGGCTGATGTAACAATAATGAAAGTTTTGTAAGAAATGTTTTGGAAAAAGTATACAAGAAAAATGTAACAAAAAATTGGTCATCAGGTTAGCGCCCCCTGCGATAAATTCAATTTAATTAAGTTCTTGACCAATAATGGTACCTTTTAACATATTTTTATATTATATTTTAATAATTTTAAGTAATATTAATAATGCGTCGTTCCGCCTTTGTTTGAAATTACTTCAAAAATTCGATTGGGAATTGAATTGTAAAGTTGTTCAATGTAATTCAATGATATGGTTGACCAAGCATGTTTGATACCTTCGATTAACTCTGTTTTTGTACTATATTGCTTTCCATCCCCAGACGTTCTCAATGATGTTTAGGTCGGGTGAGTATGGTGGCCACTCGAGGAGATCAACTTTTTGGCCCTGAATCCATGACTTCACGGATCGGGCAGTGTGGATTGGAGCATTATCGTGCTGGAAAGTCCACAGCAGGTTGTGAAATAGGTTTTGGAAATGCGGGAAAGCCGTTTTTAGTACGCTGTTATAGTTCTGTGCGTTCATGTGCGATGTCAAAAACTGAAGCTCGCAGGTGCCATAGTACGATATTGCTCCCCACACCATAACGCCCCCCACCCGGCTGTGTAAGCGGTCCAAGTGATGCTCCTCTTTACGTAGGTCATGAAAATAATAATTATAACCATCGGGTCCTTCCAAATTAAATTTCTTTTCATCTGAAAAGACAACATGTTGCCATTGGGTAGACCACGTCATGTGCGCTCGGGCAAAATGAAGGCGCATTTCTTTTCTTAGCATATTGAGTGGTGGTTTTTTTTTTAATTTTTGTCGCTTCAGGTGTTTAGCTTTCCTAATTACTCTTTGTACCGTTGATAAGCTCGCCTTAACACCGGTTTTTTCCTTGATCTTAGCTGACGATTCGTGCGAATTTGAAGCTTCCCTCAGTATTGCTTTTCTGTCTTCTTGAGAAATCACTTGATTGTTGCCGCCTTTGTAGTTTTTTCCATACGTTTCCTTATTTTTAAGAAAATTGGCAATCGTTTTCTTGTGTCTTCCTGTTTTTTTAGCAAATTTTACTATACGATAGTCCAGATTCGAAGTATGCTTCAATCTTTGATTTTTCTTCCAAAGACAAAACCTCCTTCCTTTACCCATATTGTACGTTTATTTAAAGATAATGAATACTTTAAATTTCACAAAAAATTTGGTGAGTGTGATTGCCAAAACAAGCGAGATAACTAAAATTGCATTTGGGGGCGCTAATTTGATGACGCAAAATAAGTACATGCATTCTTGGCGAAAATAAAACAAAATAGTAAGTAAAATATAACGGTTCCTTTCTCGTGCTTTACTTTCTTATGAGAGAGATCACATATGATGATAACAAAAAGAGAACCCAAACAGCGAAGTTGCGTGCAATAGGAAAACAGAAAAAAACAAAAGAAGATGAGTGTAAGGGGAGGCGCTAACCTGATGACGCGCAGTGTATATATATAAAATAAAATATATACATATATATTATATATATAAAATATAATATAAATTACGTTCATAAAATTTGTTACAGTGCTTTAGTGTTAGGAAAAAGTAAAATATTTCTCAATTTTTGCAACATTTTGTAAAATAAAAAAAAAATAAAGCTGAGCTGGAGGTGCTCAGAATTAAAAATAAATGTCAAAAATTGACTCCTCGACCCCAAAAACCCCTATAAACACATTTGGCTAGAGAAAAATAGCGTTTTTTAGCCATTTCAATGCAATGTCTAAGTTGATTTTGGAATATTTTAAAAAAAACTTTTTTTGAAAAAGTGGCAGACTCGAAATTCATTTTAGACCCACAGCTCCTTCGGCAAAGTTGCTTAGAATGACCTTAAGAAGTAAAATTGCCTTGAGCCTTAATACCGAAAAAAATTGACCCGCCCTAACCAATACTCCCTGGTTAGGATGTGGGTTTTGAATTTGGATATTGTTAACGTGGAGATGCTTTGTCATCGGCGTAAGCAGTAATACTGCAACCACTCACATTTGGGATTGAGGAATGGTGTTCCTTAGTTGGAGGCCAAATATAGACTACTTTATATATTACTAGCCGGCCTCCGGCACGCTCGCTTCGCTCGCTCGTCTAGATCTTTATTTTCTTCCAATGATTTATTTTTGTGACGAATTCACGAAATTGCTTTGCCTTATAAATTATTTCTAGATAAATTCTAGTGTAGACAAAAAGTTACTTACTTATTATAAGTGTGTAAGTATGTGGTATATGCGTGAAATGGGCATGGAGCGCTATGAACGATAAGGGAATATAAAAATAACAAACGCCAAACAATATTATTTTCAAGTTATTATAGTTTATTACTTAAATTAAATTAATTCCGTTCAATAATTTAATTGTTTTGTCAAAGGGTTAATGATCCATAATAAATGAAGTACCTGATACGGGATCTCGTTGTTTTATGTTTATGCAATATCCGTCTTGCCCCTTCCAGATTATTAGCGGATATTGGAGAGCATCATATGAACGATGTGTATCAGCAATGAACTGAAGATTATTATTTCTTCTACGAATCACAATTTCTCGTGTACCTGTACGATCGCCAACCATGATTCCAGCAACGTCTTCAACAACAGGTGCATTGAATCTACGAATATGTTCTCCAGCTGGTGTTTTATCAGGATTAATGACAATAGCGTGATTATCGCTTTGTAATTTGTGCATGTGTGATTTGAATATTTTCAACAATTCATTGTGCTCGTTCAATAGAGCGTCCAAGTCACTGACGATGCGCCTGGCCAAAAATGAATCAAGGTTATTATAGTCACAACGTGCATTCACGCGATTGGCAAGTGCACTTCCGGAATCCTCGCCGCCCATGAAGTAGATTTGTAAAAATGTATGTGGTTCGTTTGGCATTGGCAGCAATGAGCCCATTTTATGATAAACTTGGCCTCTGATTTTGAATGTAGAATTGTATTGTTGACCATTAGCATTAGTATTTCGAACTATTTCTGTTGCTCCAAACGATGTCATTTAAAAGCAGGAATTGAATGTTCGAATTGACTTCAGGAAAACGTTAGAATCTGGATCCGTGCAGATAAGTAAACCGTTCAATGGTTCAGGTGGTGTTTCAATTTCAGGTAGTTGCACTTTTCCTGACGCGCAACACATCCCAGGTGGCTAATTTTTAAATTTGAGAGCATGACAATGCGGACATTCCTTATCCATAGCACCAATTACCACTTTTGAATGAGCATAATATTCAATATGGGGCTCGTACTGGAATGCTAGACGCAAAAATGAATCATATGTTAATGCACGATGTACCTGTTGGCGTTGTTGGTCATTTGTTCTGCGTATATTAACCGTAAAACGGCGTGATTGTCTTTGTTCTAAACGTATAACTTCATTGCGCTCAGCTCGTGTATCTTCTGATTGTTCTTGACGCAATTGCTGAATGCTCACACGTGCATCAGCATTTTGTTGCTGGACTTGATTCTGATATTCCCGATTTCGTCTCATTCTCATTCGAGCATTCGTATTGTATACATCTCGTTCTTCTGTTGTATGAGCAGAACGTGATCTTGCTTGTCTTAATCGACTCAACTCATTCCTTTGCGAACGTTGTTCCTCAGCTTCAGCTGTTCTTTGGGATGATTGCAATTGAGTTCTACGCGAATGTCTACCAATGTTACGTCTTTTTGGCGGCATTATGTATTTTACACAGAAATCAAAACATGAATCGTTAATAATTTTTTTGTTTCCTTTCGACAAAAACTATTAACTAAAAAATATTAGTTAATCTGACAATGTACACAATGCCTACCTAAATTAAAAAAAAAATTGTATTGGAAAATCAAATTGTCCTATTTAGTATTTTCGTCGCAATTTTGTTATATTTTTCAACCCTAAACAATCCTTGGACTTCCACGAACATTTCAAGACTAAAATTAGCCAAATCGGTTCAGCCGTTCGTGAGTCCATAAGCTTAGAAGGAACATAACATTGTGACACGAGAATTTTATATATAAGATATAAGCCAAGTTTTTGGCATTATTCCTGTTGCTAGAATTCTGATGAAGAAAGCTGTCAACCAGGGTACGATAGATGTCCTCCATGAGCTGGGATAATAATGTCTATTGCCTTTAAAGAGTTTAAAACCGATTATGGACAATTCAACCCTGTCATAGGTATGGAGGGGTTATACCGATGATTCGAGAAGGAGTGGTCGTTAAGGTCCCTCCAACTTTGGACCCAAGGTAAGGTCTATGACTTGGAAAACTGAATGCAGATGCTTTTTTGAAAGTATGCAGGTGCGGGCCCTAACTCTTTTTTATCCAAAAGGGTACAGAGGGGCTTAACCTACTAAGAGCTAATAATCTTTGGTCCTTAATTCAGGAATGTGGCAAGTTCATGGATGAGGACCACATAGACTTCGCCTTGGCAAAGCAGGAGCGCAGCTTAATTTGAATAAGTTTTATGGAGATCTCCTTATCAACATCACCTGCTTGAGTGCTTGAGAGCAACTACACCACGATGAGCTTTCACGATGGACCACGTGAATCAACGCTATCCACATATGGTGGCTTAAAAAACCACGAATGCAAAATATTCTTCTACACTGCTCGGCCAAAGCAATTAGAAGAAACCCGCTAATAAAAACAATTACTCCTTTGTCGCGAACAACAAATAACCCAAATTTTTCTGTTTTGTAAGTCCGAGCATCAATTGCCTGCGTAAAGGTCATACAGTCACAGATTGTCGAACAAGAAAATGACGAGTCTGCAACCGCTCACACCACACACTTCTGCACATGTACACCGCCAGCACACCCTTAACGTAACTATCACCCTCTCAGTCATCAACCGTGCAAGATCAGCCATCTGTGCCGCCATGCTCTTCACACATCGTCTTCAGATAGAGTGCTTTTGGCTACAGCAATTGTGCAAGTTAGAACAAACAGTGGTGAGTTCGTTTTCGCACGGGCACTGCTCGATTCGGGGCCACAAGTGAACTTTGTAACAGAAGATCTAGCGCAGCGGCTTTAGCTCAAAAGGGAGGCCGCACTTATAAATGTGAGAGGTATTGGTTAGTCTAAGGCTGAAGCAAAGAAGAAAATTCACATTACGGCCAAGTCGCGTGTCAGCTGCATTGAGTTATCGGCCGACTTCTGGGTTATGCGAATAGTATCGGGTTCTCAGTCTGACGTCATAGTGAATACCAGCGGGTGGACGGTTCCCAAAAACTTAGAGTTAGCAGACCCAGTTTTCTTAAGGCCACAAAGGATCGATATGCTGATTGGTGTTGGTTGGCCAAAAAGAAGCAGGGCCCTGATTGTCCAATCTTACAAAAAACGATTTTTGGCTGGATAGTATTCGGATGATGTACCAGGAGGAAGATTTATCCTCAATCAATACCACGTTGCTAAAATGTTGAAGATTTGTCCGTTAAGTCCAAAGTTTTAACTCCTGAGCACCAACTTTGCGAAGAACATTTTAATTAAAATACTGGCATTTTGCCTACCATTTAATTCTGACCCAAAGACTCTAGGGTCGTCCTACGAAGTTGCGAAACGTCGTTTCTTGTCTCTAGAGAAAGATTATCAGGCAACAGTCAGTTGCGAAAGATTTATCTCGAATTTATGAACGAGTACGTTCTGTTGGGTCATATGTCCCCGAAAGATAACAAAATTCCAGATACTCCTCACTACTTCATCATGCGTACTGCGGCCCCAGAGCACGTCCACTAAATTGCGAGTCGTGTTTGATACATCTTGTCGCATATCCACACAAGTATCACTAAACGATACTTTAATGGTTGGTCCTACTGTTCAAGAAGAGCTTTATTATACCCTACTTCGTTTCCGGCTTAACAAATTTGCCCTTGTAGCAGATATTAAGAAAATGTACCGTCAAGTGATGATAAGCGAAGCAGACAAGAACTTTTAACTCATAGTGTGGAGAAGAGATTCGTCTGAATCTCTGCAAATTTTTCGCCTAAATACCGTCACCTACGGTACATCACCAGCGCCATTTCTAGCTATACGTTGCCTGACAAAGTTAAGCGAAATGGCAGAGCTTTTACATCCTACTGCTACAGAGGTTATCCTACATGACTTTTATGGCGACGACATGCTGACGGGAGCCAGTACCGTCGAAAAGCTGTACGAACTTCAAGCTGCAGTATCTCATGTGCTTCAAAATGCTGGTTTTGAACTAGCAAACTGCTCTGAGCTGCCCGTTAAGAACACCGGCGCTGTACTATTAGCCGCAGTCGGCTCTGACCAGACCAAGACACTAGGTGTTTTGTGGTTGCCGCAGAAAGATGTTTTCCAGTTTAAATTGGAAGACACATTCGCAATGCTTCGAGCGAACAAACGTAACATTTTGTCAGTAACAGCCCGACTCTTTGATCCACTTGGCCTTCTGTGCCCTTTAGTCATGAAAGCCAAGACTGGGACGAATAGATAACGATGCATCTTCACGCGTCATGGGAATCTTTCATGTTAAACCTGCGTCAACTAGATGATATCAAGATGCATCCCGATTCACTGTTTCGCCGATGCCTCTATGCGAGCATACGGCGCCTGCATATACGCCCGCACTCGTACTGCAGAAGGTTTAAGAGTATCTCTGCTGACTGCAAAGTCTAGAGTAGCGCCACTTAAGACGAAAACGCTTCCTCGTCTTGAGCTGTGTGCAGCTCACCTTCTTGCAGATCATTACCGTCGTGTTAGCCAATTCTTCAAGTTTCCAATTGGAAATGTAATTTTATGGACTGACTCTGAAATAACTCTGCACTGGATAAAAACGCATCCATCATCGTTGTCAGTGTTCGTTGGAAACCGAAGTGCAAGAGTGGTCGGAAACAGCAACGTGACGCCACGTACCAACAAAATTTAATCCGCAAGACATTATTTCCCGCGAATGCAACGTTGACAAACTTACTAGTTTCTTCTTCATTTCTAAGGGAAACCGAAGTTTGCTGGCCTACCAGTCAGCATTTTGATGACTCATGCAGCCTTATAACTACGGAGATCCTTAAATCCGCATTGACTCTATTAGACGATGTTCAGGAAAACGAATTGTTGAAGTCAATAGAGCGCTTCTCGTCTCACATGAAACTGCTTACAGTTTTTGTTTGGGTATTCCGATTTATAAATAAGTGCAAACGCGTGACGTTGCCTATCCCCGCAGCAATTACCAGAAACGAACTAGCATTCGCGGTCAATAAGATTGTCGAACAGGTTCAGCAATACGAATACGGGGAAGATATTGAAAAAATCCGAAAAAAGTTGACCCTGGGACCAAACCTTCAACGATTGAGTCCTTTTATGCATGACATCCAGGAACCTTGGGATACTTGTTTGCTTTTAAGAGTTGGGGGACAGTTATTAAAATCTCCTATTCCTACTGCCACGCAGGTACTGTACTCTCGTTAGTCTTCTATGAGAAAGAATCTGGGTTGTGAACGCCAAAACGCTTTGTACCCGTACAGTACGCTCATGCATTTACTGTTTTAAATACAAGTCCCGACTGTTAACGTAGATAATAGGTAACCTACCAGCGGATCGCGTTTGAGCGTTCTTCGTTTGTTTTGCGTCAAATTCACCTAGAATTAATTTCTGATTTAACCGCTGATGCGTTTCTTTTGGCTTTCCACAGAAAGTCCACTGCGACAACGCTACAAATTTTGTAGTAGCAAACCGACAAATGCAATAGTTTCGAGCAAAGTGGAGCCAAGAAGCGATCAGCATAAGCGCATTTGCAGTAAAGATCGGATGCGAGTTTGCTTATATACCTCCCAGAGCCCCTCTCTTCGGGGGACTTTGGGAAACAGGTGTGAAATCAGCGCCGCTTGGCACACTAAGCGCTGATCCCAAAGACGGGGAAGCGTTGGCACCGGAGCACTTCTTAATCCCTGGTGTCAACGCCAGCACCCCCACCTTCAGACCAGAACAACCTAACTTGCTTGCGGAGATAGCGCAGTGTCTCGTCTCTCAAGCACAGCTTCTGGCAGCGCTGGTTCCGGGACTTGTCAACTTTGCGAGCCAAATTGTTCAAAGAGGAAGCCAACCTAGAAGTAGGAGCACTCGTCGTTGTTGCAGATGACAACGTACAGCCGTTGCAATGGATGGTAGGCAGAGTGATAGCCACACACGCGGGAACTGACGGCAAAGTCAGAGTGGCCGACGTCAGAATCGCTTAAGGAATGTTCAAGCGAGCTATACATAAATTGGCGCCTATACCAATAACTTGAAGTTCAATGGGTTCGGTTTTGGCGCTTTTGCCACCATACACATTACTGAAAAAATATTTTTTAGAAAATAAAATTCAACAATTCATACATATTGTAATGCTCTGTGATAAACAATATTTTTTGTTTTTCCATTTGCATTTTCACTATAAATGTACAAAACGGATGGATTGCCAACACGCGAACAGGCGACATTCAATTGTCCATGCGAGAATACAGGGCACTCCAGATTCACGCCACAAATTCGTAACGATTGGCATTGCGCCCTATTGATGGTAATCGCAAATGCCAAACGAATCGGGAACTGTAGCTTTTAACGACCATTCGTGGGCTTGTTTTTAACCCGACCTTCGTTTTTAAAACGAGCTAAGACCTTTTGGACTCTTGACTGGAGTCTTTTACGTTTAAATTCAATATTATTTTGCGTTCTTCAATTGAAAGCTCCTTAAGCGTCATGTTTGCAGTTAATAAGGCAAATTTTGGCAGCGGAAAATTCGCATACGCGCCTACGAAAGTGAAGCAAAGCATAAGCAAAAAAGTCCCGTTGCAAAAATCAAAACAAGCCACCTGCAACAACGTAAATTCGATATTCCGTCTAAGTGTACTAAGACTTTTGTGGCGCTGAATTAATGCCATTTTTTAACCTTTTTTTTAGAATTTAAGGAAACTTGTTAATAAATTGTTTTTATTTTTGTTAATTGTTTAAAAATATATATTTAAGAAAACCTCATCATTAGTTTGCCATAACTTCTTCATTTATGATTGGATTTTAAACAACTGTAATTTTTTTAAGAAATAATTTTGTTATCTTTAATTTTCGTCCCAGTTTACAAAAATCGGTGCACTTAAACCAGAGAAAATTGTATTTTAGTAGACTAACATTTTTTCAAAACATGAAAAATGCAAATTTGGCGATATCTCAAAAACCGTTCTTCTTTCAACATTTTTCTAAGCAGATTTGAATTCAGCGTGAAATTTTACATAGGGATCAACTATTTTGAAGCCGGGATCAGAAAAATTTTGAAATTTTGTGACATAGTGACATTTTAGTGTGACGTAATTAATATGTAAAAAATAATGATTTAATGCACATTAAGGATCGTACAACTACCGCTTCTGATATTTGTGGATAGGCAATAAAGTTTGAGTAAGGCAGGTATTAGGCATAGTTAATGCCTATGTTATAAGCAGCGGCGGAAACTCCTTGTCTCTAATTCTATGGGTGCTCACTTCGTTATTGGCACCATCTACATAGACGAACTAGTAGATCACCGATAAATTTACAACCATAATTTATGCGCGTGTTGCATAGCTCGATGACTTTTTTGTAAATGCTGTTATGGGGGCCTGACCGCATAATTTCGTGCGCACCGCTGGTTATAAGAGTTGACAGAATAGGTGGTTTGAAAAAAGATTGCAAAGGCGCAAACTACCACTCCCTTGCTATAAACTACTCTACAATGTTTGTTGATGGAACTGCTTGGCACTCGTGCTGTGTAAAATGTAGCGTATTGCTTGTGTGGTTCTTCACTAGCTTTTCTAAAGTTTGCTGCAAAAACTACGTTAAGCTTATGGGTCTAAAGAACTTTATAAAGGAGGAGGAGCTCGGCCTAAATGTGCTGAAGTAACAATATTACGATAAGTCACTTCTCAATTCGTCTTTTTTAGATTGCGTTTTGGCTTATGTGAGTTCATATTTAAGGAAATGTTGAACATCATGATCATATGATCCAACTTGGATTGTACACTAGAATCATGTCATTCCAAAATCCTTGATTTATTCATTTACGAATGCCTCGGCTTACTTTAGAGAGAAACACTATGGAGTACTAACTGCAAGGAAAAATTAACGACCCCAAAAGTGAGTATGCTACTGCAGAGTTGTTTCAGAAATTGTTAATGTTCATTGATATTAATTTTGCCTCCTTTAAAATATGCCCCTTTTAAAGCGATATTTGTTCTGTGGCTCCAATTGTATAAAAAAAAATCACTTGTGGCCAAATCCGGTAAATACGGCGGTTGATCGATTATATTTAATGAGTGTTTGGCCTTATAATCATTTACAATTACAGCTCTTTTGCCACGAGCTAAGCAGCGATTCGTTTCATGCCCAAATTATCTACCAAAATTGAACGAGCTACTTAACGACTGATGTTTATCTCTCTAATAAATACTCGTATGGCGATTTTCGATCACGATTTCTTTCCCTTTTTAATGTTATCTTCAGTGGTAGACTTCAAAAAAGTCTGGAACGTGGCATATCTTTGACTATCTCTCGACTGTCCTTAAAGGCTTTGTACCAGTGATAGAGTTGAGTATTCGACAAAACAGAAATTTGGTTAAAAACACAATATTTGATACAAATTTTTTTTTGTTATTTTTCTCCATTGTAAAATTCTCCTGACAGATCGTGCAAAATTTTGATACTTAAAAAAAAATATATACAGGGGTGCCACAGAAAACCAATTCGATTTCAATTCCAATTCTTGGTGCCACAGACATGGCTAACAACGGTTTTAAAAAAACCAATTCGATTCAATTTCGATAAAATTTCAATTCTTGGTGCCACATACATGACTAACAGCGGTTTTAAAGCCGTTGTTAACCATGGCACCATGCTAGCATGCAGATATTGGTTCAATACCATATTCTGTTGATAATAATTGCACCGGTTTATTATCCTACTGTTTTACAGCAATAATATCATAATTTGTTTCTACTCTATAGTCATAAGAGCCACGACCTTTTTTCTTAAATTTAGCTTCAGAGTCCAAATTACAGTTTCCCAAACGATTGCAACGAATGGTTCGAGTTGCCGCAATTCCTTTTTCTTTTAAAGCTTTTAACAAATGTATCGATGTGAACCAATTATCGAAAAATACTTCAAAGTTCCGATGAGCCGGTATATCCTTTACCAAGTGAATTACTTTATTGCTTTATTTTTAAATTTATTATTTATCTAATTTAAGAAACAATAGCTTTTTTATTGCTTCTGATGACAACTTGCATCTCAAGTAGGAGAGTACAAACTTTAAAGCGGAAAACGCCCTTTCCACAGATACTTGAGTTGCAGGTACACAATGCAGTACTTTTGCCAATTGGTAAAGCCGAGCATAAATGAACTTTTTTTCTTCCCAATACTTCATAATGTCCATGTTTACATCTATTGGCTTCGGGAAGTACCCATTAATTTCACCTATTGCCAATTTCATATCTGGATCTTCTTCATCGTCTGATTCCACATTCCCGGAGCTAACCTCAATTGAATTGAGATACTCGTTTAATAGGGAGCATGTACTCTGGGATGTGTTTTCTTGATGAAGCGTCGAAGCTAAAGAGAGATGAAACTGGCCCCTCAGGCTTTGCTCTATTCTGATATAATTAAAAGCATATTAATTAAAAAAAATTTAATTTTTGTGGATTTTTAAGAAAGACTTACCTTTTTATCAGTATTCATATTTAGAATTTCCCGCATAAGTTGCGTTAAATGGTTTCTTGTGCATACCAGGTGGATAGGGTTTTTAAGCATGACCCTACGAATCCTTGGATCCAAGTAAATTGCTGATAGAACTACTACATTTTCAGTGAGATTTTTTTCTCTTTCTTCTATGCATTTGACTAGAGCTTCACTGTGAATATTTTTTCAAGAGTGAACAGTCAATTTCACTTCAAGCCAAATTTCAGTCACTAGCAACATAACAATATCCCACTCCGAACTTGTTAATTGCAACTGAGTATCCAAGTGTCCTTCTGCGAATTTTTATACCCTGTACCGTATGGTACCAAGGGTATATTAAGTTTGTGCAATCCGAAAATGTATGTAACATATAGAAGGAGACGTCGGAGACACCCCAAAGTTACCTAAAATATGATCAGGGTGAATAGAGAAGTCGATATACCCATGTCCGTCTGTCCGTCTGTCCGTCCGTCCGTCTGTCCGTCTGTCCGTCCGTCCGTCCGTGTGAACGCCTAGATCTCAGAGATGGTAAGAGCTAGAGTTACCAAACTTTCACATTAGATCCCATATTATTCCATAGGAGGCAAGTTTATTTTATTTTTTTGATATCGGGGATAAATTATATAGCTCCCATGGGGGTGTTTGAGACGACCTCGAAAAAAAAAAGCGTTTTAGATGAATAATTCGTTTGTTTATGAAGATATCGTAACGAAATTTGGCAATCGAAAGTTTTTTATAGTTCCCAATTACTGTACCAAATTTGATCAAAATCGGTTGACTATATCATATAGCTCCCATAGGACCGATCGGCCAAAATAACTTTTTTAAAGAAAAATTGGCTATATTTCGTTTTTTAATAAAGATATCCTAACCAGATTTGGCGTTTGGAAATTTTTTAGACCACTTAAGCAATGTGCCAAATTTGAACAAAATCGGTGGACTATATCATATAGCTCCCATAGGTCCGATCTTCCAAAACATCGATTTTTTAACAAAATTTGTTGTGTTTCGTTTGTTTGTTAAGATATTGGGACCAAATTTGACATTCGTGAGTATTTAATAGTTCCTAAGCACTGTACCAAATTTAATCCAAATCGTTTGACTAGATCATATAGCTCCCATAGGACCAATCGGTCCAAAAACACGTTTTTTATACAAAATTCGATGTGTTTTGTTTGTTTGTAAAGATATTTGAAATAACTTTGGCGTTCATATCTTTTTTAAGGTATTTAAGCACCGTGTCAAATTTTATTGAAATCGGTTGACTATATCATATAGCTCCCATAGGAACGATCGGTCAAAAAAAAATTTTTGCTTAAAAATTCTTCTGTTTTTTGTGAAGAAATCGGACTTTATTACAAGCTAGTGGTACAGGGTATCCTAAAGTCGTCCGCGCCCGACTTTACGTCCGCCATTTTTTAATAAAGATATCGTAACCAGATTTGGCGTTTGGAAATTTTTTAGACCACTTAAGCAATGTGCCAAATTTGAACAAAATCGGTTGACTATATCATATAGCTCCCATAGGGCCGATCGGCCAAAATAACTTTTTTAAAGAAAAATTCGGTATATTTCGTTTTTTAATAAAGATATCGTAACCAGATTTGGCGTTTGGATATTTTTTAGACCACTTAAGCAATGTGCCAAATTTGAACAAAATCGGTTGACTATATCATATAGCTCCCATAGGTCCGATCTTCCAAAAAATCGATTTTTGAACAAAATTTGTTGTGTTTCGTTTGTTTGTTAAGATATTGGGACCATATTTGACATTCGTAAGTATTTTATAGTTCATAAGCACTGTACTAAATTTAATCCAAATCGTTTGACTAGATCATATAGCTTCCATAGGACCAATCGGTCCAAAAACACGTTTTTTATACAAAATTCGATGTGTTTTGTTTGTTTGTAAAGATATTTGAAATATATTTGTCATTCAGATCTTTTTTAAGGTATTTAAGCACTGCGTCAAATTTTATTGAAATCGGTTGACTATATCATATAGCTCCCATAGGAACGATCTGTCAAAAAAAAATTTTTGCTTAAAAATTCTTCTGTTTTTGGTTTTTGTGAAGAAATCGGACTTTATTACAAGCTAGTGGTACAGGGTATCCTAAAGTCGTCCGTGCCCGACTTTACGTACGCCATTTTTTATATACGAGGTGTGTTCAAAAAGTAAGGCAGCTTAAGCAATTTCGCGGGCAACGTATTTTCGATTATCGATTTTTTTTGTTTTGTTGTGTTGGTACACTTTTCCCGAACATCTGTACCAAATTTCAAGTGAATGGCATTTTTTGTTTGGCTGTGAGAGGCGTAAGGGTTATAAGTGTTTAGCGTGCTCGGCGATTTTTTTTTCGGTCTTGGCTCTTCTGGCCGCTTTTATTGTGACGATTGGGCTTTGGTTTTGATATCATAACCATATACCCATGATTCGTCACCAGTTATGACCTTTTGGAGTGAATCTGGGTCGACGTTGACGTCATTCAACAGTTTTGGAGCGATGCTCATGCGACGGTCCTTTTGTTCAAAATTTACCAACTGACTCACGTCTCATGCCCAAAACGTTAGAAAAAATTTCATGGCACGAGCCAAGCGATATACCGACATCCTCGCAAATTCTTTGACAGTGATTCCACGATTTTCCAACACAATTTTCTTCACTGCTTGAACGTTTTAAACAGTTGTTGACGTGCTTGGGCGTCCAGAGCGGGGCTTGTCATTGGCATCTTCCCGGCCATCTTGGAAGAGTTTGTACCACTTGTAAAAATTGTTTTTAGTTGGAACAGTTTCACCGTATGCTACTGTCAACATTACAAGTGTTACGGAGCACTTAATTTTAATTTAATTCAATGCAAATCCGTTGATCCATATTTAACGATAGCAAAAAATCGCCGAGCACGTAAAACACTTATAATTTTTACGCCTCTTACAACCAATCAAAAAATGTCATTCACTTGAAATTTGGTACAGATGTTCGGGAAGAGTGTGCCAACATAACAAAACAAAAAAATCGAAAATACGTTGCCCGCGAAATTGCTTAATAGCATTTTCATTACTTTTAAGAGGAACGCATGGGAAAATGTGATAATGTGAAATAGCGATTCATTCATTCAACATCTTCCATCTATCACATTGAAAGGCTGACACGCAAAATCAGAAAATTATCATAATATATTATGAATGTTTTTTTTAAATGAAAATATCACTCTTTTTATGAGTTTTTTCAGCATTAACTATTACTAAGCATGGGTTTTATGTAATTTTGTTGATAACATTAATTAATTGGGAGTATTGCTGGTGCTAACTTGCACAAACATACATACTTATACATATATATGTATGTATGTATATGCAAGCGCCACGAGCTGTTTGTATGTTTGTTGGTGTCGTGCTGAAGTACTTTGATTTCCTTAGACCTCACCAATGTCTGAAAGCCTCTAGTTTAAACATATTAGTAAAGTCATAATTTAAAAAATATATTTATGCTGTTTATATACTATTTGTTTAATAACATGGGTGCTACATTAAAATAAAGTCACCAGCAGTAGAAGTTCTTGACTACCATAATTATAAAGTTAGTTAACAAAATTAAACTACAGATTTTCATATGTCATATAATCACCGCCGAATTACCGCTGGTACTTTTTAATGACCCACGATATATTATTGTATATTCAAATGTAGTAGGTAAAATACAAAACAAATACATAAAATTGACTTATACTTTTTTCCTTGGCGCCTTCTTACGAATTCAAGGTTGCCAATCTTTTTGTGGACGTTGTTTACAATTTCGGGGCGAATTTAGAGCTGCACAGAAAAATAATCGAACAATTTCTCATCGGGACGCAATAAGATAGGAACATTTCCACAAGATTTTGGAATGATGTTGAAATTTTCGGAACAGCAAAACATGCGCAACATCTTCGGCAAAAGATGTTAGATGTTAAATGTGCCCCAGTGTGAATAGGCTATATAAGTCACCTTACTTTTTGAACACACCTCGTACACAAAAATTTTTAAGCATTGTGTAGGTTGAGTTTCACCTTGTTGGAACATCGATGAGCGGCTGCGGTAATTCACGCGTGGAAATTGCTAACCTGAAAAGATATTTTATGCGTACTTAGATATTTAGTTATTTATTCAATTGGATTTAAGTACCTGTATGTTGGAGTTCTCAATGCCTTCACCATTTTTCGAGCCTTCTCAATTATTTTTTCGCGTCCTTTAAAAAGTCCTTGACAGCTATCTGTAAGGAGTGAGCGGGACATTTTATCGAAGCTGTGGAATGAATGCGTACATTCCCCAATAGCTCCTCATTACAATCATCGTCAGTTGGTATACAATCGGGATCAGCATTAAGTAACTCGATAGCTTTTATCATATTTTTTCCGTTATCAGAAGTCACAGAATATTTTTGTTGCTTGGAAATTTTAAATTCTTCTAATATTTTCTCAATTTCCACACTCAGATTTGCTCCGGTGTGTCTTTTATGCAACTCTATAATTCCCAATGTGTTTATTTCAATGCTTTGGTCGCGATAATATTGGACGTTGACTCCCAATTTACCTCGAACCGCACACACGATTCTTTTACATCCGTCTTACTCATTAATATTGAAATTTTCTTTTTTTTTTTGTCCGCGGGCTCGTTTATTTGCTGATCCACCTCATTTTTATAAATATCATGGGTATGGGGTTTTGGATTTTATCACTCAAACAACAGCAATGGCTAGGACCTAAAACCCCCCTTAAAGACGCCTATGACTTGCACAATGGTAAAAACAAAGGTAAAAACAAATAAGCAATTCAAAAAAGAATGCATAAAACAGATAAAGTGTCCAAATACATTTTATATGTTTCTTTACTGTTTTAATGTAATAACAAGTGGCATGGAGGATGTAGGGACATCCCGACTATAATTTACCCTTTATTTCAAAATTGCTCCAAATTTTGAAGCGTCTGAAACCAATCGATAAATGAGTATATGTATACCAATTATGATAAGTGTGGCTTTTTGGGTTTACAAACAACTTATTCAACACTTAAATTTCTTTTTTTTTGTGAAATCTTTTATATTGATCCTTAAAGGAGTTGGCGTCGATGAAAATGTGTGCATCAAAAAAATACGTCAATCATTTAAAAGATGCCAAAATTTCATATTTTTCCTTATGGGATCCTTTATACTGATCCTTCAAGGACATTTTAGGCATCGATGGAAAGGTGTTGAAGAGTGCTTCACAAAAATACGTCCATCATTGTAATACACCCCATGGTTCAAAAGATATTTAAATTCAAATTTTTGACGTGACAACGTCTTAAATTAGGTTGGGCTCGGTGTCACTTATGAAAAAGTGTAACGCCCGGTAGCGTTACGGTGAGTTTATAACGCCCGGTAGTGTTACGGTGAGTTTATAACGCCCGGTACCGTTACAGTGAGTCACCATTGCTAGGCGGCTTGCTTACTCACCACGCTCTCACGCACACCAATGACTAAGTACATTTCGCTCTCAGCGGCGGCTTGCTTACTCACCACGCTCTCACGCACACCAATGACTAAGTACATTTCGCTCTCAGCTCAGCAAAGCTCTAGAAAAGAGGCACACAGCAGAACCAAACGAAACGAAACGCGGCATCATGGTATAATAAGTAAAGGTAAAGTACTCTGAAATTTCACTCCCACAACATTTCTTAATTTCATTTTCGTTGCGAATGTTCATGAGGAAGGTTGTGTCTGCGCATTGTTTTTAAGCATAAGCAGTTATTTTGTGCAACGTTTATTGCAAGCATTAGCAACAAAAAATAATTTTGTATGCATATGTGCATATGTATGTGTGTTTGCTTATGCACGACAACAGCTACGAGGGTGGTTTTTTTTTCGCTTTCTCGCTTTTTTGTCCACACAAAAAATAAGATTTCGGTAGGTTCGGAGTACGTTACCTGTATAATTATACCATGCGCGGCATTAAATTTGTTGTATATTTATTTCGTGTTACGCTGCGGTCGATTCGAAACTCAAGAGATTTAATTATAAATGCCTCATGCCAGCAATATATACATATAATAACATAATATATATTGAAAATATATCAATAATATTTCTATATATGTTATATATCATGCCTTTACATTAAAAACTCTTACATGATATGTTTATGTTTCATGTGTATATTTTTCATCTATTGCTCTCGACATCCACCCTACTAATAAGGTTTCGGGGCAGGCAATCTGCAAATGCATACTTGTAATATGAACTTGCATCAATAATCTGCAAATGCATACTTGTTATATGAATTTCCATCTCCGCATGTATGTCACTTATCATATATAAAATATATACATGATAAACATGTTAAATGATATATTCTCTTTATTTTATGCCTTCCATAATTAATTATAAATGCCTCATGCCAGCAATATATACATACATATAATAACATAATATATATAGAAAATATATCAATAATATTTCTATTAATGTTATATATCATGCCTTCACATTGAAAATTCTTACATGATATGTTTATGTTTCATGTGTATATTTTTTATCTATTATTTATTATTTATTATCTACTGCCGAGAAAATGTTATTTTATTAAGAGATACGAAAACGTAAAGTCTGACAATTCGTTTCTTAATTTCATGAAATATACGTATAATCTTGATTGCGTATCAAACGTTTCTAAGTCAACTACGTTAAAAGAAACAACCATCGACTTGACTTTCGCAAGACACATTACAGCAGAAACACTTCCTTTCGTTTCCTATTTCTCCTATCATCGTCCTATCCTCAACAAAATCACACAAATAGGAATTAGTTAAGTTTTACTTTACATGTACAATGTTTTAGTAAACAAAATATATTTCTATAGTTAAAATTTGTGCAATTCTTATTTTCATTCAATTCCTTGTTCCTATTGTGCAATTTAATAATATTCATATCAATAAATATTCTACCGAGAAAAAGACGTTGTCACGTAAAATCTTCGCCCGTAAAACCGACTTTACAGGCGCCAGTTTTTTTATTTTCAACTTTTGAAATAAAAATTGCTCAGTAACTTTTATTTTCAATTTATACATATAATAAAAATTGCAGAATAACTCTTATTCTCAATTTATAAAATAAAAATTGGTCAATAATTTTTATTTTACATTTATTATTAAAATTGAAAAATAAGAGATATCTTGCAATTTTTAAATAAAAATTGACATTTAATTATTATTTCATAATCTTTATTTTTTAAGTCAAAATATAAGAATTATTATGCAATTTGAATGAAAAAAAATCCAAAAATAATATTTATTTGATAATTTTTATTGTAAAAGTTATAACAGTTACGATCCCTAATAAAAACATACTGAAACTACAATTTTTTGATTTACAAAATTTAAATTATGCAATAATGCCGCATAAAAAGTTTTACTTTGAAAATAAAGTAAACTTATCTCCTATAGAATAGTAAGGGATTTAATCTGATAATATGGTTGCTATCCTACGATCTCTGAGATCTAGGTGTGCATATAGACAGACAGAGGGATATCGGCATATCGACTTCTCTTGTCACCGTTCCGGTCTATAAAATCGATATCTGTTGCTTGTTTGTAAACATTTGATGGCATAGACCGCAAAAAGATAGTACATTACCTTCAATCAGCAAAAGTTTCAGTACAACCCGAGTGCACAGTCCAGTTTAAAATAATATCGGGTTTTAAACAAGTCGATGCTCTTTTAGTACTACAAATAGATTGGAAATTTACGACAAAAGTTTTCAGATTTTTGCATTTGCCGAGGAGTTACTAAAAGTGGCCAAAAGCAAGTATGAATTGATAAATATATTAATAAAAAAAAGGTAAAGTTTCGGCATAACCCGAGTGTATAGAACAGTTTAAAATAATATTGGGTTTTAAACAAGGCGATGCTCTTTCTTATACTAGAAATGGATTGGAAATTTATGAGAAAAGTTTCGAGATTTTTTGCCAATGGCAAGTTTTAATTGCATTTACGCAATAAAAAAAATAAAAAAAATACAATAAACACTGATAATACAAAATTTTGGTTCGATCCAACTCTAATTTTGACTCTAGCAATCTAGTCATTGGCGAATATGTTTTTTAGAGCATAGAGCTATCTGCTAAAAAATAGTAAATGCATTCCGCAAAATAATCATAGACTTTCATACTAGCCTACTGGCTTGTAGACAGCTTGACATTTTACGGTGCAATATTTATTTTTTCTACTACTTCGCACTATGTTACACTTAAGTTGCACTTTGAAACTTCGGTCCAATAAAAATAAAACATCCCTTCATCGCCTACTTCTAAACTATTTCCCTTGAAATGCCAAACTAGGTGCAGCGTATTCCACGGTCGGCCTCCACCTCGACTGATTCGCAAGTTGTAATATTATTCTAACCAAATATATTTTATTTTAGCTTTTGTTGCATTGTCATCTGAAAACGTGTTATTGACGCAAACAGTTTATGGATTTTTGGATTTTACGACGACTATTGGACACACAGTAATGGTATTTTCTCCAGAAAGTTCGCCCCATATAAGTAAGTAATGGCAATACAATTTATTTTGTACATACATACGAGGTGTGTTCAAAAAGTAAGGTGACTTAAGCAATTTCCCGAGCGCGCAAAACAACAACAAATAACCTTTACGCCTCTCACAACCAAACAAAAAATGCCATTCACTTGAAATTTGGTACAGATGTTCGGGAAGAGTGTACCAACACAACAAAACAAAAAAAAATCTATAATCGAAAATACATTGCCCGCGAAATTTGAAACCTTGACCTTATTTTTTGAACACACCTCGTACATTATTTATGTATTTATTTTTATTTTCAATGAGCTTTATCTCCACAATTTTTAAACAAGCAGCTGCCTTGATAAAATGCGTAGGTTTAGATATGCCTTTAATTAATAATAAATTAAGTGGAAACCCCAAAATTTAAAATAAAACTTTATAAACCGTGAGGATAGCAAATTAGAGCTAGTACTTAGGTCAAGCCTAATGTAAGGCAATATTAGTTTTTTGATTACAAGGGGTCTTGCTGGACAAGATGCCGGAAAGGGCCTCAAAGGCATTAATTCGTCAACGAATGGAATGGCTTTGCATAAGACAATTCTAAAAAATTAGATCAACTAATAATTGTGAGATTGCCACTGTTGGCAATCGCTTCGTCAGACGAATGTGAGCGGTTATTGCTAACGGAATTACAGGGTGGGAGACACATCTACATTATCTAGCAAATAGCCTGAATGGAGTTTCGCGCCAAAAAAAAATAAAAAGTCCCGTTTTTGAAAAACTTTAGATGTAGGCAATCAAAAATGAATAATAGCGAAAAAAGGAACACGCAAGCCGATAGAATGAACTTAACTAGACTACAATGTTGTTCATGAAACCATGATTCTTGACCTATAATCTTCTTACAGCGATTTAAATGGAAAATTCCAAAAATATTCACCACAGTATTTCTACCCCTACATTACCCAATAAGAAAAACGCATTTAAGCATACATTATATAAACTAATATAAGGTTGTCAAAAAAGTCTTGCGGTATTTTTATTGAATTTTCAATTGTTCATAAAATTGGTTATAATAATGCGATTTAAGTCAAATATGCGCCGTTTTGTTCGATGACGAGTTCCCAACGAGATGCCAACTTCATAATGCCCCTCTTATAGAAGCTCGCTTCCCTATTGTCAAAAAACTCGGAGAGCCAATTTTCACAGGACTCTCTTGTGGACAACTTCCGATTACCAAGCGCGTTCGTCATGGACAGAAATAGGTGGTAATCACTTGGTGCGAGATCCGGACTATACGGTGGATGCAAAAAAACCTCCCATCCGAGCTCCCGAAGCTTCTGGCGCGTCACCAAAGATGTGTGTGGCCTGGCGTTGTCCTGATGGAAGACAATTCGGCCTCTGTTGATCAAAGATGGCCTCTTCTGCATGAGTGCTGCATTCAAGCGGTCCAGTTGTTGGCAGTACAGGTCCGAATTGAGCGTTTGGCCATAGGGGAGCAGCTCATAGTGGATGATTCCCTGCCAATCCCACCAAACACACAGAAGAACCTTCCTGGCCGTCAATCCAGGCTTGGCCACCGTCTGGGCAGCTTCCCCGCTTTTCGACCACGACCCTTTACGCTTCACGTTGTCGTAAGTGACCCACTTTTCATCGCCAGTCACCATCCGCTTCAAAAACGGGTCGATTTTGTTGCGATTCAGAAGCGATTCGCATGCATCCATACGGTCAAAAATGTTTTTTTGCGTCAAGTCGTGTGGCACCCATACATCGAGCTTCTTTTTCAATCCAAGCTTCTTCAAATGGTTTATAACGGTTTGATGACTCATGCCCAGCTCTTGGCCGATGCTACGGCTGCTACTATGCCGGTCTCATTCGATCAATTCAGCGATTTTATCGCAATTTTCGACAACAGGCCTTTCGGACCGTGGCGCATCTTCGATCACCTCTGCACCAGAACGAAAACGTTGAAACTATCGTTGTGCGGTGGAAATGGAAACTGTATCGGGTCCATAAACTGCACAAATTTTATTGGCAGCATGAGATGCATTTTTGCCTTTATCGTAGTAGTACTGTAAAATATGCCGTATTTTCTCTTTATTTTGCTCCATGTTTGCGACGCTATAACTCACGAACGACTAAAAGCAAACAACAATTAATCAAACACGTATTAGCACGTGAAAAGAGCTTTCCAAAAAGCTCTAGCGTGAACCGATGCGACGAATACAACTAGAACTACGCGCTTGCAAAGACAAGCTTGCGGAAATACCGCAAGACTTTTTTGACAACCCAATATATTTATAATTATTATTTATGTTTATTGAGAATCTTCAATTAACTTACATTTTAAATTGATATACACTTAATTCTGTTTTTGCGCGAATTTTTAGGCGAATTTGATTTAACGCGATTCAAAAAAAATTATTCCTTTAAGTTTTTACGCAATATAATTTGAGATAACACCATTTTAAAGATCCTCAAGTATGTAGATGTACGCCATATTTCATAATTCTATTCAATACCCTTCAAAAACTATATGTATATAATTTCCAATTCATTTCAATAAACCAAAAATCGAGCCATATTTTCTGAAACACAACATTTTCACTGTAAGCATAACAAAGTACTATATATTACAAACTGGTAATTAAAATAATAAGTTTATGATGTTCTATTAATGCGTTTGTTCATGGTGGTATTCTTCATTTATTGCGCGACGAACCCGATGTGGGTTTAGGCCTCATGATGGTTATACCAATTAAATTATGATTAGCACTCACCCATCCCACAACCATCTTCTCATTATTAGTACTCTTTAGAGATGTAACATGGCTATTAGGAAGACATAACGATTTAGTTGATGAGACACCACGATGTTATGTGTGAATTCCTATTTCATACTTTCCCTTGCTTGGCCTTTCAGTTGTATTACTTTTTTTATGACATATTCCCATTCTCCTTAATGGGGAATTAAATTGAATAATCTTAAAAATCTGTGCATGTGGACTTCACGAACAAAAAAATCAGATATTTTCCGTTACTTATATTTAGATGGTGTACATATTCCACACTCCGATACTGCGAATATATTGGAATGACACTAGACACTAAGCTCCGGTGGCTTGAGCATGTAAGGAAAAAAAAAATGAAAGCTAAAAATTTCATTCATTGGAGTAGTTAATTGGGAGAAGGTCCACGCTCTCAATTGCTAACAAAATCATGCTATGCAAGCAAGTCCTGACGCCTATCTGGTTATATGGAGCCCAACTATGGGGCTGCACATAAACAAAAAATCGGCAGACCATTCAAAAATTCCAAAACATTGTGCTTAGGGCAATCACAAATGCTCCATGGTACGTCCGTGACTGTGATTTGCATAGAGATCTTAATATCACAACCGTCGATGAAGAGATCACGTGCTATGCAAAGTCCCATCATAATAGACGGAGCACACACGTCAATCCTGGAGCATTCTACCTTATTCAGACTAACCAGGCTATGCGTAGACTTAAACTGTATTAATTAAAAAAAATATTGCTCCTATAGGACTAATCGGACTAAAAAACGGATTTTGAACAAAATTTGTAGCATTTCGTTTGTTTGCAAAGATATTAGGACCAAATTTTGGAAGTTTTTTATAGTTCCTAAGCACTGTACCAAATTTAATCAAAATCGGTTAAATATATCATATAGCTACCATAGGACCGATCGGCCAAAAAAGCTTTTTTTAAGCAAATAGTAATTTGGCAATCAACTATCTATTGGTGTTCTTAAGCAATATTCCGGATTTTATTGCAAGCTAGTGGTACAGGCAGTGGCGAAGCGAGAGCTTTGAAGGTGGGGGGTGATGATCCTCAACAAATTACCGACTGCATGAATAGTAATTGGGTAAAAGTGATTAGTTAAATTCAAAATTTTTCGACTGCTGGATTTTTGAGGGGGTATCACACCCCCCACACCACCGCCCCGCTGTGCTCCTGGGTACAGGGTAAAGTCGTCCGCACACGACTTTAACTACGCCATTTTATTATGGTAATTTTGTTCGTAAAAGTACAAAGGGTATAATAGATTTGTGCAATGTATGTAACGGACAGAAGGAGGCGTTGCAGACCTTTATAACAAAATGCTTATCATAACCGTGGGTAGCCTTAGATCTCGGAGATTATAAGAGCAAGAGATACAAAACTTTACCACCTGACGCGCAAATTTCCTAAAAAGATGAAGTTTGTTGAATCTTGTAAATATCTTCCTCCGTTTCCGCAGATTTTCGCGGCTTTTAGCCAAACCGTTTTTCATTTTGATCTAAAAGACAGAGCGATGAGTCATAACTCATGCATCCGAATGTTAAATTTGAACCATATTGGACAAATACAACAAAAGTTATAGGCATAAATGTACAAATTTCACCTCTCCTTGCCAATAAACGGCGTCAATATTTGAGTCTACGTAATAAGGGTAATACGCGACCTGGAATCACAAGGTAGGCTAATTCATCGGTATAAATTTTCAAAGCCTGTAGATATGAATATTTGACCCAAAAAAAAAAAACAGTGTTCCAATTGGATGATTCTTCTTAGAAGGAATTTGCAGGAATACAATTTTTTCGCGATAAAGGCTAAAGGGTATTACACTGTCGGGCACCAAAAAATAGTCAAAGCGTCAAATCAACTGTTAAAATTCGAAATCGAGTCATAGAAGTTGATAACACTACTTTGCTCGTTTTTTAGTGTAATTTTATGGCAATCTTTTTCTTTTCTTAAAGGGCTAGACAGAGACAAGAAAAAGCCACATAACAAAAAGACAGAGTTATTTTGGTACCAAAAGAAAAGTGTTGGTTAATTATCAATAATCAGCTGCTTTTTGTTTACAAATAGCAAATACAGTGTGCCACTAAAGTCATAGTACAGCAGGCGATTTTACACTTAAACGCGAATTCCTCTCATATTGTTTAAATTTTCAAAAACTAATGATGAGGTTTTCTTAAATATATATTATTAAACAATTATCAAAAATAAAAACAACAATTCATTAACAAGTTTCTTTAAATTCTAAGAAAATGTAAAAAATGGCATTAATTCAGCGCCACAAAAGTCTTACTACACTTAGACGGAATACCGAATTTACGTTGTTGCAGCTGGTTTGTTTTGATTTTTGCAACGGGACTTTTTTGCATATGCTTTGCTTTACTTTCGTATGCGCGTATGGGAATTTTCCGCTGCCAACATTTGCCTTAATAACTGTAAACGTGACGCGTAAGCTCCTTTCAATTGAAGAACGCAAAATATTATTAAATTTACACGTTAAAGATGGAAAATCGTATTCCGAAATTGGAAAAATTTTGTCAAGACCCCGGTCAAGAGTCCAAAAGGTCATAACTCCTTCAAAAAACGAAGATTAGGTTAAAAACAAGCCCAGGAATAGTCGTCCGACGAAATTAAATAATAGAGACAAACGCAGCGTTAAACATATTATAGACAAAGACCCATTCCAAAGCGATGTAAAAATCAGTTCGATTATCTCAACAACACTTCAAAAGACTGTGCATCCGGAAACCATTCGAAGTACCATAAAATAGTTCGGAATTTGCTCATACACACCACGACAAAAGCCACATGTCCATCTTCGTTTCTTAAAGGAGTTATGACCTTTTGGACTCGACCGGGGTCTTGACAAAATTTTTTCAATTTCGGAATACGATTTTCCATCTTTAACGTGTAAATTCAATAATATTTTGCGTTCTTCAATTGAAAGGAGCTTACGCGTCACGTTTACAGTTAATAAGGCAAATGTTTTTTAAACATTTTTTTAGCAGATTTTAAAACATGAGCGTTTATTATTTATGCTATTTTGTATAAACAATGCTATAATAATGACATACATTTCAATTGCAATGTTGGATGAAGAAACAAAGCGACAATAGGAGGCAAAACCCAATAAAGGGCGAAGGGTTTCGGTGAACCCACAGTTAATGTGCAGAGTTGAGTGTAGATAATTTTGCATAGAATTGTTTTAAAGCACTTTAATGTTACAATTGAATTATTTTAGTATTATAGCTATTTTCTTATAATTTTCCAACGATCCGCAACGATTTTGTCGACCAGCCATTATTTTTCATGTTCAATATAACTACTTGACCTTAAATTTTGTTTATGGCGCCAAATCCGAACAGCTGATTTATTGCTGAAAGCGCCATCTATGGCCAGGTTTTGGCGTCAAAAATCAAAAAATCAACCAACACTGGTACACTACATACTACCTCGGAGAACGGTTTGGGACCAAACGTTTGTGAGGTGTTTTTTTATTTGAAGTTTTCTTTTGTTTGCGTGTCTGCGTCTAGCCCTTAATCAGAGAGTACTAAAATATAGAGGCGAGATTCTCTCTTGAGTGTAAATCTTCGAATAATCGCGTGCCAGGTGGGGGTCGAAAACAACAATGTTTGCATGTGCTTGCATATGCTTTTACACCAAGCGTCCCCAACTCGGCGCGCGATCGTTCAACGGGAAAAATAAACTTTATGAGTTATTTCGCCTCTATATACTTTAGTACTCTCTGCCTTAATGCTAAAACTAAGCTAACATTTTCTGTAAACTTAACATAGGTATAAAAATATCCGTTATGGTATAGTTTTCAGAGGGGACGTGACTTAACAAGTAAGTTGTTAATATTATGCAAATATCGCATTCCAGGGAAGACTTACAAAAATGCATAGAATTTAGGCAATAAGTGGAAGTTATGAACACTATATACTTAAAACGCAGCACAGAGAAGACAGAGAGTTTATGTTTGGAGTCATTAGTTTGGAACAAAAGTGATAGTACAAAAGAGTGATATGCTACAATTTGCCATAAATTAATGAGGTTTTCCGTCTTAGTAAGCCTCAAATGATTCTTAACCCTAAAAAGAATTTGTTTTTCGAGTTTGTTTCGTTTAAATTACACAGTACTACAGTGATTTAGCACTTTTCAAGTGACCTAGTGTACGTTGTAGGTCTTGACGAGTAGATCACGATAATGTGTTTCAAAATTGTCTAGCACCCCGAAATTCTCAAGTTATTGCTTAAAAACCGTTTTTCGTGTAGTACGATCACTCCAACAATCACAATGTCGTCATTTTTCAACCGAATTTCGATTGCTTTACGGTTTTGGAAAGACGAAGCTTTAAGATGATATACATTTGTTTATACTTCATACAAAACAACTACGAGATTTTTTAAAAGTTATCTAAGATTAACATTTTTTTCCCCCGTTTTTCACACTTTGACGTCTTTTTTGTATAACAAAAATCTACTCGTCAAGACCTACAACGTACACTAGGTCACTTGAAAAGTGTTTTGATTTTTTTTTGATTTTGTAGTACTTGTTATTATTGATGTTAATGACAAAATATATATGCAGAGCGGGACACTGATACCATGCGCAGATCGCAGAGCAGACATGTTGAAGATGTTAGGCGAAAAGACCAAGTAAAAAAAGTGTGCATAAAACACAGCTAATAGAAAACTTAGAGCTAAGGACTACATAGATCGCATAGCGGATAGGTTAGGCGAGAATAGCATGTAATGAAGCCAGGTTTGAGGGATCATCAATAAATTACGTGACGCTGATTTTCTTTAAAATAGACACCCCCCTCGCCCTGTCAAACAGTAAGGGAATACTTTTGAAGATTTCCCAAATGATTTTGTGTCTCGTAGTGGAGTACCTGTTGCACCGCACCAGGTGAGAGACAGCCGATTCTGGTTATGATCTCAGATTGATTGTGTATTTTTACATAAGTTGTTGGTTCTTTCCCATAATGATATACGTTTTTATTTTCAGATTTAAAAACAAATGCAACAACTGAACAGTTGAGTACAATTGAAACGAAGCCACTTCCAACAAAAAATACAAATAAAAAAGACGGAATTAAACCAACAAAATCCTTAATGCCAACTATTTTTCAACACCCAAACATTGATGATGACACAGAAAATGCATCAATTGCTCATTACACGAATGCTATTCGGAATGACTCAATCATTCCAATAACTAATTTTATTAGTAACCCAGAATACGATTTACTTTCACGACAACCAGAGGAATATGCAGAAGAAACCTATCGTTTGATTAACTTAAAGTCCAAAAGTGACTCCGAAAGGCAACGAAATACGCTTTCTTTAAAAAAGAACACACAAACTTATCCATCTGGCGTATTTATTGCAAGTGAAGCTAGCACAAAAACTAGCCATCTGCCAACAAGAGAATCTAATTTATTAGTAACATACACTTCAAGCAAATTTGACAACTCCAATTTGACAATAAATGAACGAAAGAATAAAAGCCGTTTAACATCTCCGGTTCGAGTGTTAAAAACTGCAGCTATTCAGGCAACCAAAGTTACTAAAGGATCAAATCAGTATGGATCATCTAAACATCAACGAAAAAATTCGCACACCCCTCGAGACACTGTGTCTAAAACAAAAGGAACAACAAGTACAAGAAAATCTTCTCGTCAAAAAGGAAAGAGGTAAAGGTATTGTTGCGAAAATTGTTTACGTACGTTATGAGCACTTGCCGCAGTATTAAAAATTAGTTCAATTTTAATATGTTTATTTTATTTTAATGTGTATTTCAATGTGTATAAAGTGTGTAATGTTATATCTATACGTTGCTGCAGTAGCGAGCTTTTAAAAACAGCATGCACAGATCGAACATACGATTTTACGGCAAATTTACCGTTGCTGTTGTTTTGAATGTTGCTTCCATTCAGAGTTAGGGTGGTCCCAAAACTCTGACCATTGGCAATAAATTTCAGCAACAGGTATAATAACATTGTTATTATAACACATTTTAATCCAAGCCGAAGTTTGCTTAAATATGAATATGTAGGTAGGTTTAAATCTATTATATACAAAGAAGGAAGGTAAAATCATAATCATAATAATCACAATCGCAGTTTAATTTTACACTATCACGTATGTGCCAGGTTTTAATTCCGACAGAATGAAATCTTTTCCAATTTATGATAGTCACAGTCATGTTGAAATCAATTTTGATATATGACATACGTTTTCTAAAGACTTTTGACTGATTTCGATTTATATAATTTACTATTGTTCTATATTTTCCGCTAATTGTCAACTGATTTTGATTAATTGTGGTACAACGAAACATTATGTTAAGTTTCGATTTCAACAATCGAAAAACAAACAAATAAGCCCCTCGATTAGATTCTTTATTGAGCTATAATGATATATGACAGATTTTAATTAAATATACGCACCCCCGTATCTTCTTTAAAGATTTTGGTAACGGTTTGAAAGGTTAGGTTCACTTAGGCCAAGGATAGGCTCGTTGCGATACCGCTAGAGTGAGCTAGTTCACCACTCTTCCCCACTTGAGAGGTCCCCTACGAAAGGTGAGGAACCCATCCGCTTGCCTCAATAAACCTAAAAAGGCAGTTTGGACTCTGTTCAGAGAGCTGAGATAAATCGTCTAGAAAGTGTAAATGTAGGAACCTAAACCTTTTACTGCCCAGTTCAGGGCAGTGACAGACGAAGGGTTCCACCGTCTCCAGCTCCTCTTCATCGCCACAGCTTCTACAGAAGTCATGGTGGGGAGCATTCAACCTGGATGCGTGGTTTCTTACCAACCAGTGTCACGTGATGGCACGGATAACAGATGAGCACTGGGCTCTATTCAGACAGCAAAGTTTTTTGGTTCTTTTACTGCAGTATGTCGGACAAGTTTGCCGCGAGATTCTACACGTGTTCGATATCCGATTCCACGTTTTATTTGCACAGAGAGCGAAAAAATTTCGTATTTTCAATTTACAGCTGGCCATAGGTATACCCAGGCCCTCCTTGTCTAAAAGGAGGATGCTGGTAGTTCCTCTTCTAGCCAGTTCATCCGCAATGCAGTTTCCCTCAAAGTCCCTATGTCCTGGGACCCATATCAGGTGGATTGAAAACTGCTCAGCTATCTCCCCTAGAGACAAGTCAGTGAATGACTGACTTCATACACGAAGTCATCGAAACTAATAATAATTCATAATAGCCGCTTGGCTGTCCGAATATATACAGATGTTCTTATCTTGAACTTGTCAGTTTCTTATTGTTATTGAAGCCTCCCGAATTGCTGCGACCTCTGCCTGAAAGACACTGCAGTGGTCCAGGAGCCTAAAAGCAATTGTAATATTGAAATTCTCAACGTAGACGCCTCCCCCTACACGGTTGTCTAGCTTGGAACCGTCCGTGTATACCTTTATCGAATGGCTTGTTTTCCCTACCTTATTCAGTGGTAGGAGGTTCAGAATAGCTTCTAATACTTCGTTTGGCGTGGAGCGTAGAGCACCACTAATTGTAGGTTCGGCGGTTCGCTGAACCTTACTTAACTTTTAAAGGTTGATCCCCTTATCTAAGGTAGGCCACCAGATCGAGACTCCATACATGAGTATGGGTCTAACAATGGCAGTGTACAGCCAGTAGACTATGTTTGGAGACATGCTCCATTTAAGTCCAATGGCTTTCTTTTGGGTTACACACCTGAAACAGCTGAGGATCTGGATCCTCCGGCTTGGCTGAGACCCATACTCAGGCTCTCGGACTAATGGGGACATCCGACCTGTCCACCGCCACTAGCTTAGCTCCTGGATATACCGCTCTAAGAGCTGCTATTGCCTTCTTGTAGGCCACGGTCGAGCGGATGTCTTGTTTTTATTACTCCGAGATGCCATTCGGCGTCATTGCAGAGTGGTCCTCCACTTCTCTTCAAATCATCCAGAAAGCGATCCTGCAGCTCATTTTCCACACCTTTCCATAAGTTTCGAGTTCAAAACCATCCTTGTTGCCCTTGTCTAGGACACCAAGGAGGATCTTATCCCTCTTAAGTTCGGCAAAGGAGCGGTTGAGGGCTGCGGTCGCGTCCTTTATGGCGCAGGTGTAGGTTCCTCTGCAGATCTCTGCCGCTTGACCTGGGCTTAGGTTTCCCTGGGGTTGCTGGCTGGAAATCCGGCGGATACCTTTACTAGTTTCTTACCCTCCGGTGTGACCTCCGGAGTGATAAGATTCTTTTGTAGAATTTCTCCTGCCCGTCGCCTGTCTTGGTAAGACGGTTTTGTTGGTGGTGGCTTGAAAAGAAATCTTTAAAAAAAATCCGTAGGTGCCACAGAAATCTCAAAGATTTAATTTTTCGAACAATTAATTTCAAATGTTTATTCTTGCAAAAAATGGCAACAAAGGATTTAGACACTTATTTAAATAAATGTTTATTGACAGTAATCCAATAAAATGTATTCTTTATTACATTAAGCGATAATTATTAGCATATTTTGCATCATTTTGCTTTCCATTTGTATAAAATAAATTTAAATGAAGTTTTAATTATTAGTTCCGCCCAATACAAAAGTTTGTATGACAACCCGACTCAACAGCTGATAGAAAATAGAAAAAAAAAATTTTAAATGCGTATTGCAGGATTATTGGCCATTAAGGCTTTACAAAAAACACCCGAACAACGAAAAAATCAAGCGAAAGTGTTGAAGAGCCTTTAAATCGCTTTAATCAGGCATGTTCTAGATTTCGATTCCAACAAGAGTTGACTCGTTTTGAAAAGTTTGGCTCGCAGCTGTCGAAATGAAAAGTATTTTCCTTTGTTTACTTAAATAAACGGATTAATAACCCTTAAATAAATTTTGTATTATTTTTTAATGTTTTAAGAAATTTTAGATGACTTGGAGTTATATGATATAGTCAAGCGATTTTGCTCAAATTTGGTACAATGCTTGGGAACTATAAAAAACTTTTTAATTTATTTAAAAATTTTGCACAATTTATTTTATACATATTGTAAGCCATCTGTTGAGTCGCCAATATTTTTTGAAAACTATTTAGTAATCAAACGAATTTGTAATATTTTAAATAGTATTTAATGTTTGTTTCGAAAATATGTTTTGTGTATTATATATGTGTTTTTGTAGTACAATGTTTTTAAGTGTTAGTGTGTGTAAGTTTTATGTCAAGTCGCGAGCCGACTTGACAACGAGAGTTAGTTTTGTACAATGTGTTTTGAGTATGTAAGTTGAATGTCAAGGCGCGAGCCGACTTGACAACGAGAGTTAATGTTCTACACTGAATTGAGTGCATTAGATGGTTCAGCACCAAAGAGTATGAAATCATATAGAGGGAACAATTCGCTCTGAGCTTTTATTACCGTTGAACTTTTGCGCAGTGCGATAGGCTCACATGGTGTAAAAGCAAATTCAAAGCCAAAACAAACACAAGGCAACAACAATAAGCCACAGCAATCGCAGTCGATGTGTGTTTTGTTTTGCGCTTGTGCGTTTGTTTGACATAGTCAAAAGCAAAATAGAAGGCATGGTGCATGCTGCATAAAATGCATTTGAGCTACATTTTTTAATCAATCGAAACCAAAGCAAAGCGATAGTAGGGAGTAATATTTCAATTTTATTATTATTTTTTATTAACAAGGGCATTCTGAAGTTTAACAAAAAGCATGTCCTATATATTTTTAGCAGTCGATAATCATTGATTACAAATCAACAAAAAAAAAATAAATGCATTGTAATATAAATAGTTGCAGCATATTCAAATTGCAAATTAAAACCCAACCGATTTACATACAAGACAAATCTGCAGCAAACATAAATTTACAAACTAACTTTAACAGCAAAAGCAATGTAAGCCGGATCCAAACACAAAATGCCACAAAGAAGTGAACATTGTTGGTGTTTATTTCGTTTGTTTTACTTTGAATTGTTTGCATGAGCCAATCCCAAAACGAAATCTTTTCGGAGCTTTTACTCAAGAGCGAATTGTTCCCTCTATACAATTTACTGGTTTATATTGCCTTTGTGCTGACGGCCTTGACTAACAAGTGCTGTACTGAGATGCAAATTTAATCTATTTATGAATCATAATTTTTCACTTCTTTCTTGATATCTATTTCAATTAGCTTGTAATTTATAACACTAAATCATTTTCTATGACAATTCAAATGAAAATAGTACTTTTTTATTGTGGCTGCTCTTGTTGAGAAGAACCATTAAAGTTAAAATATTATTACTAACTTATTTTTTTTTTGAAAATTAAGTCGAGAGATCTGCAACTATTAAGGAATAAATTTGTATATTTTTAATAATAACATAACATAAAATTTGATTTTTTCCGCCTTGTACTTTCTTGACAAGCTGCATATATGTACATATATTGTACAATTTTATTTTTTATTGCATTTTTAATCTTTTAGATTGAAATCTCTAGCATTTGCACAGATATAATCTACATAAACTTCGTATCAATAGTTTCCTTTATATATGTACATATGCTGTTAATTGGGCAAAATGTTAAAATATATGTATGTACCTACTACACCTACATGCATATACATACATATGCTTGCCTGCGCCTTTACTATTGACGATATAAAGTCAGCGTATAATACCAAACGAAAATGAATGCCTTGGCTGTTACTTTACAGAGGCCAGTTTGTATAGAAACTGTTAAACAGAATGTCAACACAGTCTGATCCAATGCTTCGGCACACCGAGCGCTTGTGTATGCATGTGTTACCGACCAATGCTTGCCTTCTATTTTGCTTTTGACTATGTCAAACAAACGCACAAGCGCAAAACAAAACACACATCGACTGCGATTGCTGTGGCTTATTGTTGTTGCCTTGTGTTTGTTTTGGCTTTGAATTTGCTTTTACACCATGTGAGCCTATCGCACTGCGCAAAAGTTCAACGGTAATAAAAGCTCAGAGCGAATTGTTCCCTCTATATGATTTCATACTCTTTGGTTGCTTGGTGCAAAAGCATATGCACGCACATGCAAACATTGTTGTAAAAGAACTTTATCTGGCGCACGAAAATTTTAACATTTTTGCTAAAGAGAGAATTTTCGCCTCTTGTATTTAGTTCTCTCTGACCAAGTGTTCGTGTTAACAGCAGAGTAATGTTATGTCTTTTGTTTATTTATTTGGCTGCTGGACCAAACACCATCCATTAATAAAATTTTCTTCGAATTTACTTGTGCAACACGACAACACATAACTTTTCGAAGTTCTGTTGTGTCTAAATCTATAAAACCTAACTTTCATTCCACTCGTTTTGGTTTTGCATGTACATAAAATTTGAATAGACATTTGTTGTAATAAAAAATATGTAATTAAAATTATCCTTGATTCGTTTAAGTGAGCTTAAAACAGAAAAAAAAAAAATAAAACAAAATTAATTTTAGTGACATTAATGCGTTAATTTAAGTAAACAAAGCAAAATACTTTTCATTTCGACAGCTGCGAGCCAAACTTTGCAAAACGACCCGACTCTTGTCGAAATCGAAATCTAGAACATGCCTGCATGCCTGATTTTCATTTAAACCTAAACTGCTGAACTATTGACAATCACAACCATGCCTAACGTGCCAAACATTGCCACTTTCTGAGAAAAGGTGCACAGCACTAACTTATTTAGCTATGCATTAAATTCGTAGCACTTTATAATGAAAGCTTAGTTAAAATAAAAAAAAAAATTAAACAATTATTTGACTATCAGTCAACATCAAAACATCTATTAATATGCCAAAATAATTACTTCGAAATGATTTGCTTGAAAAGATTTTGCATGTTGACACAGAATGCCAAATGCTCCAAAGATTTTAATATAGATTTTGTAAAAATAAAAATCATGAATTAAAACCTTAGATTTAGCAAAATATATAAAAACACATATTTTAGAAATGGAACAAACTTGTTTAATAAATTAGGTTTTATGAGTGAATTTAATCAAATCAAAATCAATTTTTCAACGGCTTTGAAACCGTTGCGAATCATGTCTGTGGCACCAAGAATTGGAATTATAAGGAATTTGGCAAGAAATGGTTTTCTGTTGCACCCCAATAATTTGCGTAGCGCTATCTGAGCTTGTATCCCACTAAACATAAACTGATTTTGTTTTTTCTGCCACACAGCACCCATTAATATTAATTATACCATGAACAGCACCAAAGCCACGGCATACCAATGCTGGAGCGCTTTAGGGAGAGGAAAAAAGAAGCATGCTCTTTAAGCAAGATGTCATGGTCATGGTATAATAAAATCGGGTAGAGTAATGCTGCCGGCGTGTTCCCCCAATTTCAGTAAGATTATTCACGTGGCCCTAATGAACAAATCTACATGCAAATTTCATCGATGCGGGCCTTACATTGTATTTATTATATTATATTAATTAATAGGTGTCCTCTTATTAATTTATCTGTTAACCTTTCTATATTTATTTTAAGGAGGAACAAGAACTCAATGTTGTCAACATCACCTATTGTGCCATCATTAATTGAACCCAACTCACGACGCTTGCACAAAACTACTAAAGTTACGACTCCTGGTTTCGATCACGAAACAACGCCTACTCAATACGTACATAAACTTAACAGGCGACCAGGTCGTTGGCAATATAAATCGTCACCAAAACCAAAGGTTAATATTAGAAAGCAAGTGAACAATGCGACAACGGTCAATTTTCAAAGTGACACCATTAAACTGGGCGACATAACTAATAATGAAAATATAATACAAAATGCTTTCTTGGTAGGCAAAGATTTAGAGGCGTTAGGGTCTCAAAATGACGCCATTTCCAAAAACGATGATGAAGTAAAGTCCAAAAATATTGTACAAACTCTGAATGTAGAAATTTCTACGCCGAATAACTTTGCAGACACATATTATGAAATTGCAACTATTAAAAGTCCATTTATATTTCAGGTAAGATTTTTCGCTACTCATAATCTGTTTTTTAATCTTATTTGAGACTTCGATTTTCGGGCCTTATGTAAATTTATTTATTATTTACCCTAATATTAAAATATTCTTTTACAGTTAAAATGAAAAGTAATTGGCTTTATTTACTTAAATTTATTTTCAAAGGTTTCCTTTATTGCAAATAAAAAAATAGATTTGCTTAAAGGTAGCATTTAGATTTAATATAATCTTAATATTAAAATTAATATTAGTATTAGGGAAAAAAGGAGCTGGTGGAAAACCTTGCAAAAGGGCTGAGACTAAACTTATTACTAAATTTTTAACTAAAGTCTAATACTTAAAGCAAACTCATAACTAGAGCTTGGAATTGAACGATAGATGATGATATTTGGTACAGTGCTTGTTAACTTTAATAAATTTCCTAATGTACATTTTTTCGTTTTCGTTAAAAACAAACGAATTATCGGTCCAAAACAAATGTTTTGGTCTTTTTCGAGGTCCTCTGAAACATCCCTTGGGAGCTATGAAATAAATCTCCGATATAAAAAAATAGGAAATGAAAGGAAGTGTTTCTGCTGTAATGTGTCTTGCGAAAGTCAAGTCGATGGTTGTTTCTTTTAACGTAGTTGACTTAGAAACGTTTGATACGCAATCAAGATTATACGTATATTTCATGAAATTAAGAAACGAATTGTCAGACTTTACGTTTTCGTATCTCTTAATAAAATAACATTTTCTCGGCAGTAGATAATAAATAATAAATAATAGATAAAAAATATACACATGAAACATAAACATATCATGTAAGAATTTTCAATGTGAAGGCATGATATATAACATTAAAAGAAATATTATTGATATATTTTCTATATATATTATGTTATTATATGTATGTATATATTGCTGGCATGAGGCATTTATAATTAATTATGGAAGGCATAAAATAAAGAGAATATATCATTTATCATGTTTATCATGTATATATTTTATATATGACTAGCCGGCCTCCGCTGCGCTCCGGCACGCTCGCTTCGCTCGCTCGTCTAGGTCTTTATCCTACACAGTATATGGTGT
>JBAMAX010001178.1:0-69895 GCA_037043745.1 Chymomyza amoena
ATGTGTCCCTCTCTCTCCCCCTCTCTCTCTCTCTCTCTCTCTCTCTCCCCCCCCCCCCCCCCCCCCCCCCCCCCCCCCCCCCCCCCCCCCCTTTTTTTTTTTTTTTTTTTTGGGGGGGGGGGGGGGGGGGGGGGGGGGGGGGGGGGGGGGGGGGGGGGGGGGGGGGGGGGGGGGGGGGGGGGGGGGGGGGGGGGGGGGGGGGGGGGGGGGGGGGGGGGGGGGGGGGGGGGGGGGGGGGGGGGGGGGGGGGGGGGGGGGGGGGGGGGGGGGGGGCCCCCCCCCCCCCCCCCCCCCCCCCCCCCCCCCCCCCCCCCCCCCCCCCCCCCCCCCCCCCCCCCCCCCCCCCCCCCCCCCCCCCCCCCCCCCCCCCCCCCCCCCCCCCCCCCCCCCCCCCCTCCCCCCCCCCCCCCCCCCCCCCCCCCCCTCTCTCTCTCTCTCTCTCTCTCTCTCCCCCCCCCCCCTCCCTCCCCCCTCTCTCTCTCTCTCTCTCTCTCCTCTCCCCCCCCCCCCCCCCCCCCCCCCCCCCCCCCCCCCCCCCCCCCCCCCCCCCCCCCCCCCCCCCCCCCCCCCCCCCCCCCCCCCCCCCCCCCCCCCCCCCCCCCCCCCCCCCCCCCCCCCCCCCCCCCCCCCCCCCCCCCCCCCCCCCCCCCCCCCCCCCCCCCCCCCCCCCCCCCCCCCCCCCCCCCCCCCCCCCCCCCCCCCCCCCCCCCCCCCCCCCCCCCCCCCCCCCCCCCCCCCCCCCCCCCCCCCCCCCCCCCCCCCCCCCCCCCCCCCCCCCCCCCCCCCCCCCCCCCCCCCCCCCCCCCCCCCCCCCCCCCCCCCCCCCCCCCCCCCCCCCCCCCCCCCCCCCCCCCCCCCCCCCCCCCCCCCCCCCCCCCGCGCGCGGGGGGGGGGGGGGGGGGTAAATATTGAATTTCACCAGAAAAATTAATTCCAATTGAAAGTTTTTAGTAGGAATATGCAGAAATCATTTTTTCGAGAGAAAAAGTACAGGGTATTCCACTGATGGGCACCGCCTCGACTGTTCCAAATTTTTAGTTTTTCGTAATAAAATAAAATATTTTTTTTTTCAACCAAATATAATAAGTTAAATTTTCAAAACATGGTTATATCATTCAACAATCCACCCCAGGTGTTTACGCGAAATTTATTATCTAGGTTAGTCTGTCCTATTACACTGGCCAACATGGTTTAGTTGTTGTAAAGTTAAGGGTCGTTTTCGAAGTAATGTGCTGCATAGATCCGAATCCGGGGACAAAATGGGCCCATAAAGTCAGGATTTTGAGATGTTTGAGATTATGTACCAGAAAAACGGTGTGCCTTCGAATTGATCCCTTGAACTCTTAAATGAAAGGGTAAAAATGATGCCAAATGATATAACTAGACTCTAGTCCCATTAATTTACCAATTTTTAACAGATTAATTAGCAAAACTGATTTTTTTCAGTTTAACCCAGATTAGAAATTTTATTCTATTTTATTTCTTGAAGCCACTAAGTTCCAATTTATATTCGAAGGCGTTTTCTTTTGCTGCGTACTGGCCTTAAGAAGAGACATAATTTGAACTTCTTTTCCCATAGTCAGAAGAAAATAAATTATACACTTTATAATAGAATAAAAAATTATATTTCTGGCTGGGGTTGCTCGTGTCATTAGTAAAGACTTAGTGACATTAAAAAAATACAAAATTGCTTAAAAAATGAAGTTGTCACAAATGTAATGACTGCCACGAGTATTCATAAAGTTCTTATTTTTAAAGCGCTTATCAACACAAAAACTAATTTTTCAGCGGAACAAAGGCGCGTTAAAATGTCAAAACTTTAAACTAAATTTATTGTTATTATGGTCTACTTTTAAAAAATATTAAAAAAAATAAATGTGAGCCAGTTATAGACAAATGGATACACTGCAACTACTTTTCCAAAACAAAAAAAAATATTACTTAAAAAATACAAGAGCTGTCCCAAAATAAGCCTGACATAGCCAGTAAGTTCCCTATTTTGAAAGCTGGCAGGGCCACCATCACTAAAAATAGGTAATCGTTACGTGACGCAGTACTTGCATTTGAAAGAATTTAGTTCAATCAATAATTAGAACACGCTGCACTCTGCACTTTCGTATATGGATGGATGTCATGTAAATCTAAGAAGCAAGTTTGGCGTCTCTGGATTATTAATTCATTAAAAACATATCGATAAAAAGTATTTTAGCAAAAATCTTGCTACCTTCTTGGTCACGTCCCGCCAGTAGAACCAATTAAATTTCGACCGTGTAAAATTATAAAAGTCATTAAAGAGCGATTAAGCACGAAAAATCTACTAGATTTAATTTAAATAGTCCGAAAACGATATCAGCAATCTCTCAAGGGTTGTGTTTGCAGGCGGTTAGTTAGAGATCGCTGAGGTTACCAGATTTACAACATTTTTCTGAGGCAACGATTCATGAAAAATTGGGCCGGGAGAGCCATATTGACTCTATGTTAATCTGAGAGCTTCGGAGAGTTCAATGAGTGATGGGGCTTAAGGGTCTTTATAAGTACAGGCCGCCCTTAATATATATAAAAACAGGCGCCTACTCGGTGGCAGTTAGGGTCCCAAAAAGGTTCCTCGATTTAATATGTTGCGGATTGATCATAGATTCGTGTCTCCTGTTTGACACTACCGGACATGGTTGGCTCTACCAGTAGCCCTACTGAGCATCCTCACCACATCAAGATACCAATCCCCGAGATGGGACAGACTAACAGCTTCCAGTCCAGCGTGTAATATACGCTTAAGTACACTACTCCGAAAATAATGGATACAAATTAAAAAATGATAAGGTGGTATTCTTCAAAAGTGTTTTTCCACAAACTCATAAAGTAATCAAAGTTAATTGAGCTTTCCGAAAGCTCTTCAGATTTCATTCTTCAACTTGAGACCCAGAAATGTATAAAATGCGGGGGCAAACCTTCGTTATGCACAAATTGAAAATATTTCAATATGAAGAACTTCAAGATTCTTATAAGCTTTTTGCTTACTGTCTTATGGATTCTACCAACTGAAGCCTGTTACAACTTTGGAAAGGACATCTCTCATGGTCACAAGAGGTCAGCAGTAAGAAGTAAAGCGGATTTTGAAAAATTGTGCCAGAAATTGTATAGTAGAAAACGCAATGCAGTGACTGATCCGAACCGGTATTGGCCCGATAACACCTTGGTGTACAGCATAAGCCCTGAATTCGGTATATAAGAACTGAATTATTATATAATAACAAGTCATAATAATAATCCACCACTTCTTTTCGACTGCAGATGAGCTAGACGAGGGAACAATTGAAATGGCAATGGAAGAAATGACAAAAGAAAGTTGTATTCGGTTTCGTAAGGCCAGAAATGAGTGGGAACCACATGTTCAAATAACCTATAACAGACACGGAAAATGCAGGTCTGCTGTCGGTTTTCAAAACGGTCTACAAGAACTCACCTTGGGTGATGGTTGTCTACATAATTTTATCATACAGCACGAGCTGTTGCACGCCCTGGGTTTTTATCACATGCAAGTACATCCTGATCGCGATGCTTATGTAGAAATTTTGTATGAAAATATTATTTCTGATGAATTGCACAACTTCTGTAAACTTCCACGTGGACGACTCGATGACTTTGGCGTAGGCTATGACTACGAGAGTGTATTGCATTATGCAGAGAATAATTTCGCTATAAATCCGAAGTTACCCACTATAAGACCGCTTCAGAATGGCACCGTCTTGGGTAATAGAGATGGTCCAACTGATAAGGACTATTTGCGATTGAACAGAGTATACAAATGTCCACAAGCCAAGAATTGAATATGTTTTCAATTAAAGTGCTATATAGAGTTAAATGCATATTAATTCTATACTAAACTATTAAACTCTAAATAAAGAGGAAGCATTATATTTACTCGCTTGTTAATTTATGGGGTGGGCCATCTGTTGATTTGCTTGTATAGCACTCATAATTCGTAATATACTTGTCCAAAGTGGGTGCTGCTACTCAATTTTAGTGATAGATCGCTTAACATCTGAACATGAATATGCTTGTATTTAAAAAAAATAAAGGCGTACGTAAAGTCTGGCGACTTTGGGATACCCTGTACCACTAACTTACAATAAAATACGGTTCCTTCATAAAAAGCCAAAAACAAAAGAATTTTGAAGCAAACATTTTTTTTTGACCGATTGTTCCTATGAGAACTAAATTATATAGTCAACCGACTTCGATCAAATTTGACTTTACTTGTACTTTACTTTGTACTTTAATACCTTAAAAAATAACTGAATGCTGAATTTAGTCCAAATATCTTTACAAACAAACTTAACACAACGAATTTTGTATAAAAAACGATTTTTTGGACCGATTCCTCCTATGGGAGCTATATGATATAGTCTACCGATTTTAATAAAATTTGGTGCAATGTTTAAGAACTATAAAAAACTTACAAGTGGAAAAATTTAATTCAAACAAACGAAATACAACAAATTTTGTTCAAAAATAGATTTTTTGGAAGATGGGAGCTATATGATATGGTCAACCGATTTTATTCAAATTTTGTACAATGCTTGGGTACTCTAAAAAACTTTCAAATGGCAAATTTGGTTACGATACCTTCATAAACAAACGAATTATCCATCTATAAACTTTTTTTTTGTCGAGGTCGTCTCAAACACCCATATGGGAGCTATATAATGTATCACCGATATCAAAAAAATTAAAATAAACTTTTCTCCTATAGAAATATATATGGGATCTAATGTGAAAGTTTGGTTACTCTAGCTCTTACCATCTCAGAGATCTAGGCGTTCAAACGTACAGACGCACATTGGTATATCAATTTCTCTATTTAACCTGATCATATTTTAGGTATGTTTGGGGTGTCTCCGACGACTCCTTCTATATGTTACATACATTTTTGGCGTGCACAAACTTAATATACACTTTGTACCATACGGTACAGGGTTTAAATATACAAACAGTGTCAATATATGACTTAACCTAATTATGGTTACAAGTGATCTCGAATCACAATTTTTGGTAAACTGATTCATGTTTACGGAACATTTACGCGACTTATACGTATAAATTCGAATTTTACCAAAAGAAAATTAATTCTAATTGGAATTTTTTTTTGTAGGAATACGCTGAAAAATTTTTTTCCGAGAAAAAATACAGGGTATTCCACTGTCGGGCACCCCCTCGACTGTACCACATTTTTTTTTTATTATTTAATTCTCTATATACATTTTTTTTATTTAATTTAATTATAAAACTTTTTTTTTTAGTGACAAATACCAATTTGATGTCAGCAGCGAGAAGCCGATGCGGAGAACTGCGCGATAACGACATCATAATTCTTTTTTTGGTATGACTCCAAGAAAATTTTGGTTACCCATCAAGGTATTTACAAAAAATCACCACCGAAAAAATATGAACTTTCGTTTATTTTTCACATAACTCTCGAAACTTGTAGCAAAGCATAATCAAATTTGCCTCCTCGGAAGTCTACATAAATATAAAGTCTTTACTATGCCATATCCTTTTAAAATATGACAGAACTGATTTCTTTGTATGCCATACCTCAACATACTTATTCACTGAACTAATGCACTTCTAAATATACTCTTTACTTTATACTTTGCGTCAAGTGCTTAGTATGAAAATAACGTGCGGCTGATGCGGTTAGGCGCTGCAATTAAAATAGGAACTTAAAAGTTTACGCGTTGAAAAAAGTTATTGAAATAAGTAAGTGATATAAATAAATATCATAAATATTTGCAAATAAATAAAAAAGTTTAAATAGTGAATTGAAGAAAGTCCATAAATTACTGCGCAATAAAAATAAAAAGTTGAAAAAAGAAGGCAAATCGAAAATGCCAGTGAAGTGCGTGAGTGCGAAAAGGTGCGTGAGCAGATCTGTGCCGTGATTTTTTTTTTTTTTTTTTTAATTTTTTTTTGTGCAGTGAAAGTGTCAAGTGCATGAAAGTATGAGAGTAGTGAGAGAATAACAAAGTTAGGGATGTTCTATACCAGAAAAAAAATTCAGTCGAAGTATTGAGTATTCCAAAAAAATTCGATACCGATCCGTTTCGATTTTTTCAAAAAGAAATCGATATCGACGGTATCGGTATTGATTATTTAACTTTTAAGAATTTAACTTTAAACTTAGAATAAAAGAAACTGTTTCTTATTTACACGCAGTGGTTTTTTTACTCTGTTTACTCTATTAATTTTACGACCACCAAATATGAAATAAAAGAGTCTAGCTGAATAAGACTGGGAACTGCCCCCAAAGATTTTTGAAAAGTAATGCATCGAATTGCATCATTACTTTTCAAACATGTATCTAGACCCTTTATTTCGATACCAATACTAAGCAAATTGGTATCGTATCGACAATTAAAAGTATATTGAAAATATCGGATCGGTATCGCGCATCCCTAATTTAGTATTCATTTCTATCTCGTGCAAATATAAAAAAATTTTTTTTGTTTTTTTTTTCGTGCAGTGAGAGTGTCAAGTGCAAGAGAGTAGTGAGAGAGAAAAACAAATATTGCTCTCTTGGCTCTCTTATTTTTATATTGTGTTTGAAAGCTAATAAGTGTAAGCGGCAAAGCTAATTTGCATCCAATTCAATCTCGTGCAAATATAAAGCCATTTTTTTGTTTTTTTTTTATGTGCATATGTGTGTGTGTGTAAGGAGCAAGATTGCTCTCTTTAGTTTCTGTTTTCCTCTATTTTTTTAAGTGCATTACACGTAAGTAAGTGTGAACGGCACAGCTAATCTGCAATACGATCGCGCGGGAAATATAAAGTTCAAAATAAAATTTGCGTTTCGTTTTAATAACAAAAAGTTAATATTAATAATAATTTAATAAATTTAAATAATAAGCAATAATTGTATCGCAATTTGCTGAATATGAAAATCAATTAAAAACGAAAAGTTTGCGCAGGTAAGTGAGCAAAATTTTTATTATAACTATGGTTAAACATATTTATTTATAATTTGCTTATCAAGGTTAATATATAACAATAATAACAATATTAAATAGAACAAATTATTATACCAGAAGCTCTACTGTTCCTGTTAGCTACTCAAAAATGTAGTTAATTAATACTCATTTGTGAAGGTTTTCGAGGAGTAGGATATTATAAACTTAAGTAGGATATTATAGGTTAGGTTAGGTAACGGTAACACACTTAGGCCTAAATCGTTCCATTGTGATACCGCAGATCTCCCTTTAGCTCTTCATCTGAGATAATCACGCTAGAAAGATTCCCATCCCATTGCCGCTTTGTAGCTAAAAATCTTCCTTGGACATATAGATGCTAGCTCAGCGAGGTTATGAAGGAAGTAATTTCCCAGGTGTTTATTCCGACGTTTGCTAAGACCCTCGTAATCGTTGTTGTGGGTTCGACAAAGGCCTATATGCACTGCGACCAGTTTGATCTTTTGTGCACACGTTTCTATTTAGACGTCCATTATATCGAGGAAACTGTCCAGCTCCTTCACAGGGAGCTTTCGAAGGTCTTCATCTGCAAGTAGGTATGGAGTGTCTTTAGACTTTTCCTGTTTAGGGTGAGCATAATAATGTTCGCTCTTTTGCCGCTAAAGTTCAAGAATTTTTTGGAGTGGTCAAGGCTGTCAAGGCCATTCCAGTATTCTGTGACTTTTTGTCGATGGGTTTTGTTGAAGCCAAAACAGGGAGATGGGCCTATAAATAGCTTTTCCGCCCCTTTTTTGACGTAAAGCTGCGCTTTTCATTACCTTCATGGCGCCAGTTGGTTAAGTGCATTGCTCCACTCTATAAGGACTTTAATAGTAAATGTGTAGCTCTTTAGTGACTCGAGGACTGATTGACTATTTGAGAGTATTTTCATCTTAACTCTTTTGAGTCCTCTTTTATATATAAGCTCCACTGTTTCCATTATGGCGTACAGTTTCGCTTGGAAAATTTAGGTGTCATTGCTTAAGGTAATTGATTTGTGTGCTCTGGGACCCACTATTCCTGCTTCTACCTCTTGGAGCGTTTTTGATCCATCTGTTTACCATTTTTGTCAGTCGTCATGTAACCAGATTGGATTAGCATTTCATTCCCTTTTTTTATGGAAAAATGACTTTGTATCTCTTGATAAAGTTGAATACTGTGTCTGTATGGTCATTAGCCATTGCTTCGCCGACCCTTGTAAGGATTTGTAGGTGACCAGTGAGGTTTCCTAGTTTGAAATTTTCTTTAAAGTAGATTGAGAGTGCTTGCATTGCAGCCACTTCCAGTATTGCTATGTGTAGTGCCTCCCTGCCAGCAGTTCTCATTGCCCCTGTGATGTTTAGGCAGGCTAGCCTCTGAAGTTTACTCAGTTTTAATATGGCTTGTTTGGTTTTCTCCCACCATACCAATGCCCCATATAGTATGATGGGTTTGACCATTTGGGTGTTGAGCCAGAACGTCATTTTAGGGCTCATATCCCAGGAACTACCCAGAAACTGTTTCGTAGTCCAGAGATTTCTTTTGGCCTTTGTGATTTCGGAATCAAGGTGAGATTTCGGAACCAAGTGAGTTTTTTAACAAGGATAATTCCTAGATATTTTAGCTCTTCCATAAGGGGTACCTCTGTCTCATTTATTGTTAATGTGGGGATATGAAACGCCATATTTCTTGTTAATGGGACAATGATTGTTTTTGAAGGATTTATTGGCAGTACTAAGACCCTAACAGGAACAGAAGAAGTGCTCTACTGATTCAATTTCTTGTTCGTCTTTGCAGTTTCTGCAAAAGTTATTGCTCGGAACATTCATTCTGGGCGTATGTGCTACGCAGAGCCTAATGGATCGTTTTGGGTCAACTTTAGGCCATATTTGGCGACTGATTAGAGTATGTTATACCACAGCCTTTGTACGTGAGAGCTAAATTTCTTCCTTGTTTTTAGCTTGAAAGTGGTCATTGGCATACGAATATACTCCTTATCCGGTAAGTGGGTAGAGGTCACGCCCTGTTTGGCCATCTGATATTTCGTCTCATATTTTGTTGCCTGTAATATTTTGGTGTCCTCTTAAATAGATTTGCGGCAGTTGTTGATTGTTATCAAGTTGGAGAGATCAAAGTGGTCTAATTACTTTAAATATAAGGATAGTTTGGAAAAAAAAAAAAATTGACGTGTGTTTATAAAAATGAATTCAAAAAAAGTAAATACGTATAGAATAAGGGAAGCTAAAATGGATGCTTTGATGTTTAATTATTGTGGTCTAAAATTCTTCTCTAGTCTTAAATTTTTAAAAAATAAAAATTATGATATTATTTTTATTTACATTTTTGTTAAAATTGGACGTAAAATAACAACATTTTAGTAAACGTTAAATAATAATTATATTTCAAAATCACGATTACATTTTGTTTTTGTAATAAATCAAAATTATATTTTTTTTTTTTAACCAAATATTGGAACCATTCATCAATCCACCACAGGTGTTTACACGAAATATATTATATCGGTTAGTCTGTCCTATTATACAGTCCAAAATGGTTTAGTTGTTGTAAAGCAAAGGGTCGTTTTCGAAATAATGTGTTCAATAGAATCAAAATCCGGGAACCAAATGGGCCCATTACATCAAAATTGTGAGTTATATGAGAGATTATGTACCAGAAAAATGGTGTGCCTTCGAATTGATCCCTTGAACTCTTAAATGAAAGGGTAAGAGTTATACTAAATGATATAACTGACTCTAGTCTCTATTATTTAACAATTTTTAGCTGATTGATTATCAAAACTGATATTTTTCAGTTTAACCCAGATACGACATTTTTTTCTATTTTATTTCTTGAACACTAAGTTTCAATTTATATTCGAAAGCGTTTCCTTTTGCTGCGTACTGGCCTTAAGAAGATACATAATTTGCACTTCTTTTCCCATAGTCAGAAGAAAATAAATTATACACTTTATAATAGAAAGAAAAAAATTATATTTCTGGCTGGGGTTGCTCGTATCATTAAAAGTAAAGACTGAGTGCCATTAAAAAAATACAAAATTGCTTAAAAAATTAAGTTGTCACAAATGTAATGACTGCCACGAGTATTCATAAAATTCTTATTTTTAAAGCACTTGTCAACACAAAAATTATTTTTCAGCGGAACAAAGGCGCGTTAAAATGTCAAAACTTTAAATTAATTTATTGTTATTATGGTCTACTTTTAAAAAATATTAAAAAAAATAAATGTGAGCCAGTTATAGACAAATGGATACACTGCAACTACTTTTCCAAAAAAAATATTACTTAAAAAATACAAGAGCTGTCCCAAAATAAGCCGACATAGCCAGTAAGTTCCCTATTTTAAAAGTGGCAGTGCCACCATCACTAAAAATAGGTAATCGTTACGTGACGCAGTACTTGCATTTGAAAGAATTTAGTTCAATCAATAATTAAAACGAGCTGCACTCTGCACTTTCGAATATGGATGGATGTCATGTAAATCTAAGAAGAAAGTTTGGCGTCTCTGGATTATTAATTCATTAAAAACATATCGATAAAAAGTATTTTATCAAAAATCTTGCTTCCTTCTTGGTCACGTCCCGCCAGTAGAACCAATTAAATTTCGACCGTGTAAAATTATAAAAGTCATTAAAGAGCGATTAAGCACGAAAAATCTACTAGATTTAATTGAAATAGTCCGAAAATGATATCAGCAATCTCAAGGATTCCGTTTGCAGGTCGTTAATTAGAGATCGCTGAGGTTACCAGATTTACAACATTTTTCTTAGGCATCGATTCACGAAAAATTGGGCCGGGAAAGTAATATTGGCCCAAGGGGCTCAAGGGTCTCTTTAAGTGCAGGCCGCCCCTAATATGAAAAACAGGCGCCTATGCGGTGGCAGTTCGGTTTTCAAAAGGAAACCTAGATTTAATATGTTGTCTATTGAACATAGCTTCGTGACTCCTGTTTCATCCTACCGGCATGGTTGGCTCTACCAGTAGCCCTACTGAGCACCCTCACCGCGTCATGATACATATCCCCGAGATGGGACAGACTAACAGCTTCCAGTCCAGCCTGTAATATTCGCTTAAGTACACTACTCTGAAAATAATGTAAAAATTAAAAAGAGATAAGGTTTGTTCTTCAAAAGTGTTTTTCCACAAACTCAAAAAGTAATCAAAGTTAATTGAGCTTTCCGAAAGCTCTTCAGATTTCATTCTTCAACTTGAGACCCAGAAATGTATAAAATGCGGGGGCAAACCTTCGTTATGCACAAATTGAAAATATTTCAATATGAAGAACTTCACGATTCTTATAAGCTTTTTGCTTACCGTCTTATGGAGTCTACCAATTGAAGCCTGTTACAACTTTGGAAAGGACATCTCTCATGGTCACAAGAGGTCAGCAGTAAGCAGTTATGCGGATTTTGAAAAATTGTGCCAGGAAAAATTTTCCAAGAATCGCAATGCATTGAAAAATCCGAACCAGTATTGGCCCGATAACACCTTGGTGTACAGCATAAGCCCTGAATTCGGTATATAAGAACTGAATTATAATAATAAGTTCTAATAATATCAACTACTTCTTTTCGACTACAGCTTCGGAACAAAAGCGAATAATTGAAAATGCAATGGAATTAATGACAAAAAAAAGTTGTATTCGGTTTCGTAAGGCCAGAAATGAGTGGGAACCACATGTTCAAATAACTCATAACAAAATCGATAATTGCGAATCTGATCTCGGTTTCCAAGGCCAAACACAAGAACTCACCTTGGCTGATAGATGTTTTACCAATGCAACTATACAGCACGAGCTGCTGCACGCCCTGGGCTTTGTTCATATGCCATACCCATCCTGATCGCGATGCGTATGTACAAATAATGTATGAAAATATTGACAGTAGTAATTTACTCCAATTCTGTAAATTTCCACGTGGAGCACTCGGTGATTTTGGCGTAGGCTATGACTACCAAAGTGTATTGCATTATACAATGTACCAAGGCGCTATAAATCAGAAATTACCCGCTATAAAACCACTTCAGGAAGACGATGACTTTGTTGACTTTGGCAATGAAGATGGTCCAACTGATAAGGACTATTTGCGATTAAACATAGTATACAAATGTCCACAAGCCAACAATTGAATATGTTTTCACTAAAGTGCTATATAGAGTTATATGCATATAAATTCTATACTAAACTATTAAGCTCTAAATAAAGAGGAAGCATTATATTTACTCGCTTGTTATTCTATGGGGTGGGCCATCTGTTGGTTTGCTTGTATAACACTTATAATTCGGAATATAATCGTCCAAAGTAGATTAGTCATAGATCGTTTAGCAGCCCGTAACTTTGGCATAACTTTCAATCCATTTCAGCCATATCCTCAAAAGTAGAAAAAAACGCCGTTTTTTGGGTACAAACCTCAAATAACTCAAAATCCTGAAAGGATGAGCCACGTCTGACCTCGAATTCTACGCAACAAAACGACCCTTAGCTTTCAAACAACTGACATGAACAAGGTACTTGTAGACCTGTGCATTTAATACAATCAATATTTGATGTTGCAATATTTTAGCGGTTAAATTTTTATTGCCCACTTAAATCTGTGAAAACCCATCAATCAATGGTTTTATGGAATCACATTTTTTCGATATAAAGTATGTCTTTAGCGCAATTCTGCAGTTAGATTAATTCTTTTAAAATAGGGTTTTATTAACAAAAAAACTTTGAGTACTTTTTTTATGGTGGTCACAGCAGTATCCTACTTCAGTTAGGCCTACCTGTGCAGACCGGGGATAGTGATTACAAGGAACCCTCTTAAAAGTGAACGAGCTGTCGATCTTTGCTGATGGTCCCAAGATGGATGAGGGCACACGAGCAGGCATCTTCTCTGAAGAGCTTTCGACGTAGTTTTCATTCCTCCTCCCCGACTGGGGAGGGCGTTTTTCAACCGGAAATACGAGGTGTGTTCAAAAATTATCGCGAATTTTGTGTTTTTGAAAAATTATTTATTTCTTCATGAATATCTATTTTGTCCCCTTCGAAGTAATCCCCAAGAAATATTATACACTTGTGCCAACGGTTTTTCCAATCTTCGAAGCACTTCAAAAAATCATTTTTTTTATCTGGTTCAGCGCCTCCATCGATGCCTTCTTTATCTCGTCAATCGTAGCGTAGCGTCGTCCTTTCATGGGCCTCTTCAGTTTAGGGAACAAGAAAAAGTCACAGGGGGCAGATCTGGTGAATACGGTGGCTGCGGCATCATTAGTGTGTTGTTTTTGGCCAAAAAGTCGCGCACAAGCAACGATGTGTGAGCAGGGGCGTTATCGTAATGCAAAAACCAATTTTTGTTCTTCCACAAATCCGGGAGTTTTTGGCGGTTTCTCTACCCTGTCGATATGTCTTGGTCCTCAGCAATGTCTCTAACGGTGATTCGACGATTGGCCAATACCATTTTCTTCACTTCATCAATTTGTTGAAGTGCTCGGGCGTCCGGCACGCTCTTCGTCAGTGCCAACATAACGCCACAAAAAAATCAAAATTCGAATATACATAGCCCGCGAAAATTTAAAATTCGCGATACTTTTTGAACACAACTCGTATACGCAGTCTGGCAAGGGGCTAGACTTATTGCCGCCCTAGGCGGAAGACCAAGGAACATTGTAATTTTTGCCGATAGTCAGGCAACAATTAAAGCTCAGTCATCGCATACCACAAAGAGTGAACTAATTCGTAGAACGACGCTAGTGCACAACCGTATTCAGCATCACTTAATAACTCTCTGCCGGGTTCAGGGTCAGTCAGGTGTGGCTGGCAGCGAACGTAGAAATACCATTACAGGACGTCGTATCGCAAATCAGGGCGACGGCTAGAGCTCTGGTGGAAAGAGAATGGGACATGGCGTCCGGCTGTCGTATCTCCCGAGCACTCTTGCCGATATATGATCCAAAGCGAACATCTGAACTCCTGCGCTTTCATAAAAACAGGACTAGGATGGTGGCAGGCATTGTAACGGGGCGCTGCACCATAGGCAATATGTCTGAGAGATTGCACGTGCCCCATCACGATTTCTGACGCAGCTGCGGAGACGAGGAAGAGACAGAAAGCATTTAACAACTGCTATGCGACTGCCCGACGCTTTTTAGACGACGAACCCAGTTTCTGGGTAAACCATTCTTTAAGGTTTTGGGTAGTCTAGTGTCCATACCGAATCTGGCTGCTTTCGTGGAATCCTTAGAATAGTTCTGCAACATGAGAGACTTAGGCGATTAGAGATGTACAGTTTTTGATCATTCTCCACAATCAATCCCTTTTTTCAATTCCTTTCCTTCTCATCTTTTGATTAGGTAACACAATGGACCTCACGGTCTCTGGGTGACCCAGTCATCTGAGCTCTTTTTCATAAGCATTTGGGATTAACGTCAAAAGATTAAGTCCTTGCCGAAAATCAGTTATCAAACGGATGATGAAAATTGGTTCAGTATTTATTTTAAGTTTTTAAATCTCGACTAATAGCATTAACTTGGCCAAATTGATATCTACACTATACCCCTCTCCATGTAACCCAAATCTAGCACTTAAGCTGTCAACCTTCACCCACAATTGTTTGACCTTAAAAGATTCTGATTGATAAGTTTAATTTACTTCGCTGCACTTGGCTAAAATTTAAGCCCAGTTTCTAACAGATTTCAAATTTCAAAGCCAACACTCGGCTTTCAAACAAAAACTCTTAACTAGGCTCACACTTTCGAGTGCAATAAAGTGAATACTTAGCACACCTTCAGGCTCAAGGTAAAAGTTTTAGGTCAACAATTTAATCAATCATTTGATGGGGCACAAATCTAGGAGACGAAAACTTTCAATGCGTAAATTGATAAATCCTTTAATGTGGCAGACAAACAAACTAAAAGACGGTCCCAAGGAGCGAATGAGAGGCCTAGGACAACAAGTTACTAGCTGTTAGTGTGACAAAGAGAGCACTACAACTTTCGATTTCCTCGAAATAAATCCACTTTACAGATTGGAGGGCGGATTGAAGCTAAAGACGTGGGAAATTCAATTCCTGCTAAGTACGACAATAAAGTCATTCGAACGTAAGAAGACAAACACGTGCCCACGCTGTGCCATACACACTCACACATAGTTATATAAACAAACACACAGATACTCACATACACACACACACAGATACACACACTCACACATGCCCACAAACAGTTGACAATTGTCAGAGTTAACTTTGATGAATTCAATTATTTGAGCACGACATGTTTATTTCTATTTCTGTGAGCGCTGCTGTAATGTAATGGTATTTGTGTTGTATCTGTGTGCGCCTCTGTGCATATGTGTACATGTGTGTGTGAAGATTTGTTAAGTTAGTTTTGTCAAGTTGTTGCCTTTGATGATGACGATGCCGACTGCGCATATAAAAAGATTTACGAATTGACAAAATGCAAGTAGGTTTCGGGCTCAAACGGATATAGCGGCAGCAAAGCAGCAGGCCTAGCTAAAACACAAACACACACACGCGTAAACCAGAGGCGTAGATACTTTTTTTTTGTGGTGGGGAGCGTTTTAGTTTGGTACTGATCCGTTTCTCCAATATATATTAAAGCAAGGATGATTACTGTGGATAGCAGTCAATCTAAGGCCGCTATCCTTTAAATTCAAATTAAATTGTTGACCATTTCTCTAAACTCTTTGAACCGATCTGCTCCATAATAAGGTATCATGCAATTTTATACACTCTTTTATGTAAAACTGTATAGCTTTTATTAAAAATATGTAAAATAAAAAATAGTTTCAATTTTGAAATTATCAGCCTTTATCTTAAAGTTTTGGTTTCTGATTCTAGTATCTACAATTTGTAACTTAAGAAGGTATGTACTTTGTAATTATTAAAAAAATGGCTTACGTAAAGTCGGGCGCGGACGACGTTGGGGTACCCTGTACCACTAGCCTGCAATTAAATCCGGTTCCTTCACAAAAAACCAAAAACAGAAGAATTTTTAAAAACAATTTTTTCTCATCGTTCTATGGGAGCTATATGATATAGTCAACCGATTTCGATGAAATTGGACACAGTACTTTAATACCTTAAAAAGATCTGAATGCCGAATTTGGTTTAAATACCTTTACAAATAGACGAAACACAATGAATGTATAAAAACGTTTTTTTGGAGCGATTGGTCCTATGGGAGCTATATGATATAGTCAACCGTTTTTGTTCAATTTTGGTACATTGCTTGGGAACTATATAAAGTTTTGAATACCAAATTTGGTTACTTCGTCTATCTTCATGATATCTATCGAATTATCCATCCATAACTTTTTTTTTGTTGAGGTCGTCTCAACCACCCATATGGGAACTATATAATTTATCCCGATATCAAAAAAATAAAATAAACTTGTCTCCTATAGAATAATATGGGATCTAATGTGAAAGTTTGGTTACTCTAGCTCTTACCATCTCTGAGATCTTGGCGTTCAAACGGACAGATGGACGCACGGATAGACGGACATAGGTATGCATATTGACTTCTCTATTCACTCTGATCATATTTTAGATAACTTTGGGGTGTCTCCGACGTCTCCTCTATATGTTACATACATTTTCGGCTTGCACAAACTTAATATACCCTTTGTACCATACGGTACAGGGTATACAAATAAATGTTTGTAGAGTTTTATTGAAGTTCTTCTTTGATTAGCCGTAGATTAATTGTTAAAAAAATATTCAAAACTTATAGATTTTTTTTTTATAATTTTTGTCAGCTTAAAATTATTCTTATCAGATTAGCTTTTCATTAAGACTTTCTCATTAAAAAATAATTTAAATTTCGAAATTATCGTCTTATATCATAAATTTATGATTTTTGATTATTTCACTATTAACTTTTCCTTTTTAGTTATTAAATTAAAAAAAAAAACATATTCAAAAATTTTTGATATTTTTGAAGAAATTCGAAATTTTAAAAACAATTATTTTTTGTGAATTTTTATTAGCGAATATGAAAGGACTGCAGTTTATTTATCTAAAATAATTTAAAATTAAAAATAATTTTTAATAAAATAAGTATATCTTTAATTTATTATTACTTTTTATTGCTTATTTTATCTGTTTTGTTTTGATTAGAAATATTTTATCCTTTTAGATTCTTTTTAATTGGTTAATTTAAAAATTTTGAAAACTATTTTAAAATCCATAAAAAATAATGTTTATCAGATTAGGTATCTTTTCAAGATATCATTACTTTGCTTTTGATTATATTAGGTACAATAGAATTATTTGATTTTTCCAAGTTCTTGTAATTGAATTCCTTTATGTACTGTTTAATTAGTAAATTTAAACAAAATTTTCAATCTTGCATTTCAAAAAAAAAAAAATTTTATCAGATTAGGTTTATCTGTAATGTATCATAATTTGATTGCTTTTGATTATTTTATGTAGGCTTATTTGATTCTTCTAAGTTTTTTCAATTTAATTCATAGTTTTGAATCTTTTAATTTAAATTTTAAACAATTTTAATACTTTCACTTTGGAATCTGTAAAAATTTATTTTTAAGTTCCCTACATTTGGAATCGAACCTTAATCTTTATACGTCGCAAAGTTGAGTTTTGAAGCCAGCACCCTAAGATGGAATGTAAATTTTCGTTTTTAAAATATTATAGTTAATTGGGTTGTAATCGGAAATTTTTTTTTTCAGCGAAAATTTGAGCTCTACCTATAAATTTGTTAAAAATATACAAGCTTTTCAATTATTGTGGTGTAGTAGGGATGCGTGGCAGAATAATAAAAAATTAACTTGATCTGAATGAAATAAGGCTTTAAGTATCCAAGTTTTGGTTAATGCAGCTCTTTATAATATATAATATCTAGGTATTCATATACATAGAAAAACAGATTTATTTATTTTGTCCTCCTGGCCAAATTGGTGGTGACTTTAGGGGGCTCTTCTGTCTCTTCTTTATGCTACAGTCATTAGCATATACTTGAGGTGAGAGTATAAAAATATTAGAACTAATTTGTTTTTTAATTAAAATTTAAAAAATTTGACTTTTCATTGTAAAGTCCAATTTCCCTAGAGCAAATTGCCACGGGAGCAGAATATTGGTTCATTATACAAAAAATTCGTTACAAAGACAATCGCTATAAATAAATCAAAAAACCTGGCAAAAAATATGTAAGCCGGACTGCTTTAGGGGAGGTAGTTTGAGAAAAGTTCGTCTGTGTTGTATATTTAAAAATAAAAAAATTACAAGACATAAAATAAATAAAGATATTTTATTCAAAGTTTTCTGCTATCGTAACATAGATCGATAGATTAGAAAGCTCTTAAGAAAAGATTCGGCTGGTATCCGAAAACCTCGTGGGTTAATAAATCTGGGATGGACCCTAAAATGCTGCATCACCCAAGCTATCATTTCTACTTAAAAAGGTGCAAAGAATATAAATAAGTTTAATTGATTTTGCTTTCAATTCAAATCTTGGCAATGAATATCAGAATATCAGATAAGATATTACTAAACAAAGGATATGACATAGAATCTTAAATTTCTAAAAAATGATTAAATAGTTTGACCTCATAGCCCAAATTCCTTTGTGAGCATTCCGAAACAAGTGTCCAAAAACAAAAATTTTGTCTTTTACTAGAGATTTGCCAACAAACCTTAGTTACAGTTTCTGAAGATTTCTATACCATCTTCGATTAAAGTCTTTTAGAACACAGCAACAATTTCGCCAAGGACAAATAATTCTAAAAATTACCGTAGAATTTCACTTGCAAAATCCATTGCTTATTGTTGTATCCTAGTTTTTTATAAGATGGTATTATTTAATAAGTGTTGGAATAATGTCTATCAAACTTATTTCAAAGTAACGATAATAATACGGTTTGATAAGACGTTTATTTCAAGGGAATTTAAGCCTCAAAGCCATACGTCCATGATACCAGAAACAATTTAGAAGAATATTATTTTTAGACTTTCCATTTCACCTAGGCCTAGAGCCGCAACAATTCTTTTAAATCTCACTCTTTTGGGTGCTTCTTTGCAATTTAGAAGAATATAGTACAATTTATTTACTAAACAATTTTGATTCACAAAATTAAAAAAGAAACAAAGTTCATATATGGTTTTGCTTTAACATATTCACTTTAAGAGTATTTCAACCCAATTAGCTGTCATGTCAATGATACTCAAATAACTTTCAAAGAGTAACCATTTTTTTCTTAATTATTTTCCTTACATTTTTTCATTGACAAACTAATTTGAAATTAAATTATAGAGAAACCCGCCTAAAGTTGTTTAACTTCTTATTAAATTATTTAAAGCCCAGTCAAAGTAAAAATTCTACATTTTTGTACAGTATTTTTTTTCTTGAACTCCAACAATGTCTTCAAGAGCTTATGAGAGTTGTTGATTTCATAAATCCCCTCCTGCCTACACCTCACATACGCATCCACACACAGAGACAAAAGGAGCAAGTCGCTGTTATGCGTCTTGGTGCCTCTAAGGACATCCGCAGGCAGGCAAACGACAGGCAGCCGCCACACACTCACACACACACAAAAAATACACAGTCCTTCCATGGCAAACAACTTGAAAATCCATGTCAGTGTCACGTAGTAGAGTACTCTCTTCTGCAACAACAGCAACAGAAACAAAAACAATAGCAATAGTCAGGACTAGAACAGAATAGCTACAATATCTGATACTTCTATTAAGGTCTTCGTCTTCTACTGCGTTGGCAAAGGCAAAATCCACCGCTATTGGTATTTCTTTTCTTTTAGGATTTCGTTTTTTGTTTTTTTTATATATCTGCTTTGTTGTTGCTTTTACTGATTGCTGCCTTTGTTTTTTCGCCTTCTAAGTTTGACTTTGTATACACTTTAAAGATGAAGAGAGAGTATATTAACTTTAATAAGTAGTTCTTATATAACAGTTCATTTATGATTCGACTTGAGCCCCTCAACTTGTTCTTGTGAATTTTATGAAACTTTCTCTTTATGAAACATGAAACATGTATGAAAATATATCTCTTTACATGGATTCCGACTTGAAACTTCAATCAATCAGCACTTTCTCAGTATCAGACGTTCTATCAGAAAAGTAATTTTTACTTATCGGCAGATCCTGGATGTACAGTTCATCATATGTTCATTTGAGCATATGCACCATGTGCCCGGGTCCAATAAATGCTAGTGAATTTAGCGCACTCCACATTATCCAACTAGGTACTTTTGGATCTTATTTGGGGCACACCTGAGTAAAATAAATACTCGGTCGGACAGTCAGACTCTATTGATTCGAAGATGGTGGCAGCGAGATTTATTTACATTTATTTAGAATGTCTTACGTTACATAGTTGTTGAGCCAAAAAAAGCAATTGTATTAGCAGGAGAACTAGAACATCAAGATCTCACTAGCTTACAATAGATACGCCGTATTACTGTAGCAGAAATGGATCCAGCAGGGTTAGTTGTAGTTGCAGGAGTGTTAAGGCTTCAAAAACTTCGCCAGGGGCTACCTGGAAGGCTGAAGCCATGGACCCAACGGGGTCATATAGAGTTGATGATGAGCTCAGACCTCCAAGGGGTCGCTGGCGAACGCTAGAAAGGTCGTATTCCCATGACCACCTGATTTTAGATGGCCCGTAAGAATGCTGCCTCCTAGTCATAGACTTCTTATTTTTTTACATATTCAGTCGGGCAGTTAGCTTAGCCGATACATTCACATTTACCAGGATGTCCTATGTAGCCGCCGCTAGGAAAAAATAAGTATTTTTTGTAGTATCAGAAGAGCAAAGACTTCCGAAATCTCTCTCGATTAAGATAGAAACGTCGTATCACTGTAACAGAAATGGTTAGTTATAGTTTGCAGGAGGGTTAAGTTTTCAAAACTTCGCTAGGATACCTGGAAGCACTGACGCATCCACTGGGGTATTTGAGCTCGGACCACAAGAGTTGGAAATATGAGTTAAGGGTCTTTTGACACTCTTGTATATACTAAAATACTTCGAAGTGAAGTGAAGAACATGGTCAAATCCTAGATCCACACCTTCCTGCATGGCCGAATTATTGTGGCAGCCACAGGCCCATTAGGGTCATTAGGAGTGGTAATGGAACTAAGACGATGCTAGGATGGCCGCCTGATTTTAACAGACGGTTATGTTAGAGCCCTGTCTTAGGGAATGTAGGCTACTAGTCTTAGTCTCCTCAACCCATCCGCTCATATAGAAGCATAAGTCTTTAGAAATAGGCAATATGGAGCTTAAATGTTAGCTATGAATTAGGTGTACCCGAAAGTTGGTATCGGGGAGACACACTGGTATGTTCCTATTCTTTGACTGGTGATCAAAGCAGCTCACGTAGAAACACCAGTCATGTAAGACTTTCTCTTTCTCTCTTTGAATTCCTTGTATCTCCATAGGGACATAGGGCCTCTACAAAACATTTCCATCGTCTACGAATCCTTCGTCGATGACCTTGACCTCCTTAAAAGATTTCCCTGTAGACCTAAGGTCCTGCTCGAGTGTGCGTCTCGAGCGTCATAAAGAGCTGCTTCTTTACGGGTCCCATGCTAGCGGTTGCTTGCATGGTTCTATCCATCCCGACGCGCTCTACTCCATGTCATGTAAAACTAGAAATGGGTAATATGAACTGGGTTGGATCCTTGTTAACTTGAAGAGCTGCTCAGGGTGCCACAAGCAATCAAAAGGTCTTATCTCTACTAGTAGTTCTATGAAGAATGAGACAATGACTCAGAATCATTAGGTATGAGCTTCACCATTGTCTTTATTTTGCTGTGCAACGAGCTTTGCATCCGAGTCGGAATTGGCCACTATGAGACATACCATATAACGCTTTATTTCACAACCAGAAATTCTAATGCAGATATATATATCAAATGGACTTAAAGTCAAGGAAGAACGCTTCACACCTGTCTTTATTGTTGCGGTGCCATTTCATTTCTTATCACGATTTACTACATTCGAAGTGGTGAGTTTTGAAGACACTTTTCCACGTAGTCTTAGGTCGACCTCACTTTCAACTACTTTGGTAACTCAAATCACTAGACTTGTCGACACTATAAAGCGTATCTTCAATTCGCATATTGCATTCCTTTTTTTGTTGCTGTGCTCATCAACATCCGTATCATCATGGGCTTCATTGGCATCTTGAGCATTTGCTTCATTTGTTGTGACTATAAGATATTTGTTTTCTGCCCTGACTTGACTTGCCTAGGAACACTGGCTTGCTGCTTTGACATTGCGTATACGCCACGTTTCTAGCTCTTGATTAAGTCGTTCGTTTAAGTGTTTAATCAATTATGCCACGCTTGCAAATTTCATGCAGTCTCTAGTAGTTGCTATATGGAAATGGAATCTAAGCAAATTTTATCCAGACATTGGCATTGAATTGTTAAGCCAGCTTATGCGTATATATAGTATGTATATATAGTGGATGTATCCCCTAACTCACATGTCGTGCACTGCTAATCGCTGAAGCTCGCTCAACCGCTGAGCCGGCTTAGAGCTTAGAGAAATGTATGTGTTTGGTTTTGGTACCGGGCTGATAGAAAATAGAGTCTAAAGTCGGTAGGCCACAATGCAGCACTTGGTCAAAGCAACAAAGTCCACTTCATTCAAATTCAAACTCAATGGATTACAGCCCCCAAGTGGCGTGTCGTCATCATTCTCGTTGTAGATCCATGCTCCCTGTTCCTCCTTCCTTACTTTGATTTTGATATTTTTTTCTTTTGAAAGTACTCAGGTCATTTTTCATTTTGATGAAAATATTGATTTTGCACCGCGCTGTTGCGGTCGACGTGATGTTGATGTCTGTTTGTCAGTCGCTACTAACGATTTGCCGGACTCCTGCGAGTATCTGATATATAACGTAGCGTAACCGTGCATCATCCGTTTTGTTTGTGCTACCTTTTGGACGACTACACGCAGTCAGGTAGCCAAAACTTTAGCCGATTACGTCTGCCGCCGTCGTATTGCGCACGCAAGATTTATGAGTTTGTCCGTCTGCAAAGTCTTCATGTCTCTGTCGTTCTGCCGCTCTGTCTTTGTAGCTGTTTGTTGGCACTGGCTGGGACTCTTGTCTGGGTCTGCTTCAATGAAATATCACCCAGTACCAATATTTGTGCCGGCGCGGCTGCCTGAGCTGCGCGTGGCACGTGATTTGATTGTGCGGCAAGCAAATCGTTGGCCAGCTGGCTGCACGACTCGACGGCAGCGGCGGCGGCACTTTAATATATTTAAACGTAGTTTGGGGGCAAAAGCAAGTAATAAGGTCATAAAATGGAAAGCCGAGTTGGGAAATTCATGTGATTTTCTTGCCTCAACCTCTGTGCATTGCGTTCAACACGGTTAGTCGACTGATTTATGGAGTTGCACGCGCTGTGGTTGCCATAGAAAAATGGCAGCTGTAGCCCAGCCAGCGCCACCTAGCGAGCCATGACAACTCAATTGACGGCAACAAGCATACGCCATGTTGTACCTAGGGGGGCCCAAAAGCGTTGACGACAACAACGACAACAATGTTGCCAGGGTCAGCCGTCTTTTTTTTTGCGATTTTTTTCTGTTTTTTTGGTTTTTTGAGTTTCTTTACCATTTTGTATTTGTTTTTATTCCTTTTAACTTGTTTCTTTATGTTGTTTGCCTCTTGCGAAGCGATTTATAAACGTTGCAAGCATAAATAAACAAGCAGCTGTTGAACAACAAAATAAGAAAATAAAAAAAGAATCCACGGGAGTCGGGACGGTGACCGACAGTAGCATACACTTCTTTAAAAAAAATGATTATCTGCATTATTGTCTAAATTTTGATGGAGTTTGTTGTTTATTATTGAATAAATAAGTTTCTGCTCTTGTAATGCTCTTTGCCGTCATTTTTAATGTTGTTTAGTGCTGCCGTATATTAGTTATTAATTTATTGAACTTAGGAAGCACATCACGCCGAGCAATATTTTTTTATTTTCAAAAAATGTGATAATAGATGGATCTTTAGCCGTAGCTATAGAAAAATGAGTGTGGCCGTATATGATTAAAAGTAATAGTAATGGTTTTCGTTCATATCATCAATTTGGTAATATAACTTCTTAATTAATTGACGTTAGACGGAACCTTACGCACAGCGTATGAAATAATAGTGTGGCCGCATTTTCCCAATAAATAATAATATCGGTATTCTTATACTAAGTCCATTTGTTGTGCAAGGAAATTTAAGATGTATTTAAAATGATTATACAGTATTTGTATACCTACACAATACTACGCTATACCTGCGAATGAAAAAAATAGTGTGGCCGTTTAATAGTTGTAAATTATAATATTGGTTTTCTTATAATAAAGTTCATTTATTATGCAAAAAATTAAAAATATATTTAAGATATATACACTAATTGTGTAAATGAACCTTTAATATACTTTGCTACTGTACTTTTTTTTTTTTTAATTTCTGTTAATTTGGTTAAAAAAATATTATTTATTTCCCTACGGATTTTTGCAATTTGTAATATTGAGAATTGTTGCATTTCAGTCTAAACATTTTTTATGCGATCAAATCGAAGTCTTAAGCATAAAATGTTTAAAATCGACTTTTTTCAGAAACTAGGAGCTTTATATATTCCATCTATTTTCATCTGGCTAAGGGAACGCATAAAAAATAGTGTGACCGTATATTAGTTATGCATTTATTGTCACTAGATGGAGTTGTACGGGCAGCGAAAGACAAAATGGTGTGGCCGTGTATTAGTAATTAATAATAATATAGGCTTTCTAATTCGAAGTCAATTTATTATTCAAGATATTTAAAAATATATCCAAAATACTTATATAGTAATTACATATATGTAACTAGATAATGCTTTGTAATATAGAGAATTTTTGTATTTCTATTATCTAAAATTGTATGAGGTGTCGAATCAAAGTCAGTACCATAAAAAGTTTATAATGGACCTTTTTCAGAAACTACGGGTAAGACTCTACTCTGTCTCTCCAATCCATTTCCTTCTGGCTAAGAGAAAACATAAAATTCTTTATTTACTATTTGTTTTCTATTTCATTTTTTATCTTAGGTAAAGTGAACAAATAAAAGCTTTCTAATACTTGAAAAATATACAAATATATAAATTTTTTGAAAAATAAGTAACTATGGTCACCAGTGGCGATTCCAGGGGGGATTAAGATGCGGACCCCCCTACAAAAGTTCGAAAAATGGACTGACAATCTTTTGCAAGCTCTTATATATGTTCTTCGAAGAAACCTCTTCTAAGACCTTGATTCGCAGCTGATGGTCACCCTAGGCATTTTCAATGAATATTGATTATGGCTAAAAAGTGCCTTTTTTGGCCAAAATAATGAATATTTTGTTGTTTATTAGACTCACATGAGTATAAGTACAAAATGTGATGACTCTAGTAAACATATTATTTAAAGAACGAAATATTATGGTCACACTAGGCGTTTTCATGAAAAACGATTTATATTTTAAAAGGAGTTGTTAGGACAAAAGAAATAAAAATGTAGAAGTTTATTTGGCTCACATGAGCATAAGTATCGAATAATATATAAAAGTAAATAAATATTATCGTCATTGGCGGATCCACAAGAGCTTCCAGAAGTGGACCCCCAGAAACTGTAAATATGGGTTGACAGTATTTTGCATGCACTGATATACATTAATTCATTTCGAAGTGAAAAATGGCCTCTAAGACCAAATCTTGGATCCGATTCTGATGGTCACCCTAGGCATTTTTAACGCAAATTGTCTATGGTTAGAAAGAGTTTCTTTGAACAAAATAATGAATATCATATTTTCGTATTTATTAGCCTCACATGAGTCTAAGTACCAAATGTGGTGACACTAGTAAACATATTAATAAAGGAAAGTAAAGCTATGGTCACCCTAAACGATTTCAAGAAAAATTATTTATACTTAAAAAGGATTCGTGTGGACAAAAGACATAAAAATGTATTTGTTTTATGAGGACAGTATTTACACTGACCCTTTGAAAAAAATCCCGGAATCCGAGGGAAATACTCCCATGATCCCACTCTTTTCGTACGGTTCTGAGCCTAAGTATCAAATATGGCCGCATTTAAAAACTGTAGTGCGATCAGTATCTAATTTATCGTTAAGGATGCGATACTCGAACTCATTGTACTTAAACTTTTCACAACGAATCCGATTTTTTTCATTGACGAAAGTTAAATGTTCGTTGCAATTAATAGGGATGAGTGGTTACCGAATTGCATACATTTTTGGCTTTATCTTTACAAGTTTTCATGCGATCTTAAAAAGTTTTGTTGCATCCTGATCTTTGTCAGAAGATAACTGCGTCCAAATTTCGACTAGATCTTAGATATCTCTGATGGTCTCGAAATTCACCTATTTTTGGCTTTATCTTTAGAAGTTTTCATCCGACTTTAAATAGTTTCTTCGCTTCATGATCTTTGTGAGAAGACAACTGTGCCAAATTCGGACTCGATCTTGAAATGCAAAATTACGCTCTTTTCTAGTTCCCTCAGATCATCGCTATCTAATTATTCATTTCGATAAAAACACTTGACTAAATCGCTCTGCAAGTTATAACAAATCTTTTCGGTATAAACCATTAATGATCTCTCACGTCACCATCTGTCTGCCACATCCCTAACATGCACATATCTATAAATACCCTACACTCCATGGCTGCAGTGTATTAAAAATAAAAACGCAGTGAAATGACTCCTGTATATGAGTTGCTGCTATATCTGGCAGACTTGCAACATGTGTTGCTCTTGTTGCAACCCTTGTATTTATTTACTTTTTGCGCATTTTTGTTGTTATTTTGGAAAAATATTTTTTAATGCAGCCACAGTGTTGCCAATTTGTGCGGATTTATTATGGAAGGCTGCTTGCAACTCCAGCGGGAGCTTGGCCAAAAGGAAAAACTGTTGACAATCGCCACAGGAAGCGCCGGACAGCAGCCCCAGAGAGACTAACGTGCATGATTGTTGTTGCTGTTGTTGTTGTTGCTACCATTGTATGCCATAAAGGGTCATAACTGATTGCTGCAAACACTTACGCGGTTGGTTGGGGGATTTGCTGGGGAGGGGGGATGTGAAGGGTCTGAATGAATGGTCAGTCATGCAGGAACACTTGCCGTACTATAAGACTGCATTGCATGCTGCACTCAACGTGCAGAAGACGCAGCGGGAGCAGCACCAGAGCGGGCACATCACGTGACTGGGAGAGTGCACCGAGAGAGTACAATATGAGGGTGAGTCAAGCTTGGAGAGCTTGGATGGCATGACCTGCACAGCAACGCTGAAGCAATCAGGATGAATTTTACGTGAATTCAAGAAAAGCGCATGGAAAAGCTCCTTAGCATTAAATTGAAGTGAACGAAGCTGGATGCTCTGATGCAGCCAATTGGGATAAATTGTGTTGTTCACAAATGAAATAAAGAGTGAACTTGTACTGGAAAGAGCGTATGATTTTGGAGTAATATTTGTAGATTAGTTTTGATTTGAAGATAAATTGAATTTGTTTTGAATGTGAAGGAGTTTGAATGGAAAATACGTTCAAATGTATAAATGCTTAAGATTTCATTTTTGTATCGATACTTATAAAAAGGTAAACAAACGGAGTTTGTTTTGAGAGTTCTTAAGCCATTTAACAGCTTACTAAATGGTTTAAGAACTCTTTTTATAGCTTATACCATAATTACAAAGGGTATACTAAATTTGAGCAATGTATGTAACGGCCAGATGGACTCTTATCATAATCTTAGATAACGATTGAGCCCTGTCTGTCTATTCGTCTGTACAGCTGGGTTTCGGAGACTATAAAAGCTAGAACCACAAAATTTTGCCAGCAGCATTTTTTTTCCTGAGCAAATTATGTTTGTTGTTCATATCAATATCTTCTAGTAGTAGTAGATTTTTCCGGTTCTTAGTTACACCTTTAACATTTTTGATTTGAACAACAGAGCTAAGCGTCGTAGTTCCAAGCATCTCCATGTTAAAAATTTAACAAAATCGTATAATTATAACAAAAGTTATTTTGAAAAATGGTCAAGTTTTATTCCTTTGTGGCATAAAATTACACTGATAAATACCGATTTTGGTAAAAAATATTCATACGCTCCTAATAAATAATCCTATATCCAATATTTCGGATGGGATCCCTTAACCCCTCGCAATTAATTTACCTCTTTCTCTACCTTTTTCTCACACCTTTAAACATATGCACTTAAAACTTACCCCATATAACTTTTTTGACAAAACTTTTGATATATCAAAATCGGTAAAAATTTACGGAACAAAAAAATATCATTCTGCAAAAAAAAAAAAAATAATAATTCGAAAGCTTTTAGAAGGAATATGAAGGATACAAATTTTTTGGTTTTTCTTGTATCAAAATTTTGCTTTCGTTTTATAGGGGGGAAAAAATATATAAATTTGTTTGAAAATAATAATATTATGTATTTTTGAAATCCATATTTTCCTTGTATAAAAATTTTGTTTTCGTTTTATAAGAAAAAAATATGCTGGCAATTTAGGGTTAGTTAAAAAATTTTGTAATTAAATTTTTTTGAATTCTATTTGAAGATGTAAAAATATCCTGGAAATTTGCACTTAATTTAAACAATTCAGTTTTTTATGATATTAAAAAAAATAAACAAAATAAAATTATTCATAATATTTTAGATGAGACCCCCTGGCCCTTTGCAGTGTTTTCTGCATCACTTGAATCTTACCTCAGATATTTTGAATAACTTCTCTGAAGTAACCTTCTTCTTCTTCTTCTCTTACGGAACCAATAAATATCATTCTGCACAAAAAAAAAAAAAATTGGAAAGTTCTAAGAAGGAATATGAAGGATAAACATTTTTTTGAAATCATATATTTTTCTTTCTATCCCCTAGCCCTACGCAATAAATTTGCAGTGTTTTCTCCATCACTTGAATCTTACCTCAGATATTTTAAATAACTTCTCTAATGTAACCATCGATTCTCATCAAAATCGGCCAAAATTTAAGGATAAGTTCCTTAATTCTCGTTAAGCACTAAAAAAAATTGCAATATTTTACAAAAATAAATTTCTTTTTAGAATTATAGGAGAACAAATTTATAACCGTTTCCACAAAAAAATAAATAAATAAAAATACTTTGATTTATTATAATTTACATAGCTTTAGTTAACGCGGGATGGATTTTATTTAGTGCCTAATATGAATAATATTTTTATGATATTTTTATGAGAAACATAATAATCTAATCATAATCATAATCTATTTTGTCCCTTCAAGACAACGAAAACAACCTCAAAGTGAAAAACTATTTGGTATGGAAAATTTTAGTTAGTTTGCTTTATTTTTATTATCTTAAAGTTTTCAATTAAAGCTAGCTCTTGCAGATTACAGAGTTAGATGAAAATCTTTTCAACTGGAAGACAGTATGGTATAGTTTGAATAATTATTTTATATTATCTATTATATTATATATTAAAAAAGGAAAGTGAAAAAATTTAATTCAAAGAAAAATTAATTTAATTTTATTTTTATTCCAAAAACTCACAAATTTATTTATTTTTATATATGACATTTATCACATGTTTTATTATCGCTAATCCAGGGTGCAGCTGGTGCCATTTAGGCAGTTAGGGAATTCAATTTTTACACGATAGTCTTTTGAATCTTCATACTGGGTTATCATTAAGTAAGTCTGTCGCAACCCTATTTGTATATCTGGCTAGAAGACCACAGTATCCAGATTAGATATGGGATTTGCCATGGTGCTTGTAAAATTTTACTTAAGTTTTTTAATAAGTTACATTGAAATAAAAATTTCATGGCAAACTCTGAAAGCTTTTATCTTAGCATTATTAAAAGTAATGAGACTCTTTATATATCCATATACATAAGACTTTCAAAATGATGGTTTCATATTGAAAATACTTTTTATATGTATTATTATAATTTATTTATCGTAGTAATATATAAAATATTTTTTTTTAAGAATAAGGCAGATTTTTTTTAGAAATAAGTTAACGTTTTTTGATATTTTCTTGTTGTGAAAGGAATTGAATTGTCAATGTGGCTTGAAAAATGTTTCCGATACTTACATATTAGCCCGATTAATTTTTTACTCAACGTAAAAAACTTAGGTACTTATTTTTGTTAAGTTTTCCATAGGATTAATCAATAATAAATACATTTTTTTTCACTTTAAAAAGGGTAACATCATTATTCTATAAATGCAATATTTAACTAGCATATCAATAAAACAATTTCACTCCGAAACTTTAAATAACCTCTCAGATAATTAGCTATTAGTTTAAGATTAGTTTTTCCCCTATCATTGCAAACTGAAAATAATCCTTACAAATATTCTGCTTGTCCAAACTGTACCAAAGCAATGCTCTCATTGCTAATTGCAGCACAAACTCAATTTGGCTTAGAGCAGTGAGTGCCCCTAATGTACATATGTGGGAGGCGGCCAGTGTTGCCACCTTGTCGGTTGTGTTGGCAGCGTGCGCACATGTGGGAGCCAAATAAAAAATTGGTTTTGTCAATTTGACAGGATAATAGATTTAGTATGTTATGCTCGTCGTTTACATTTTGAGGGTAGTGTGTTTGGTGTTGTTGTTGTCGTTGTCGTTGTTGTTGTTGTTGGTGCAATTGAATTGCTTTAGCTGCTACGATGGGTTGGCGGACATCAGCAGGATTGCCACAGACATACGGCAATGCGTTCTAGACAGGATGTGGTGCAATTTGCACTGTTGTTGCTGTGCAAGTGGGCGTAACCGACTGTCTGCCAAATATGAGCACCGGAAATTAGTACAAACGACCATGCCCAAGGGCGTAAATTGAATGGTGTTCGGTGCAACCAAACCGTGTAATTACTTTTGGGCCAGGATCTGGACAGGGCGTTGCAAACAACTGGACATAGCGGCTGGCTGGCTATTCAACCAATTGGTTTGGTTAGCATTTGACCCGGAACACAAATACACTCACACACATACATAGTAGCACACACGCACACATACAAATTGTGCGTATTTACGAGTGAGGTTTTAGGGTCAGTCGCCGGTCTAAATTAACAAAAGGCCGCCAATTAAAGGCTAATCAGCCACTTGACATAACTGTAAATTTCGGTGGCAGTTTCTTTGGTTGCATGTATGTGTGAGTGTGCACGTGTGTGTGTGTGTGTGAGTGTATCTGTGCGGCGTTTTGAGTTTAAAATTGAATTATGCTCGGGGCAAACACATGCCAACCAACAACTACTTGAAAGTTTGACTCAGCCCACAAGGAACAAGGAACAAAGTACCAGAGCACTGTAAATCAGGCAACACACACTTTACAACTAACTTACGCTGATTCGTTTTTTATAGGACGTGCATACCAAAAAGATGCAGAAAAATTGCGTACGTAAAGATGGTTTCTTGAGATGGTGCACGACTTGGGAATATCCTGTAATTGCAAATTCCTAAAAATAAAAAGCAAGCTGGGAAAATGTTTTTTTAGAACTTAAAATAGATTCCTTTAAACCGGTCGTATTAAATGATAGCACCAGTGTAGAATCTTCAGAAAATCGATTTTTTTACCTTAATTGATAGATAACACTAGTCGACGATGAAAAATCTCCAGAGATGAGACTTATATTTTATGTTAGGGCAATATTTCAGTATTCAAAATCCGTATTTTTTATTATCCTCTTATACCCTGTTTTATTTCTAGGACTATTTTAGTGAAAAAGAACCTTTTTCAAAAAACGGTTTCACATATGATGTCATAAAATCTGTACTGATTCGAATTTTTTCAAATTTTTTTTTTCCTGAAAAGTAGAATAAAGTACCTTTCTATAATGTCCCAAATCATAAAAATCGGTTGTCTAAAGAAAAAACTACAGTTGAAACTGTGTGCCCGAAATGCCAAAAAACACAGCATTTTGGTGACTTTTTCTACAAAAAAAGCCATTTATTTTAGAAAAAGTCTTAAATACCTGAAAATTTTATTATTTAAGGTTATTGGTCATAATATGTAGATGCGATTTCTATATAATTTTATCTTTTTATGATAAAAGATGACCAACTTATTGCATTTTTAGTAAAATTAGAAAAAAAAATTTTTTTTGGCAATTTTTTTTTTCGTCTCTTTTAACTGCATTTAACCTTTGAAAAGTGGTTCACTCTTCTATAATTAAATTTTTTTTTGAAACTAGATGTTAGTAGCTTTCAAATAAGCAACTTTTCGAAGAATTCGACCTGCCCATTGAACACCACAAGCTGAATCCATCATGAAGAGTACACGAAAAATTATGATTTTCCCAAATAAATACAGTATTTTTTCTTTATAATGGTGCTTTAACAAAACACTACCACTAGTCGACGATGAAAAATCTCCAGAGATGAGACTTATATTTTATGTTAGGGCAATGTTTCAGTATTCAAAATCCGTATTTTTTATTATCCTCTTATACCCTGTTTTTTTTCTAGGACTATTTTAGTGAAAAAGGACCTTTTTCAAAAAACGCTTTCACATATGATGTCATAAAATCTGTACTGATTCGAATTTTTTCAAATTTTTTTTTCCCTGAAAAGTAGAATAGAGTACCTTTCCAAAATGTCCCAAATCATAAAAATAAATAATAAATAAAAATAAATAAAAATAAAGAAAAATACTGTATTTATTTGGAAAAATCATAATTTTTCGTGTCTCTTCATGATGGATTCAGCTTGTGGTGTTCAATGGGCAGCTCGAATTTTTCGAAAAGTTGCTTATTTGAAAGCTACTAACATCTACTTTCAAAAAAAATTTAATTATAGAAGAGTGAACCACTTTTCAAAGGTTAAATGCAGTTAAAAGAGACGAAAAAAAAAAATTGCCCAAAAAAATTTTTTTTTTCTAATTTTACTAAAAATGCAATAAGTCGGTCATCTTTTATCATAAAGATATAAAGTTATATAGAAATCGCATCTACATATCATAACCAATAACTTAAAATAATAAAATTTTCAGGTTTCTAAGACTTTTTCTAAAATAATTGGCTTTTCTTGTAGAAAAATTCACCAAAATGCTGTGTTTTTTGGCATTTCGGGCTCACAGTTTCAGCTGTAGTTTTTTCTTTAGTCATCTGATTTTTGATGATTTGGGACATTATAGAAAGGTACTTTATTCTACTTTTCAAAGAAAAAAATTTGAAAAAATTCGAATCAGTACAGATTTTATGACATTATATGTGAAACCGTTTTTTTGAAAAAGGTCCTTTTTCACTAAAATAGTCCTAGAAAAAAAACAGGGTATAAGAGGATAATAAAAAATACGGATTTTGAATGCTGAAACATTGCCCTAACATAAAATATAAGTCTCATCTCTGGAGAAAAAAAAAGTGTGAAATTTGTCGACTAGTGTAATTATATTAGAAACTGTGTCACGAAGTAATTTAAAAAAAAAAATTTATTTTCCTCCACTTGTAAGAATGACACTCCTCCGTTCGGGCAGAGAGTACTAAAATATAGAGGCAAAATTTCTCTCTTGAGTGTAAACCTCCAAAAAATCCCGTGCCAGATGGGGTCGGAAACAACAATGTTTGCTTATGCTTTTACACCAAGCGTACTCATCTGGTGCGCGATCTTTCAACGGGAAAAACAACTTTTTTAGTTATTTCGCCTCTATATATTTTAGTACTCTTTGGTTCGGGCCAATTTTAAATTTTTAAAAACTTACTGAAAAGTCTTTTAGTTCTTAATACAAACCCTTTTAGCTGGACACTGAGGCAACACTTATTTTTTTTACCATAGATAATTATTATTTATTTTCCTCCACTTATAAGAAAGGAACTCTTCCGTTCGGTCGGGCCAATTTTTAAACTTTAAACGCGTTATTTTCAAATCACTTTTTTACGAATAACCCAGGCAATTTTTATCCTATAGATTTGAGACTATGACACAATCTTTAGGACATTATTTACTAGTAAACCATTTACGATTTTGTAAAATATAATAATAAACACCTTATTTTAGAACTAATTTTTCATGGTTTTTTTTTGACGAAAAAAAATTAAATCTTTATTTTAAACTAAAATCCTACTGGGTTCACTTTGTTTTAGTTCAAAAATGTCTTAAGTCTTCATGGCGACATGTCTTAAGTCTCCGTAACTCCTTACAGGCACCATTTTGTTTTTAAGTACAATGGAAAAATTTAATTTTGTAGTTCAATATATTGATAATACTGTCTGTCCTATTTGGATTTTGAATATATAATAAAGTGTCTTTACAAAAATAATAAAAATAAGTTTCAAAAACCCTGCTTTATATGGTTTGGGCTTAAGCCCAACATCAGGATAGAATATTTATTTGAAGATATTATTAAATTTTATTTGGATTACGCTTCTGCTGTTTTCTTGCTTATGGTGCAATTTTACAAGGTAGTGCAAAGAAGTGGGCGAGTTTGATTGCGCAGAAAACTGGTTAAATTTTGTATGGTAGCTGTATATAAGAGTGGACCAATTTTGACATACAGTAGAACAAAACTTAAGTGGACTCGACTTTTTTAATAAGGCCAAGTGGCCTTTACTGCCTGGACAGACTACAACTTATACTTAAAAAAATATTTGTGAAAGTAATATTGATTTATTACATGATTCGGCAGTGTTACTAAACTAATTGGACTTATGAGCAAGGCTCTTATAAATTAAGTTCTAAGTGAACATTTTCAAAATCTTGATTTTAAAATTCTGATTAGATTGTAATATGCTTATGTTCCTGCATCATTCCACTTTAGGTCCCTATAGAAATTATCTGTTTGAAAATATATCCATAAATGTATGCACATTTTATTGTCACGTCTTACTTAACGTAGATATATGGTCTTCGTCGAATCGACGACGAATATGTTTTGAACGCATATTTGTTTCTTAATTTTTGTGCTTTTGCTTTTGTGCTTACTTTCGGTTCTCTAGTTGCCGATGGAGATTGAACTTTTTATGTGGTATTTTTTTTGTATTTCATACATTGGTTATTTTTGTACAATCAAGTTTAAGATTACAAAGAATTTGAAATTTTTGTATGATGTTTTTTAATAAATAAATAAATGTATTATGACGCAATGGAAAAAAGTGATGACAAATTTATAATTTAGTAAAGTTAAAGGAAGTTGCTACAAGGTTGATTCAGATAAGCTGCAAGAAAACGTATGATGACGGAGTTTTTTTTAATAAAAATAAAGTAGGTCATAATATTCTTAAAGCAAAAGACACATATTACTCAATTAAAAAAATGCAAGGTTTAATGCGAAGTTAAAAATTGGGAAATATATAATAGTAAGCTTTTAATCCTTTTCCAAATATTTTTACGTTACGCTCCAACTCGAAAATGCTTTAAAATTTGTTTCATTCATAAACGTAGAGTTTAATTAAGTGTGAATAAAAAGATTTGTCGTGGAAGAAAAACATATATGTAACATATGAATTAATTTTTATGACAATATAATACGTCGCTTTGGACGATATAAAAATGCATATAATTTCTATATACCGTTGGCTCGAAAGCGAGTGTGGCCTAGTAGGTTATGTCTATCAAAGATGTCTGCTATCATCGCATAGTTTGTAAACTAAGCTTCTCTGTAACAAGGAGATCGTGATAAACTTCCTTTCTGCTATTCCTTAATCTCACTCCCGTATGCCTAGCTAGACTTACCTTTCCTCTAATTGCTTAAGTAATTTATAGAAACTATAAAAGTCGATTAAGCAAAATAATAGCACATCTTTATTTTTTCGACCACAATTTTGGTGTCGAATGATATTTTTCACTGCGAAATAGTCTTGCCTGCCCTGTTTATTTCCATCATTTCAACCAGTCTGTATATCTTATAAAATTTATGATTTCAAAATAAATAACTTGCCTAAACTCTGAAAACATATGACTTGAATACATTTTACAAAAGCTTTCATTGTTTAGCCCATCCTTGTAAAAGAAATGAGTGAAGAACATGAAATTAAATGAAATGTTGTAACACTTATGCAATAAAAGGTACAACGTATGGTCTTCCTAGCGTCCTCCAGACTCATACACATATTGAACAAATCCAAAAGTAAATAGTTTTCATTTAAAGCTTATATTAAATTAAAATCTTCAAAATTACAACTTTTGAATTTTGAATGATCCTAAGTTTACGATACTGCTCTTTCTTAGCTTTTGTCTTAGAACCAATTCATCGGCTTGCGACGGAACTAAGCGATATTTCCCCGTGAAGCATATGTGATGAATTTTGATGAAATGAAACGAAATTGTAGGAAATTAGTTGAAAAAATATGAAATGAAATTAAATGATATGAAATGATGAATGATATGAGATGAAATGAGTATGAAATGAGATGAAATGAAATGAAATGATATGAAATGATATGAAATGATATGAAATTATATGAAATGAGATGAAATGATATGAAAGTGAGATGAAACGAAATGAATTGAAATAAAATGAAGTGAATATGAAATAAAATTAAATGAAAGAGTATAAAATAAATAGATAAAATCAAATAAAATAATAAAATTATATAAAATTGAAAAATATCGATTTGATGTAAAAATTAAATGAAAATAAAATAAAAAAAATCCATTAAATTTTAAAAATTTGAATCAAATGACCACTTAATATATAGCAAAATCAAAATATAAAAAATTATGTATTATATATATTATAAAACAGAGCAATAAATAAGTAGAATATTTTACCTATAACCCGAAATAATCATCCAAATAGCAAATCCTACCTTATTCCTGTTACTTTCCTACGTAAAAATGTGAATATATCCCTTTAATGTATACTGAAGGCAATAAAAAGAAGAAGAGCAGCAGTTGAAAGAAGAAAGGGAGAAATTTTCTCTGTTGCAAACTTTTCGCAATCGTTGCACAAACTCTAACCAAGCGACTATGGATGAATGCATGTTTGGTTTTGTGTTGCATACTTTTGTGCTGCCTTCGCTGCCGCTGCCACTGCCGCTGCTGTTGCAGCAACTTCTGCTACTTCGTTTGCGCCCATTTGAAATTCATAAAATGTGTGTGTGTGTGTGTGGGTACGTGCGTGAGTGTGTGTGAGTATGTGCGACTTGTATTAGCGTTGCTTGTTGCACAGCACACACACACACACACAGTTTGCATCTGCGCCATTGAACATGCATGTGTGTGCGGGTGTGTGTGAGTGGAACTGGCAACCTCTGCACCTTCTCTCCACCACTGTTGCATACATTTAGGCGCAGGCAAAGAAGAAAATCGCACAATTGCTTATGAAATTGAGCAAACAAAATGCGAGCACAAACACGCATAACTCTATATGCGCTAGCTCCAATCTCTTCATTCTTTCCCCTTGTTTTTTTTTTTGTTAATACTCTGACAGAGGATATAATCAGTTTGTATAATATTGCAATCGTTAGGAAGGTGTTGCGAACTAACAAGTCAGTTTATGGTTATATATAAACTATAATGCAGGCTTTTAACTCTTAATGAGTTCGTTGGTTAAAGAAAAAGCACCTTATCTAATAAATATTCAATTTATATTTTATAATTTTGGCTTATTAATATTAGTTAGTAAGTAGGGTGAGTTCGGAAGTTGGGGGAATCCGAAAATGCATCATAATGGAATTCTGAATTAACATTTGAGAGTGAAAAAATGTATCCAATAAGCGAAATGGCCTACTCTAGTTTGGAATATATGCCGTTTAAGTACATGAGTTTTCTGTTCAACAATATTTAAAAAACAAAAAAATGGCTACCTTGAAAGTTTAATTTTAAGTTTTTGTATTGCAAAAATTTTTATTAAAATTTTCTCGAGTAAAATCAAAGGTTAGTATATCCATAATACTATTTAGACTCTATGCTTCAAATGTGCAAAAGGATTTGTTTCGATTTTCGCAACCAATCAAAATGACGCTAATCCCTTGCTAAAAAGTCGATTTTGAGTGAATTCGTAAGTTTTGAACTGAACCAAATAATACTTTTGAATATAATTTCAGCACGGATTTAAATCTTTTTGTGTCGAAATGTACTAAGTACGAAAAGTACCTACAAAAAAGGCGAAACAAATTCTCGTAAACCAGTTCCAAGTTCCGATAATTTTTTGGAAATGCTGCAGGCAGAGAAAATCGGCAAAAGGAGTGACGAATTAGACGATTTCCCTCTTTTTTTAAATCATTTTTTCATTCTATTTCACTAGGCAACAATATTTTTATTTTTACCAAAAATAAATTGATTTCGAAAAAATTTTTGGTGGTTTTTATGATTTTTCGGATTCACATCGAATAAAATCGAAAATCACGAATTCCACATATTTTGTTCGGAGATCGATCTACTTAATGTTCATGGTTATCTGAAATTTTGACACAATGAAACTAATCCAATACCCTATTGAATAAATAAAAATAATTTGTTTTCACTCCAAAAAGCCGTAAACCGGTTCCAAGCTCTAAAGATTTTTTAGAAAAGTCTAAATTAAAATTACGAGTGCTCTTTAGGCGATTTTTTCTTTTTTTTTTTAATTTTTTCATGCTCTCTTGGCAAAAAAAGGGAGTAATATGTTTACGATATATGAAAATTTTTTCAAATTTTTGGATACTTCCGGATTTGCCCCAAAAAAAGTTACGAATTTGGCATTTTATGTTCGGTGTTCAATCTACCTAACAAATAATTTTCATCGCGATCTGATATTTTGACGCAATAAAGCAAATCCAATGTCTTTTAAATTTGGAAAAAAAATTATTTTGTTCTCCAACAAAATCTACAAAAAAATTATTCCGAATTCAACCCAATTGCCTCTAGAAGCGTATTAGCTTATAATAAAACTGCAAAATTTAATTTTATTCCGATATACTTGACTTGATGTGATAAAAAAAAAGCTCGATTTGTTATCTATCTGGTTTTCCAATAATTGATTAAAGGTATGGAAGCCTTTTTCTATAAGGAACTCAATTGATTTTTTTTTTGAGCAGCTTAAGTTCTTTAAAAATCGAATGCAGAATAGAATGCTGTCATTTTAATGTAAAATACTTGGAAAAACAATAAAACTTATTTAAATAGAAAAATTAATCTTCATTCAGAATAAGTCCGGAAACATAAAGAATATCCCATCCAAGCAGTGAGAGTAAGAAATGTTTTAGATTGAAAAAAAGTGAAACTATGTAATAAAAGATGTTGGAAAATTTTTTCAGGAAACATTTGTTGTAATATTTAAATAAGATATTTAGCCTTGATTTTCAAAAGAACTACTTTGTTTTTATATTTTAAATAGGAATTTTATTATAATTCATTTTAATGCAACTTGAAAAAGAGTTTGGAACTACGAAAGAAGTCTTTTTTTTCGCGAAATAGGTTTTTAGAAAACTTTGAAAAAAGTTTTGAGCATAAATTGTTCAATAAATATATATTTTTTGCTAAAAATTTTTATTGTCTAATTCAATGTGTGAGGAGGCCATTTACACGAAAATTGTTTTTTTTTCTTGGATGATTTGATTAATTCCTAATCATTATGGTCATCGATTTTGAGACCTAAATGAAATCAGCACCAAATATGAAACATTAAAAATTTTTGAATCTAATCTTTTTACAATTTTTGTTTTAAAATTCAATTTGTATATAAGTGTCACTATATTAGTACATAGGGAATCTTTGAAAATCTTTGCTAAGCTTTATATGACATTAGAATTATTTTGTTGTTGTCAGTGTTCTGGGAATTTTGTTGTACTTGTTTAGCGGAAAGGCTTTCTGAAGTTCATAAATCCTTTCCATTTGCGTTTAAAACAGTTCCAGATCATTTTTGCAGCTTACACATAGAAATCTGGTGCCAAGATTTGACCTGAATTTTTGGGCAATTGACAAATAGATGGCGCCAGCATAACCACGCATGTTTTGTTTTTACAAATAGTAAAAGTTTTGAAAGTATATATTTATTCCTTTTACTCCATAGTTAAAAAAACAAAATTTTTAAATATTTTTCCATCCGATGACATCCTTTTAATTTCATTCCAGTTCGAAGAAGAACACAAATATGTTGTGGTGGCTCAGAACGGATGCCCTTCGTTGAGCTTAGCCCATGAGACGACATGGTCTCCAGGGTGTGGTGTTTGGAGCCAAAGGTAAAGCGTTAGGTTGTGGGTGAGAGCCAGGTCCTTTCTGAGGCCGTGTGCAATATGCAGTCCGAATGCTTACAGGATAAGGTACTTCTCTATCAGATAGTATACCTTAAAAAAAGAAAAAATTTTTGCTGGCGCCAAAACAATAATAAGTGTAAATGAAAGAATCACCCCAAGTGGTTTTATTTGAGCTTGTGTGCATAATAATAGTTGTAGATGAACTTTGTTCAAATTGTTTAGTAATTTTGCTTTTGTAATGTATTTTAATGATGAACTCTACTGGTCATTCAATTTTTTCGTTAGATACTGCTGGCGCCATCTAGTTTTCAAATGCCTAATAAAATGGTCAATAGGGCTGCCTATCAGCGAGGTAAATTCTTATCCCTAAAAATTTTGATCCATGTTTTTTTTGCAAATTTGATATTTTTTCATGGCTTTTTGTGTATCTGCGTGCTGGCCTTGCATAGTCGTCCTTGGGTTAATCGATAAAAGAGTCAAAGACGACATTTTTTGCTGCACGTTTAATTTTTGTCGTTACATACTGCTGGCGCCATCTAGATTTTAAATGCCCAAGAAATTGGTCAACAGGGCTGCCTATCAGCGAGAGTAAATTCCTGCCTCTAAAAATATGTGAGACGTTTTTTTTTTTGCAAAAATGTTCTTTTTTTTCTATGGCTTTTTGTGTATCTGCGTACTGGCCTTAGTCTGGCATAGTCGATCCTCTGGATTAATCGATAAAGGAGTCGAAGATGATAATTTTGGTTCGAGTCTTGTATGCCTTTCTTCTAAAGGGGAGAAAACCAAGCAAACTCTCATCCATTATACTTATAGGGTATACGCTTAGGCTCGCAAGAGAATTTAAACTTTCTGCTTCCCTAATCTAGCTTACCTTCTGTATAAGCATTACTTGCTCTCTGCTTTGCTCCTGTTCTAGTCCTGAAGTTGTTGCTTTTTCTGTGGCCTAATGAGCCACACACACACAAAGCTAAATTCGTTGAGCATTTGAAAGCAAAGCGTAGCAAAACTTTTATGTATTAATTAACACTGGCCACTAAACGGCTACTTAATGCTGTTGGCTTTACCAGTACTTGCTAAAAAAGTTTATTCAAATAAACCAACAACAAGCTCATTAACGCTTTAAGTGCAGAGAAAATAAAAAAAAACATTTGTCCATTAACAACTTAAGCCGCAAACAAGCCATCAAAGCAGTTTAGAGCAGCTTCCGATGGTCCAGATGACTAGGTGACCAGATGACCAGGTTATTCGGTGACAGTTCACTTTTGAGCAGCTACTGTGGGTGATAAACATCGATGTGTTGCTGACAGCAATAACAACAACAACAGCAACAACAAGGACAAAAATCAACTAAGTGCCAAACGGGTGTTGAGAAGCGCAAGAAAACTGAGAAAAAAAGAAAAAAAATGGCGCCAGCGAAATTGAAGGCAAATGTTTAGTGCAAGTTGAGCAAAGGCAAAAAATGTCCCTGGGGCGCATTTGGCAGCAGCAACAGGAAGAGGATGAGTTTGATGCTTGAAAAAAAAAAAACACACAGCATGCTGTCTTTGTCACACCTGTCAAACTAACACTACCCACACACATGCAAAAAATGCCAGCAGCAACTGTTTGACCGTCCGCCATGACACTTTGGCATGTATGTAGGTGGCAGTGTAAGTGTGTGTGTGACATTGTTCCCCTGTGTGTATGTGTGTGTGCGTGTGTCTCTTGCGCGTGTATGCAAATTGAAAAAGAGCTACAAAAAATATATAAAGGGACATAATCGCAATACAAGCCAGTTTATGTGCATTAAATTAAAAATTAAATGTCACCGGGGATTTTTTATTAAATTTGTAAATGGCGGCAGGCAACAATTGCCAGATATATATAAGATATATGGATATATATATATATATGTACATAAATTGTAATCAGCTGACGTTCAGCTGATTGAAGGGCGATAAAGAGAGAAAGTGAGTGTGGGAGACAGCAATATGGCTGCCTTTGGTTAACGATGGGGATTTAAAAATGTTTGAAATAATATTCAGACAAGTTTTTGTAAAGAATAGCAAACCTTAATCACAATTAAGTCAAGACTTTGTTCTGTTTTTTAAATTGTAAAGGCTTTTATTTATGAACGTCCAAATATGTAAATAACAAGGAAAAATTCATGATATAGTAGCTTACTAATACTTTAAAAATTATTTTGACGAAAATTTAAGGAAGCTCTCATGCTTGGATTTTTCGGATTTAGGATACGAGTTTGGCAAAAATAAAAATATGCAATTGTGGGGTTACTTGAGACCATACCTGCTACGGCATTATTATCTTGGAGCATCTCCTCCAGGATGGTAGGTAGGTAAAGTGGCTGTCATTTGGCGCACCTAGGCCTGTTGTAGGCCCATTGTGATGCCACCGGGGCTATCCCTCTCCTCACTCTACGCTGTCCTCATTGAACCAACCTGTAGTCTTGATGTAACTAACAATCTTTGTTAGTTTTATTTTTGCAACTTCTGTCCTGTCGTCCAGAAAGCTTTGCCCAAGAGTATTTAGCCTTCTTCTACATAGAGCCATGCACCCGCATAGAAGGTGTTCTACAGTCTCTTCTTCTTCAGCGTCTCTGTAACTTCTGCAGTAATCGTTATACGGCGCCCCCAGTCTACTGGCGTGTCTTCCGATTAGGCAGTGCCCTGTTAGAACCCCAACTAGGTTTCTTATGTCATTTCTGTTAAGTTTCAACAGTCAGTTTGTGCGGCCCATGTTCCATTCTGGCCACGTCAATCTACTTGTTGCACAGGTTGAGGATTGAGTCCATAGGACATTGACGGATATAATGGTATATCTATCTATTAGCAGCTTGCAAGTTGCTAATGGTATAAGTGTGCTTGCTTTATCTGGCTGGATGGGCGTTGTTGTACCCAATCTAGCTAATTCATCTGCTTTGCAATTACCTTCTATGTCTCTATGACCCGGAACCCAGAGCAGATTTATAGTAAAATATTGTGCTAGTTCTATTAATACATCGATACATTCCTTCACTGTCTTTGAGGTGATTTTAGGAGATTTTAACGATTTAAGGGCCGCTTGGCTATCTGAGTAAATATTGATTACTCTTGCGGTGAGAACACTTTTCTCTAAAAATAATAGGCTTTCTTTAATAGCCATGATTTCTGCTTGGAAGACGGTACAGTGATCTGGCAGCCGAAAGGAATTACTGGCTCTCATCTCGTCAGAGTGGAAGCCTCCTCCTACCTGCTCGTTAAGCTTGGATCCATCTGTATATATGTTAATTCCTTTACTACTGTCTATTACCCCATTATCCCAATCTTCTCTCGATGGGAAAGTTGTGGTAAAGGATGTGTTTTGATGTAGCTCTGTCGAGTTACAAAGGTCTGTGGTTTGTGGTATGAAAGGGAATTCACCCAATATCTTTGAATGCCCCTTTCTGTTAATGGACAAAGAGAGAGGATTCCCTTAATCTAAGTGCCGACTTTGCAGCTAGCTGTTTGCTGTATGCATCAATCAGTAATAGGTGCAGTATGACATTCAACGCTGCTGTAGGCGTAGTTTTTATTGCCCCGCTTATACAGAGACTGGCTGCTCTTTGTATGCTTCCCATGCGTTTAACCATGTTCTTTCTCTCAAGTGTTGGCCACCAGACCAAGACACCATATGTCATGATTGGTCTTACCACTGCTGTGTATAGCCATTGTGGATCAATAGTATCCAGGATGGTTAAAGAATTCCATAATTGCCTCCAAACTCTGTCCTCCCTGAACAAAGTCGTACTATGTTTGGTACCTGGACACTCAGGAGTTGATGGTAACACGATCACTGATGATCTAGCACCACAGGGTGCCTTCACCTTGACTAAATCTCGTGCGCCTTTCTGTTGTATTGGTTGGTCCACAATCTAGACTACGATAATCAAATGGGCTGCAGGAGAACATAGAAGATACTGGTTCTCCATACCGGGACTGCGTTAAGCAAAAGTGCTTGTTAAACATCTGGATATGATCAAGACAAAAGGTCTTGGCAGAGCGGCTCTAAAACTTCTGGCCTATCTGGCCACCACATTGTGAGACACCATCTATAGAAAATTGGTCTATCGGACTCTTCAGAGTGCAGACTCTTTCCCGAAGACGATGAAACCACCAGACATATTCTCTTTGACTGCCCAGCGCTGTTATGAGACAGAGCCTGTCATTAGGAAAAGGAACAGATAAGTACCTTCCATCTTAGGTCGATACCAAAAAAAAAGACCTACTGCTATTGATGCGGAAAGTTGAAAGTCTTTTGACGTAATTTATGGGTACGATACAAAAGATCTTTTGGTCGTAGTAACCCACCTCATTGTGAGGAAACCACACGAGGAAAAAAATACCATATGCCTTATCACCAGATCATAATACAAACTCTTTTGATATGTGACTGCGGTAATAAACGTAAGCCTTTTAGGAACTGAGCTCTTTTTGGACAATTCCAAAAAAAAAAATTTATTTGCTTATTTAGTTATAAACTAATAATGAAATTTAACGTTCAATAATTTGTAGTAAGTGCAATATAATAAATTCAAATTAAAATTTAAGTGAAGGTAGTTCAGATTTGGTCGAGAAAATCTATTTTTTTACAAAAAATATGTTTACGAATGGATTTTTCGATGTAATCGATATTTATACAAAAATAGAGCGCCTTTTACTTTAGAGTTTCTAAATGCTTTTATCGCTTTTTTCTCGGAGTCATGTTTTCATCAGAATTTCAAGCACATATCTTGATTTATTGTTCCGATTTCCTTTATTTAAAGCATGTTTGAAAGGTATAATTTTTGGTATGGCTCATACTAACAATATACTTGATTTACTTTTATGAAAATGTTGGATTTTAACCTTTAGACATATCGGTTAATTGCCAATAAAATCCATAAATATTCGAAAAAGGAAAAATTGAAACAAAGATTACAAAAAAAAAAATTTTTAACGTCCAAATTTTAGTTAGTTTTTCGTCAAAACTCATTCTTATTTAGTATAAGCCTAATTTTAATAAACAAAAAACATTTTTCAAGTCGGTTCACTACTGAAATTCGAGAAGTATATTCTGCGTGCGGAGACAGACAAGAGCCGCCATTTGTCAGCCCCATATTGAATTTTATCGAGATGAAAATGTTCAATTGATGTACAATAAAAATCGCATTAAATAATCAAACTAGGAAGTTTGTATGTCTTTTCATCAGGCCACAAATAATTTCCAAGCTTTTCCGTTTTTTCGGCCAAATTTGAAAGAACCTTCTTTTAAAAAAAGGTAACTCTGACGAAATGCTAATATTTGTTAGGCAATATTGTGGGTTATCATTGACGATTTGTTTATAAAAATATTTATTGTATTCTTTATTAATTTTTAAAGTATGGAGCTTGAATAATTTTTTTTTTTCAGTTTAACCAGAAATACCGCGCAATCGTCAGCAAAAAATCAGAAATATTATTAATTTTATTTTTTTTAAGTAATTAAGTTCTAATTTTTGTTCGAAAGCGTTTCTTTTTGCTGCGTACTGGCCTTAAGAAGATACTAAAATTTTCACTTCTTTATCCTTAGCCAGAAGTAATCAAATAGGTGAATAGCAGTAGAAAAAGAAAAAATTATATTTATGGCATTTTTTGGGGATTGCTCGTAAGACTTCAGAAGGTCTAAGTTTTCTTCAAAAAGAAAAAAAAAGATTTAATTAACTAATCATTAGTCTTAGATGGCCTGCGACCTTCTTTTTGCAATAAAAAAATTTATCAAATAAGAGATCTGGTAAAAATTGCTAAGAAAAAATATAGCTAGTCACAATTGTAATGACTGCCAAGGTTCTTATTTTTTAAAGCTCTTATCAATACACAAATTATTTTGCGTAACGAAACAAAGGCGCGTTAAAACGTCAAAACTTTAATTAAATTTATTGTTATGTATTACGGTCTACTATTAAAAAATAAATTAAAAAAATTTTAACCAGTAACAGGCAACTGAATACACTGCAACTACTTTTCCCAAAAAAAAAATATTATAATACTTTCAAAAATACAAGGGCTGTCCCAAAATAAGCTGGCCTAGCCAAAATAGCTGTTAGTAAATGTTCGAAATAAAATTTGTGTAGTGTAAGAAGTTCCCTACCATATTTTGAAAGCGGGTTGTGAATTTTCCAACTTGAAAACAAGTGATCATCGTTATGTGATGCAGTACTTACATTTGGAAGGATTTAGTTCAATCAATAATTAACACGAGCTACCTTCTGTACTTCTTTATATGGATAGATGCCATCTCATAATGTCAAATGAGTCTAAGAACAAAGTTTGGAGTCTACAGATTTTTAGTAAATTAGAAACGTATCTCTGAAAGTATTTTAGCAAGAATCTTGCTTGCATTTTGGCCACGTTACGCCAGTAGAACCAATTAAATTTCGACCGTGCAAAATTTTAAAAGTCATTGAAGATCGATTAAGCACGAAAAATCTACTAGATTTAATTGAAAAAGTCCGAAAATGATATCAGCAATCTCTCAAGGATTGCGTTTGCAGGTGGTTAATAAGAGATCGCTGAGGTTACCAGATTTAAACCATTTTTCTTAGGCAACGATTGATGAAAAATTGATGAAAATAAACTCTATGTTAATCTGAGAGCTTCGGAGAGATCAGTGAGTGATGGTGCTTAAGGGTCTCTATAAGTACAGGCCGCCCTTAATATATATAAAAACAGGCGCCTACCCGGTGGCAATTAGGCTCCCAAAAAAGTTCCTGGATTTAATATGTTGTGTATTGATCGTAGCTTCGTGACTCCTGTTTTACCCTACCGGCATGGTCGGCTTAGCCCTACTGAGCACCCTCACCATGCCAAGATACAAATCCCCGAGATGGCACAGACTAACAGCTACACATCCGGCTAATAGAGTAGAGAAAAAGGTTTCCGTAATATACGCTTAAGTACACTACTCCGAAAATTATGGATACAAATTAAAAAAAAGATAAGGTTTTATTCTTCAAAAGTGTTTTGCCACAAACTCATAAAGTAATCTAAGTTAATAGAGCTTTCAAAAAGCTCTTCAGATTCCATTCTTCAAATTGAGGTCCAGAAACGTATAAAATGCGGTGGCAAACTTTTGTTATGCACAATTTGAAAATATTTCAATATGAAGAACTTCAAGATTCTTATAAGCTTTTGCTTACTGTCTTATGGATTCTGACAACTGAAGCCTGTTACAACTTTGGAAAGGACATCTCACATGGTCACAAGAGGTCAGCAGTAAGCAGTTATGCGGAGTTTGAAAAAGTATGTCAGGAAGATTGGTTCAAGAATCGCAATGCAATGACTAATCCGAATAAATATTGGCCCGATAACACCTTGGTGTATAGCATAAGCCATGAATTCGGTAAATTATAACTAAATTATAATATCAAGTTATAATAATAATCCACTACTTCTTTTCTACTGCAGATGAGCAAGAAATCCTCACAATACTAAAAGCAATGGTATCAATAAAAAATCACAGTTGTATTCGGTTTCGTGAGGCCATAGATGAGTGGGAACCTCAAGTTAGAATAATCTACAATACAAACAGAAAATGCAGTTCTGTCGTCGGTTTCCAAAACAAACCACAAAACCTGAACTTGGGTGATGGATGTTTGAAAAATTTTATCATACAGCACGAGCTGCTGCACGCCCTGGGTTTTGATCACATGCAAGCACATCCTGATCGCGATGCTTATGTACAAATTATGTATGAAAATATTGACCGTAATGATTTAGAACAATTCTGTAAAGCTCCACCTGGAACACTCGGTGACTTTGGCGTAGGCTATGACTACGAGAGTGTAATGCATTATACAATGTACCAAGCGGCTATAAATCCGTATTTACCCGCTATAATACCACTTCAGGAAGACGATGACTTTGTTGACTTTGGCAATGAAGATGGTCCAACTGATAAGGACTATTTGCGATTAAACATAGTATACAAATGTCCACAAGCCAACAATTGAATATGTTTTCAATTAAAGTGCTATATAGAGTTATATGCATATAAATTCTATACTAAACTATTAAACTCTAAATAAAGAGGAAGCATTATATTTACACGCTTGTTATTCTATCGGGTGGGCCATCTGTTGGTTTGCTTGTCCAAAGTGGGTGCTACTACTCAATTTTAGTGATACATAGATCGTTTAACATCCGAACATGAATATGCTGGTATTGAAAAAAAAAGCGTACGTAAGGTCTGGCGCGGTCGACTTTGGGATACCCTGTACCACTAGCTTGCAATAGAATCCGGTTCCTTTATAAAAAAACAAAAACAAGAATTTTTAACCAAAAAATTTTTTTTTTGACAGATCGTTCCTATGGGAACTACGTATACGATATAGTCAACCGATTTCGATTAAATTTGACACAGTACTTTAGTACATTAATAAGTATCTGAATGCTGAATATAGTTCAAATATCTTCACAAAGAAACGAAACACAACAAATTTTGTATAAAAATCGTTTTTTGGACCGATTCCTCTTATGGAAGAACATATAAACAAACGAAACAACAAATTTTGTTCAAAAATCGATTTTTTGGAAGATCGGCCCTACGGGAGCCATATGATGTAGTGTTGCTTGAGTACTCTAAAAACTTTCAAATGCCAAATTTGGTTATGATATCTGCATAAACAAACGAATTATTCATCTAAAACTTTTTTTTCTTTTTACGAGGTCGTCTGAAACACTATTTATGGGAGCTATATAATTTACCCCAATATCAAAAAAATAAAATAAAATTGTCTCCTATGGAATAATATGGAATCTAATGTGAAAGTTTGGTTGCTCTATCTCTACCATCTCTGAGATCTAGGCGTTCATACGGACAAATGGCCGATTGGACAGATGAACTGTCTCGACCTATCTATTTAACCTGATCATATTTTAGATAACTTTGAGGTGTCTCCTTCTATATGTTACACACATTTTCCGCTTGCACAAACTTAATATACCCTTTGTTTGTATAAATGGGACAGATGGACCACCCTAAATAAAATTAATAGACGAAACAGTACAGTCAACACAGTTGAGTCTACTATGACTAGTACAATATATAGGCTTCAGGCAAGAGAGTTAAATCAACTTATAAAGAAAGACTTATAAATAACTGAAACTAGTTCACGATAAAACTTGCACTTTTATCGGCTTGAACAGCCAGCTCAATAAAGCCTCAACTGGAGAGTTGTGATACCGCAGATGCCTCTATAGTCCCTCTCCTGAGATAGTCCCGCTAGAAGGATAACTAGCAATTTTCCTTGGACATATAGAATCTAGCTCAGCTAGGTTATGAAGGAAGTAATTTTCCAGATGCTTATTCCTACGCCTTCTAAGAGCCTCTCAGGATCAGAAGAAGTGTTCTACTGATTCAACTTCTTCTTCGTCTTTGCAGGCTCTGAAAAAGTCATGGCTCGGAAAAGTCATTCTGGTCGCATGTGCTTCGACAAGCCAGTGTCCAGAGATCGCTCTGACAACTGCCGAACACTGCGATCGTTTGAGTCCGCAGAGCCTTATGGTTCGTTTTGGGTAAATTTTAGACTATATCTGGCGACTGATTGTGCAGTGTGGTGTGTTATACCACAGCCTTTCTGCGTTAGAGTTAAATTTTTTCCTTGTTTGTAGCTTAAAAGTGACCATAGACATACGACTATCCTCCTTATTCGGTAGGGGTGTAGAGATCATGCTCTGTCTGGCCAATCCATCTGATATTTCTTTGCTTGTAATAGTTTGGTGTCCTGGAATCCAAATAAGGCTAATAAAAATCTGCTGTGCCATATCTTAAATAAATTTTCGGCAGTTACTGACAGTAATCGAGATGGAGGATAGTGGTCGAGTGCTCTGCTTGAAAAACATTGCAGTGGTCCGGAAGTCGATTAGACTGCCGAATATTTAGATCCTCATAGTAGACTTGGTGGCAGAGCTTGGAGCTTTCCGTGAAGAAGATTATACATACACTTTGACCTGGACGAGTTTCCAACCACGATTCCCAAGAGGGTATTTCGGAGGTGAATAGTGTAGATGAGTGCTCTAAGGGAGTGCAGTAATCTGTCAATAACACGTTTGTGTCTTCTTTGAGCCACGGATAGATCATACAATCAGTGGAGTGCAAAATGGGATGATCTTAAATTTATGAAAAGAAATTGAATTTTTATATGTATTTTGTTTGGTCTGACTATAAATCTGTGAAGGAGTGGCAAAATTTTGTAACAAATATTTGGACTATCATAAATTGTATTTTGCGAAATTTTATTTTCAACCGACAAAGTATAAAGCGTGCTTACTATATATATTCCCATGCTTTCTCATAACTACTCAACTGCTTATCAAAATGTCTCGTTGGAGTCTTCTAGATCAGCTGGTAGTTATAGGTTATGCTAGGTGATACTAATTTATTTAGAAGCTATCAAATAAAAGTGCTTAACATAGGTAGTTATCTGCATATAATATCTTATCATCAGAAAGTATCCGGAATTATTAGCGTGTGGCTCTCTGAGTCACTTAATTTGATATCTCCTTTTTTTTCTTCAATTGTCGCATCTGGCATTGACATTCATCTAGAGAGTTCCGTTCAAGATCTGTTCAAGACATTTGGATTGAAGATTTTGACCTGAGCTGGTGCCGAAAGACCGGAAAAAAAGGACCTCGCAGAGGACATGACTCAAGAACCACCCATAATATATCTCCTGATTTTGCTTCCTGTGAGTTTTTCATACTCGTTCGACTCAAAAAACCGCTCAGTGGAATGCGTTATAGCATCCGAGATGAGATCATCGAAAAATCGAAGATAGCTCTGATGGACAAACCGCAAACTGATTATAAAAAATGCTTCGTGGATTGGATCAAGTGCTGGTACAATTGCGAATACTTTGAAGGACACAATATCGTTTTTGATGAAAAATCTTATTTATTTGATTTTCTGCATAAATTCCGGGAACTTTTCTGATCAAGTTAGTAATATGCGTCTTAAATGACATTAAAATTTCCAAATGTTATTCCAAATAATGCCCCAAAGTCAACTGACAACTTTAATTTACTTTTTTAATTGGGAAGAAAAAAAAAATTTCTCATTCCAGAACTTGGCTGGCAGCTCTGCCTATTAGCATTGCTTTTGGCCAAGTTTCACTTACAAATGATTTGTTGTTAAATGCTACATGGTAATTTCCAACACTTTGCCTGCTGCAGTGTAAATAAATTAAAATCTTATTTGCAGCCCGAGGAACTCGAGTTTGTTTGGGTTTGGGTTTGGGCCTGGACGCAGGGCCGGTCTTAGAGTGTAAAGTGTAAAACTTTCAGCAGGTGCAGCAACAATGTCGCCACTGTCTCTTAGTTGTTGTTGTTGTTGTTGTTGATGCCATTGCAATAACAAACTCATGCTAATTGCTTTGCTAACAACTGGCAACGACAACGACAACTTGGACTAAGACCAAAACACAACTAGTACAACTATAAATATCACTAAAATGGCAACAACAAGGAGCAATAGCTCCAGCTACAACAACAACAGCAGCAGCAGGAGCACGCTTCCGTATCCGGAAGCAATTCAAGAGCAGCTACCTTTAATTACAAAACACACGACCACGAAGCAAGGTCCAAGCCAGGTCAGAAGCGGATCAGGACAGACATTGGACGCACACACTCTCTATGGCCAACTAGTTGAACATGTTGACCAGAGCAAAAGCTCTTAAGCACATGCACTAATACATATATATCGAATATTCTAAGTAAAGGTATATGTGTATATGTGTTTAAGCGTGTGTGTGGCTAACAAAACGATTGACCTTTTGGCCAAGTCGCTCCCGAGTGCAGTAGTTTTTATACCACATGCTTATGTGGGCTTAAAGGGTGTATTCAATGCGTCCAAAAGTATGGCACCTTGGGGATGGCTTAATATTCGATCTTGGAAATTAATTATTAAAAGTCTTTAAGGGTATGAGAGTGTAATTGTGTGTTTGATTCCCGAAGAAACTCCTTAGATAGGCACAAGATGTTCATCGTTATTAAGCGAACGTGAAAGAGTCTAGCTGGTTAAAGAAACAAAAAGTCTTCCCCAGAGAATATTTGGAGCTTTTTTGAATTCTTTACTAAATGCTTCACTGCTTAATTAATAAGAATAATAATAAATAAAAATAAAAAATATATCACACAATTATATTTGATGTATAGCGATTAATCGGTTAATCGCCAATAAAATAATTAAATAAATATAATAAAAACTACTATCGGAGTGAAGTGACGTCATTCAGCCAAATGAAAAGCTCCCAAAAAGATATAGACAAAATTTTCTATCAAATTCCGCTTATATTCGCATATATCGTAGTAATTGCCATCTTCTAAATAAAAATCGAACTATAAAATTTTAAGACGTTTAATTTTTTTTTAAATTTTTTTAATTTACGATCTATTAAAAACAATCATTAAATTATATAAAATTATTTAAATAAGATTAGAAACCATTTTTAATGAAACATATTTTTTAAACTTTTTTTTATGTTTATTCCATAAATAAATCAAGCGCCACTTCAAAGGATTTTAAATAAAAATCGAATTCTAGAATCTTAAGACCTTTAATTATTTCAAATTTTTATTCAGTATAGTGAAAAATAATCAGTAAATTATATAAAAAAACTATTTCAACAGTCTCCATTTTTAATGAAACACACTTTTTTTATTTTTTAATGTACATACCCATATTCCATAAGTTACTCAACCGCCACTATATTTTAACAAAGCTTACCAAGCCTTTCATTAAATATGGTTTTATGAAAATATAAAAAAAATCGTCTACAACTTTGCTCCTGCCGTTTTTTTTTTAATTTTACAAATTATATAAAAAAAAATGGTATCTTATTTATGTTTCAAAGTATTGTCCGTCACTTTCCACTACTTTGGCCCATCTTTCAGGCAACAAACGAATCCCGCGTCGGCAAAATTCTTCATCTTTTGATAAGATCCAAGAATCGATCCATTCTTTCACTTTTTCAAAAGAATCGAAACACTGGCCCGCCAGGCCGTGTGCCATCGACCTAAATAAATGGTAATCAGATGGAGCAACATCTGGAGAGTATGGCGGGTGAGGTAGAATTTCCCATTTCAGTGTTTCGAGATACATCTTGACTACTTTTGCCACGTGAGGTCGAGCATTGTCGTGTTGCAAAATTACTTTTTCGTGTCTATCAGCGTATTGCGGCCGTTTTGCTTTTAATGCCCGACTCAAACGCATTAATTGCGTTCGATAAAGTGCACCAGTAATTTTTTCAGAAGGTTTTAGCAGCTCATAATAAATAACGCGAAGCTGATCCCACCAAATACGCAACATGACCTTGGATCCGTGAATATTCTGTCGAGGTGTCGCCGTAGGAGTGTGGCCGGGCAATCCCCATGATGTGCGTCGCTTAGGGTTGTCGTAGTGCACCCATTTTTCGTCCCCAGTAACAATACGATGAAGAAATCCTTTTCGTTTTTGTCTTTCAAGCAGCTGTTCACAAGCAAATAAACGTCGCTCAACATCTCTTGGTTTCAACTGATACGGTACCCAATATCCTTGTTTTTGGATCATCCCCAGCTGTTCCAGGCGTTTTGATACTGCTTGCTGAGTTACTCCCAATGATTTTGCTAGCTGTTCTTGTGTTTGGCACGAGTCTTCATTAAGTAAAGCCTCCAGTTCATCATCTTCAAAAGTTTTTCTCTGCCACCGCTATGCCGATCTTCAACAACAAAATCACCGCTTTTAAAGCGCTGGAACCACTCGCGACACGTTCTTTCACTAATAGTATCATCACCACAAATACTTGAAATAACCCGATGAGCCTCAGCCGCCGATTTTTTCATGTTGAAATGAAAAAGTAAAATCTCCCGCAAATGACGTGAATTCGGTTTATAAGTTGACATATTTAATTAAGTGTAACTATATGACGCAAACAAAAATTAACTAATATCGATGTAAGGTTATATTTATCGATGTCAAAACTGATGGCAAAACTGGCTACTAGCGCCATCTTTTGGAAAATGAGGGAGCAAAGTTGTAGACCTAACATCTTTATCTTAAAATATTATAAGGCAGCTTAAATTTTGAAGAGATATTCTCTATATTTTAAGAGTATGTGAAAAATTTTATGTTTGTATAATTTTTTCATTTGTCAAGAATATGAATATATGGCTTAACAGTAAAGTTTTTAATAATAAAAAATATATTTTTGTATATACATATTTTTAAAATAAAAAAAAATATTAATGTCCATAAGTAAATTTTCTTAAATTTAAAAGCTGAAAATGTTGGACACAAGTTTTTTAAATATAATGCAATAATCGTTAATAAATCATTTAATATTATTATTTTTGATTTAAATTGATTATTGATTATTTTTATGATTAAAAAAAGTCAAATGATATTTTTATTTTTAAATTCCGTTTAAATATATAATATAATATATGGCTCAACAGTGAAATAAAAAAAAATATACAAATTTTTATTTTACTATTTTTTAAATAGCATAAATATTAAAAAAAATATATATATAAAAGTAATCTTGATATATATAAAATAAATTGTTTGTTCTACTGCATTATTGTTAAAAATAATTTACTAATATTTTCAGCTTTTAAATTAAAAAAAACTTTAAATTTTTTTAATTGATAATTAATTTTTTTTTAAAATTAAATTAAATTAAATAAATATAAGTAGCATTTTAGAAAGTTTATATGCGTAACGTCACGCTAAAGTGAAGTTAACATAGGCATTTTTCGGTGGCTTCGAAATGGGGATTATGTGCTTTACAAGTTTTAAAAATCTCCTTCTCGGCATTGCGAAAAAATAATAGGAGCTTCTCCGAGTTACTTAATTGAAAAAAAATAATTAATGAGAAAAAACGTGATAACATAGTAAATTAAATATAAAGACTCTTTTAAAAAAAACTCGTTATTGTCTCTTTCAGTTAATTACAAACGGCTTGAAATTTTTTTTTATACAATATAATTATCCCTGTCTTTAAAAAAAAGTTAATATTTACTTAAAACTATATAAATTTTAAATAGTTTGTGTAGTTAAACTATTTATTTTTTTTCTTTAAACGCTGAAAATATTAAAATCCTTTTTTTATCTATAACACAATAAGACGCACCAATTTTTTGTTTTACATTTATGTATATTGAACATTTTATATTATTATTATTATTTTTTTTTAAGTTCGTCAAATAAGCCAAGTATTATTTTTTTAAAAAATGTCTTTTAGTCCTTTTTTCCAAATATGAACTATGTATAATGTGTTTATACTTTATTCTCGATTTTGGTTTGAATTATCTATATTTTTAAAAATCAGAAGTAGCTCAAAATAAAGTTTAGATAAAGTTTTATCTTTCGAGAGTATGTATGCAACATTGCATGTATCTACTAAAATTTTTTTCGAAAAGCCACAATTTTGACCACAATTTGAGAATCTGGCAGTGCAATGTTAAAAAAAATAAATAACACTTCAAAAATACTTTCAAATTTAAAACCTTAATTTTTTTATTAAATTAAATTTAAAAACTGAAAATATTGAATTTTCTTTAACTTTACGAGGTGTGTTCAAAGAGTAAGGTCAAGGTTTCAAATTTCGCGGGTAACGTATTTTCGATTATCGATTTTTTTTTGTTTTGTTGGGTTGGTACACTCTTCCCGAACATCTGTACCAAATTTCAAGTGAATGGCATTTTTTGTTTGGTTGTCAGAGGCGTAAAGGTTATAAGTGTTTTGCGTGCTCGTACAATGATTTCCTTTTAATTTTAATTTGTTTTCAAGGTCAGTACGCAGCATCGCAAAAAGACTGATACGTATTATGTGAGCTGTGAATGCTGGCAATTTTTTGGGCAATTGAGCAATAGATGGCGCCAGCAATTTATGCTAGATGGCGACAGCAGTAAGAACAGATAAATTGTTTAGCGCTAAAAACCGCCAGTTTGTAAGAATATCAACTGTTTGAACCAAAAATTTTTGAGCTAAGAATTTGCCTAATGTTTTTATCTCATATTTTATCGCCTTTTTGCGATGCTGCGTACTGGCCCTAAAAACAAAATCTATTCTAAAATCTATACTTCCTTTTAATAGTTTTGTAAAATTGGTTTAATTTTTTCTAGTAAACTGCGTTTTTCACCCAAACTCTAAAATTTTGGATCTTGAAATTGGTATTCAAAAATATGAGTCGGTTATAACTGAAATACCCTCGATGGCTTTCTAGTTGCACCTGAATATTTTATTTCCAAATTTTTCCATCTGTACCAAATTTCCAGATTGTAAAAGATTTTTGGGTGGACTTTACTTTATTGATTTCCATTTGGAACCGATCATTTCCCTGCAAATTTTATGGGGTTGTCCCTATACTTTCCATTTGGATATATTAGCTCTCAGCACCGCCTCAAGTAATGGGCATACCGCAGTCGGTGACGTCACAGCTTATTTTCGCAATATTTGGCTTAGAGTAAAAGTCGAACCGGGTGCTTATAAATTTGCACACGAAAATTGCGATAATTGCCGGGAAATGAAATAAAAATGCAATTAAAGGCGGCGCGTTGGACGCCTGGGGCTCGACACCTGAACGATGCTCCGGAAAAGCTTTTCTCTGGAAGTCGTTGAAATGACTATTCAATTAAAAGGAAGCAGCAACTGAGGCGTAGTCATGGCCAGAAGCTGCTGGAAGCTGTAACAGCTTCACCAGCACCAACTGTTGTCAGGGGCATACTAAATACCAGATGATAGGATGCGGGGCACGGCAGGCGGAACTGAACTGCTTGTTGGCGACTTTGTCCTGGCGAGCATTTATAAAATGATTTTTATCTTCATCAAATTAGAAAAGGACAACAGCAACAACAAGTCGAATGGAAAAACTTGTCAGCCAGATAGTATTTGCACTGTCAGGGAGCAATTAAAACTGTGCACTGTGGAGATTAGATTTGCTCTCTGGGTCGTCGTGTGGAGGCGTGACTCTCTACAACTGGACAGCTGTTAAATGCTTGGATTTTAAATTACAACATGTTATTAAAGATTTTGCTTGAAAAAAATGGGCGTGGCAGATGTACGTTTCTGTTGACTTTAAATTGTTATGTGTACATTTCAACTTTGATGAATATGTCTGCTATAAACGTTAATCTGTGAGGTCATATGCTCAAGTGGGAGGTACAGCAAAGGATGATGATGAAACGCTAAGCACCTTTAGGTCTTTGTGTCTAGGGGCTTTCAGAAAATTTTGATTATTTTATATTGCCAGCATAAAGTCGTGATTGAACATTAGGTAGGTAGGTAGGGCCTCTACTATCCTGCATTCTCTTTGAACCAACCTGTCGATTTAATAAACTAATTAATCTTATTTATTTCTGCGAATTCGTAATATTCCCAAAAGTTTCGGAACCCAGTGTATTCAGTCTCCTCTTGCCATGCATCCACACAAAAGGTGATCCACTGTTTCCTCCTCACCAGATTGAACATTAGAAACCTATTTATAGGTGTCCATCGATAATGAAGGGTAAGAAACTTAGTTTATTTATATATAATAGTGACTATGCTCTTTAAGAGATCAGAAATAACATCTTATAAAGCTGTATTGGTTTAAAATCTAGTGTAAATCCAGAACTTGGTCTTTTCAGGGGTACTTTATTTTGAAGTGTATTATATCGGAGCTCAAAAAAGACTCCCAACCCATTTTTCAACTTGTGGGGGCTGTGGACGCGAAAAGCCTCCATGGTTACGCAACTGGTTAAAACAATACAAATTTCAATCTACACTTGTTTTGAATATTTGAAAAGCTTATAAAGCACATGAAAAATTATATTTTTGTAACACAATTTTTTGAGGTTTTTTAGGTGGGGTTCTTCACTTCGAGGTGTATCAATATAAGAGCTTAAAAAGAGTAGCAACCCATATGTTTTGGGGGTCCTTACCCAAAAAACCCCACTGCAGATCCGCCACAGGTTCAAAACGAATGAATGGCAAATATATAAAAGGCTTATAAAGGACATGAACAATTTTATTTTCGTAACACAATTTTTTGCGTTTTTTGGATTTTAAAATCTATTATCATAGTATTTTTAGACGTTTCTCATAAATCGTTCAATAAAAGAATTGTAGCGGTTTTGAAGGGGGCATCTTTTCAATCCGGGAATTTTGCTTAATTGTCAGTATAAAAAAGAACAAAGTGCATTCGAAACTGTTTTTCGAAACAAAATTGGCTTAGCGCGACGTTATGAAATATGTAAGTAGGTTTTGACTTAAAGATTGCAATGTTTCGCAAAGCTTTTTGTACAATTTTTGTGGAATTTAATTTGAAAGTAAATGAACTTTACAAGTTTTTAAAAAAAGTAATAAAATAGCCTTAGTATCCGTAACGTTACACAGCGTGACGTTATTTCAATTTGCATTTTCAAATTTTCCAGTTTTTATTATAAGTATTTAACACAGAATAAAACATAAATAATTTAAAATACAATACAATTTTTCTCAAAATAATATCCAGTTTCCGTAAAAATTCGCCTTAGGAAAGTTCGGCATTTACCAAAAACGGGACCTTATTATAGGATTTATTAATTTTGTATTCTTTATATTTTGTTTACCGGAAATAAAATGTGTTTATTATTTTTAATCACAGGGTAAATTTCGTTTTATCGGGTCCATGTTATTTTGAGATGCCTTGCACAACTCATTGGTTAGTGCTTAAGTAGTCCAAAAGAATTTGATTGCCTAAATATAAACAAATTTTGCCCTGAACCGATTTTGATAAAAAATTGGAAAAGTCTTTCGAGCACCAGACTGGATAAATTTTAAAAAAATCGAGTCATCCCTCTAATACTTTTGGTTTTTTTTACTTCTATTGGAGTAAAATATAATATAAAGACGATATTGAAAAAAAATATTCTTTTCGTCCGTGGCAAAATAATCTTGATTTGATTTTAAAGTTTATATGCTCTGGCTCTTATTATCTGTAAGCTCATACGAAGAGACAGACGTACAGGGGTATATCGACTACTCTGGTCCCAATGACCATACTTTTTGACATCTCTTTCTGAGTTAATAAAATTTTCGCCTTGCACAAACTTAACATGCCCATTGAACCTTAAGATAATAAGTACGAGATTAAACTTGTTCTAGAATATCGAACTAAATTTTCTGTAATGAGCATAAAAAACAAAATTCCCTAGGTGAATTTTGGGAAGTTCATTTCTTTTTATTCACAAATGATCAAAATGGAAGGAATCGATAAAAAAGCTCTATAAGAAGGCTTCAAAAAATAAGTATAAAAATAAATAATCAAAATCTGCTCCAACAAACGCCAAAAAAAATATCGGTTTAATATTTTCTGCTATTAAAAGACGTGATTTTTTAAATTATTTGGCATATCTTACTTCTAAGAAGAGTCAGAAAAACCGGAACGAAAATCCAGTGAAATTTTTCAGAATGTGCAACTCATTTATTTCTTACTCGTTTAGTACGTATTGCTAATGCTGATATTATTTTTTTAAATTAAATTGATTAAATCACTTTTTTTATCATGTTCCAGTGAAGTATTCATTAGTCATGTTCTATGTGTATATTTGAGTAATTGTGTTACTACCTTAGTTTCGTTATCATAATCTTTATAATAACACTCCAATATCCTACACGCTGGCTCTTGAAATACACTTATTCTTGTTATCTTGATATTAAATATAAATATTAATATAAACATATAGAAAAATCTTTGTCTTGCGTTACCTTAACCCCTATGACTATTTTCATAGAACTCAAAATTTGTATCATGTCTGTACAAAGTCTGAGTCATTATTTTTTCTTTGAATCAAAGAATTACCAATAGGCCTAATTAGTGAAATCGTGGAACTATTTGTTATTCTGGATTGATAATACTTAAGTAATGATTAAATATTTACAAAGAAGATTGTATCTATGGAACTCATTTTATAGATAAGTAGACTATCGGTCAAAAGTTTTACTCAGGTTAAGTAAAAATGGAAATTTAGAATTATTGACGTTTTGATTTATAATTAATATATAATACTAGCCGGCCTCCGGCACGCTCGCTTCGCTCGCTCGTCTAGATCTTTATTTTCTTCCAATGATTTTTTTTGTGGCGAATTCACTGAAATTGCATTATGATGCAAATATTGATCTGTATCATATAGTTTTTTATACAGACAATCAAAACATGAACTTGTTAAACAAAAATCGCTAGAATTCCTTTCTTACTAAAGATACTAACCAGATTTGGCGCTTGGAAAGTATTAGACCATAAGCAATGTGCCAAATTTGAACAAAATCAGTTGATGTATCATATAGCTCCATAGGTTCGATCTTCCAATAAATCGATTTTTTACAAAATTTATTGTATTTCGTTAGTTTGTTAAGATATTGGGACAAACTTGACATTCGTTAGTATTTTATAGTTCCTAAGCACTGTACAAAATCCAAATCGTTTGACTAGATCATATAGCTCCTAGGACCAATCGGTCCAAAAACACGTTTTATACAAAATCGATGTTTTGTTGTTTCGTAAGATATTTGACATAAATCTGGCATTCATATCTTTTTTAAGGTATTTAAGCAATAAAATTTCATAGAATCGGTCTAGCCGTTCGAGGAGCATGTTCACACAAAAACCATATTCACAAAAATGAGTATATCTCACGAACCAATTCACACAAACACATCGTAATAGGCTTAAAACCTCCGCATTGACCTCTAACACACGCAAAACATCAGATTTGCAACATTCATCGACTTCGTTCATGAGAACAGATAGCACGTAAAACATAAGTTTATTCTTATATATAAAATTCTAGTTTCAAAATGTTAGTTACCATACTCCTCCGAAACGGCTGGACCGATTTTCATGAAATTTTGTGTGCTTCAATAAAATAAAATTTATAACGTTTATAGTTGTGATTCCTTTCGACAAAAACAATTAACTAAAAAATATTAGTTAATCTGACAATATACACAGTGTCAACCTAAATTAAAATATAATTCGTATCGGCAAAATCAAATTGATCCTTTATAAAAATATTTACGTTCAATAATGTTATGTTATCACAATGTCTCAACCCTTGAACATTCAAACGAAAATTGTATGTATGCATAAATCAAAATTGTCCTTTTTAGTATTTGCGTCGCAATTTTGTTATATTTTCTCAACCCTTGGACTTCTACGAACATTTCAAGACCAAAATTAGCCAAATCGGTCCAGCCGTTCGTGAGTAAATAAGCTTAGAAGGAACATAACATTGTGACACGAGAATTTTATATATAAGATTATACAAGTTCTTATTTTTTTTTCTACTCCATATTGAATATATAAATTGCACATTAAATTTCCATAAACACCTTTAATATTCCATCTTTTAAGTTCTTTCATCGACGAATTCCTTGACGATACCCTCAAAGTCCACTATTTGTTTGAGTCACTTTGATATGTTACAATATTGTATTTTATTTACTTACTTTTATTATTTTTATTTACTTTCTTCCGCTTAAAGAAAAAATAAAAAATTTCACTTGACTGCGTATCTATAAATGTTGTTGGTCCTGTGGATTATGCAAAAAAGTTTTTCATTAATTTTGGATTTAGATATATATTTTTATATTTTTTTTCGCTCGCCTTGTAAAAGCGAACCTCGAACAAAGACGCATTTTCCGCTTTGTTTGCTCGTCTGTGTGCGCTGACAAGGAAAGTTACGTCCCAGGATACGTTAACTTTTAGTGCAGTGCAATAAAAGCTTCGGAGAGCAATATTGTTGCTGCAATACAATAACGATAACAATAACAGCCTTGACAAACAGATATCGCCAAACAAAAAATGTTTACTTTGGCGAAACTTTTAGATAATGCAGCATATGGTACATTTTTTTTTAAGGCAGTTTACAGATGTTCGAGTTTTTGGTGCAATCAATATAGCTGAAAATATTTCTCTTAAAAATAATTTGATTTTGAGGATATACTTTTGTGGTAAATACTAAATGTTCTCTAATGCGATATTCGGTACCAGTCAATTTTTCCTGGAATTTTAATCACTCTTTTTTAAATTAAAAAATATTAAAATACATTTTTACTTGAGCTTTAAGCAATCCTCTTAACAAATTTAATTCGTTTCCTTGAAAGTTTGACTTCTAGAATGGGTTTGATTTTCTTGTTCCGGGAATTTTTGTTCTACAATATATTTCTACAATATAACTAAAATCATTTGTCTTAAAAATAATTGTTTTATTGAGAATATACTTTTGTGGTTCTAATCCATTAATCGATTCACGTAAATTTTTCTGGAAATAATTATAGTTTATTTTTATATCATAATAAATTTTTTCTCGATTTTTAAGCAATCCTCTGAACGGATTCGATCCTTTTCCTCGAAAATTTGACTTCTAGTTTGTGTTCGATTTTCTTGTTCCGGGAATTTTCCAAAAATACTTTTTCTTTTCTGGAGCTATTTCTTCAATATAGGTAAAATCATTTCTCTTTATAATAATTTGTTTTTGTGGATATACTTTTGTGGTAAATATATACTAAAAGTTCTCTAATCCTTTATTCGGTTCTTGTGCTTTTTTTTCAGAAATATTAATAGTTTATTTTTGAATTAAAATATATCATCATAAATTTTTACAAGGTTTTGAAGCAATCCCCTTAACAAATTCAATCGGTTTCTACGAAAATTTGCTGCCTAGTTGGGGATCAATTTTCTCGTTCTGGGAATTTTTTATCCCAAAAATACTTTTTTTTTACTATAACTATTTCTACAATATAGCTAGTAATATCTCCCTCAAAATATTTAGTTTTTTTGAGAATATACTTTTGTGGAGAAAGTTCTCTTATCCGTAATTAGGTTATCTTGCATTTTTCCGGAAATATTTATCGTTTTTTTATTTAAATTAAATCATATCATAATAAATTTTTACTTGATATACTTTTGTGATTCTTATCCATTATTCGATTCTCGTATTTTTTTCGGGATATATTTATTGTTTATTTTTGAATTAAAATATTTCATAATACATTTTTTTTTTCGGCTTCCTTGAAAATTTGTTTGACTTCGATTATCTTTTTTCGAAAATTTTTATTGTAAAGATACTTTTCCTTTTCCAGAGCTCTATTCACTAATTAAATTAGAAAATTCGATACTAATCGCAGCGTCTAAAAACGGCAGCATAATTGTAGAGCCAAAAGTTTTTCTCTTTGGTAAGCAGTTTTGAGAGTAAGCAGTACTGCCCACGCTTTTAAGTAATTTACGCTAGATGGCGCTAGCATTAACGACAGCTTTTTTGCTTTTACGATAAAAACAAAGAGTATTTTTTGATGACAAAATACCAAATGACTGGAAAAAATGCTTGCGAAACAATTGTTATGAATTTTTAGAACGTTTATTATTTATAACACAAGCTTACACGAAAATTAACCTTCATAAAAAGTATTTTGGGCCAAGAATCACGAAAGTCCCAATCTTTTTTTTTATTTTAAGAACTGTTTTCGATATTTTTTCGAAAAATATGTTTTTGGGGCCTTTTTCCTTTTATTCGTGAATATATCATGAATCAGATTTCTCCAAAAGTTTGTAAAAAATTCTCTTTTCAACTTAAGTCTAACGTAATATTTAAAAAAAAATACGGTAATAAAAAGTAATCAACAAATTTTTATTTTTGAAAAAAGGTCGAACATAATTTTTTGAATTTTTCCGACTTTGGTTCCTTGTAACTTCAAAATTTTTAGCTTAATCTGCACATACTATATTATTTATCATTCTAAAGATCCCATCAATACCTTTTGATCTAATCGATTTTTTTCGATACAAAATAACGAAAATAAAATTTCCCGAAATTTAAAGGAATAACTACAAAAAAAAGGTCAAATTTTTTTTTAAAAAATATCGAAATCGGTACCAAAGAAAAGAATGTCAATTTCGCGTTTCTCTACCCAAAATCACCCTAAAAGCAGTTTTTTACATAAGTTCACTCGATGACCCTTAAATTTGGAAGCTATTGTCAACCGCTAAGGGTTCTGTCAACTACAGTAAGAAAATTATTTTAGCTACAATTTTATAAAAATATACTAAAAAAAGCTCAAATTTATCAATAAATTTTTAGAAAAATGTCGACTTACAAGAAATTATACTAGTCTAGTTCTAAAAAGTACATTCAAGCACTTTCGCCTTATTGTATAAAAATGGTATTCATGAGGCAATGAAAAAAAGTGAGTTTGGCTATGCAAAAAACTGGTTTAATTTTGTATAGGAGCTATATGAAATTGACCTTTTTGTATCGAACTTATAAGTCTAAAATAAAAGACAACTGACATAAATTGATTCATGATATTTTAATAAATACAAAAATTGTTCTAATATATATTTGCGTTTTTATAATAGTACTACACATTTGTGTGAAGGGTGATAGAAATTGGAACAAGTTTTCATATAGATACCATACAAAGACTACACCAACGCTCTCTTTTGGATAAATACCTAACTGACGGAGCTGCGCATGGCGTGGCCTACGAATAAGATGATCATAAAAGATATTAAATCAACTTGCAGCTTGTATTAATAAATATTTTATTTAAGGCTTTCAAGTTCCAGTATAGTAAAATATTAAAAAAATCTCTGAATGAACTCTTAACTTTTTTCTATTCAAACCTTAAGTGTTATTTTTTACAGTGCAGGGCGTTGTAGGTTACAGCCACAAATGCATATCCTTTGCCATATTTTTTTTTACCAACAGCTTCTTGCCTGTTTTATAAGTTGAAATCGTTCTTTTTATTCCCCATTTTTCTGGTTAGTTCTTTTGAGACTCTTTTGCTGTTTTGCAGTGCAAATTGTTGGGTTTCTTCAATTCTGTGATAGTATTTTTTTTTCGTTCTTTTTTTTTGGTTTATTTCTTTTTGCTTCCGTTTTAGCGTATTCGATTTGTCTTGCTGCATTTGTGACTGTTCGTCCCATTCCCCGGCGTCTGTTAGCCAACATTTATTTGAGTGTGTAAACTTTTGCTACTTGAATTTTGGGGATTTTCCTGTGGCAATTTTACAATTCCTGTAACCCGCTGTGAAGAGGACAAAGACAACCCTCAGCCCCCCAACCAAGCAATGCCTAGCAAACTTTGATAGTTTTGTCAAAAGTTTTTATTGCGATTTGTTGCAACTTGTTAGCAGACAATGCAACGCAGCAGATGCAACTCGTGTTAAAGTAAAACCCAAAACTAAAAAATCCATTATTGATATTTTTTTTAGCTGTGGTCAACAATGCCAAAAATGTTGTTAACTTAATGTACAGTCGGTGGACGATTTATTCGTACGCCTTTGACTTTTAAGTTTAAGGTGAAGCTGTCATAGTAATTGAAATATAAGTTTTTGGTCTATAAGCTGGATCAAAAACTGTCACCTTAGATTCTTACAAAATTATAATGTAGATCGAATTATAGCTCAAAAAAGTCAGATTTTGCACTAACTTTCCAAAAATATGTGGAATAAGAATAGAAGAAATTGGGAAGTTACTTCAAAAATAAAAAAATCTTTTCTGCAAAGACTTCCATATAAAAATTGGAATTAAATTTTGCTATCAAAACAAATCGGTTGAATATTTTTCAATGTTCAAAGTTTCATTTGAAAATTTGTTTCATGACATTTATTTATTAAATATAATTTCAGTCAAATGACCACCACGTCTGGCTTGGCAGCATGCCACTCGATCGGTCCAATTTTTGAGCACATTTTCGATTGTTTCGGGCCTTATCCAGGCAATAGCGGCTCCAATCTCGTACTTCAGCTCATTAATTGTTTGAGGATTGTTGGCATAATATTCATCTTTCACCGCACCCCAAAGATAATAGTCCAAAGGCGTCAAATCGCAGCTTCTTGGTCGCCAATTCACAACGCCATTTCGGCTGATTAAGCGATTTCTGAAGATTGTGCGCAGAAGATCGATTGTGGCGTTCGCTGTGTGGCACGGGGCGCCGTCTTGTTAAAACCAAATATCGTCCAAGGCTTCATCTTTAATTTGTTCGAAGAACTAGTCGGTCAATTGATGCTTTCGGCGGCTCCTAAATTTTTTCATTTTCGAAGAAAAATAGGCCGACGACGCCGCCAGACCAAATTCCACACCAAACAGTCACTCGTTGTAGGTGCATTGGCTTCTCCTGGAACGCTTGCGGATTTTCTGAGCCCCAGACTGGCGACAATTTTGCTTGCTAACATATCCACCGAGGTGGAAATGAGCTTCGTCCGAGATGATTTTTCGATAAAATTCGCCATCCTCGGCCAAACGATCTTCCGCCCAATTTGCGAACCTTAGCCGCTTCGGAAGTTCAAGAATTCGTCCCATTTCGTAAATGTCAATGTTTTTACTAAATATTTACCAATATATTAATGACATTTGACGTTTAAAAGTCGAATAATCGGTAGTTTAAATTCCAAACACTAGATGGACCACCCTGTATAAACCTATACAATGATCTGCTAGATCTTGATGAGCGTTCTTATTGCATTAAAAAAAAATTTGAGTTTTAGTTTTGCATCTTAATTTTATTTATTTTTTATTACTTCGTTACTCGTTTTGTCTCTTTAATCGGTTTCAGTAATCAATTTTTATTTTCATTCTATCCGATGATTGTCCAGATGCAATTAATCCCAGTAGTTGGGTTACCATTCAACGTCAACTCGGCATGGCATCCCTTTGTGCGGAGCTACCATCTAAGCTTCCCGGAAGAAGCTCATCTTCTGAATTAGCGCACTTTTTATTCGTATGTGTCATATATGGTTGGAAGCCTATTCTATTTTATTGGCGAAGATGAAAGTCAAAATGACAACAGCGGCTTGTGGCTTCGACGATCTCAGGGAGCTTTTATCGATCTTTTCGAGTTTTATTGCCGAAACACTTTTTATTCTTTCTTGGAAACCTTAGTAGTAGATTGCTGTAATGATGCTTGCTGAAGGAGTTGCGGGGCTTAAGTGGGTTTGTGTAGCGTAGTAAATTTTAAAATAGCAGTAATCTCTAGTTTTGAGGGTTTAGGCATTGGACGTTCCATGGGCTCGAGCCAGGGAGTTCTAGGATAGGAGTGTAGTACACCAAGCAGTGTACATCCGTGGCCTCCTCTAATATAATCATCATTTGCAAGACAACCCTGGTCAGGAGATTGCCTGTTGCTGTTTTCGCCTCCATTCGTCGTGATCTCGGGCTTGTGTTCTCCAACATCTCTGCATTTTGATCGACCCAATCCAACTCAACTTCAGTCGACCTCTCTTAGGTGGGGCATGGGGATCTCTATTAATAATTGTTCGAATAGAACAGGGACCTACAGTTTCTAGCCGAATCCTGGCGGTGTATTTAATTAATAAAGACTTTCTGTGGCAAACTGCGTCTTTGAGCTAGCGATGCCAGTGCTAGGCAAATGCACCAGTGCTACTGCGGGGAATCGAACCACCGACCTTCGGTTTTAGAGGCTTTTACGCTACCACTTACGCCACCGATGGCCAACATTACATAACTCCTGGTTATATTGTTGACGACATTTCCCGGTTTCTTGTACTCCTCCAATGATTTTTCGCAGCATCTTACGTTCAAATATTTGAAGTCTGTTTTGTTGTTTTGTTTTGTGAGAACATCGATCAAATAGTTTTTGGTACAGGAGGGTTTTTATCCATTTTTTAAGTGTCTTTGTAGTCCCAAAATAGCATTTGTATCCAACCGACTTTGAAATAAATAGGTCAGAATCCGAGTCATGTTTTCAGTTTTTCGTTGGCCCAGGCTGGATTGGCTCAGTGCTGACCAACCTTGCGGTTACGGACATAAAATGATCATTACAGGACGTCGTATCGCATATCAAGGAGACGGCTAGAGCTCGGGCGGAAAGAGAACGGGAAATAGTGTCCGGTTGTCGCATCTTCCGAGCACTCTGGCCGAGATATGTTCCAAAGCGAACTTCTGAACTCAAGCGCTTCCATAAAAACAGGACTAGGATGGTGGTAGGCGTTGTAACGGGTCACTGCACTATAGGCAATATGGCTGAGAGGTTGCACGTCCCCCATCACGCTCAGAGACAGAAAGCGTCCAACACCTGCTGTGCGACTGCCCAGCGCTTCTTAGAAGAGGGAATTGGGTAAACCATTCGTTGAGGATCTTGGTAGTCTAGCCTTTGTGCCCATAGCGGATCTGGCTGCTTTCCTAGAATCCTCATGATGAGAGACTTAGGCGCTTAAAGATGTCCTACAGATTTTGGACCTCCTCCACAATCCCTCCCTTTCTTCAATTCCTTTCCACCCCTTCTGATAATTAGGCAGCACAATGAGCCTCATGATCTCTGGGTGATCTCAGTCACTATCTGAGTTGCCTATATAACCTAACCTAATCTACTCGATGGCCCTTAAATTTATGAGCAAGTATAATCGGAAAAAATTAATTATTATGATTTATATTGGGTATTACTTCTATCACACATGAATCGCAGGTAAATCATAAAAATCAAAGACCTTGACCTAAAAAAAGCTGCGATTAACATATATACTGATATATTTTAAAATCGCACAAGTGCGATAACTTATAGGGCCAAACCTTTAAAAAGTTAAGAGTGTGCTGTTATCTTAGCAGCAATGGGATTGACCTAGTTTATTAAATTTAGACCATTTTGACGCCGCAAATAATACCTTTATGGATAAGTTTTCGATTGAAGCCACACAGTTCAAAATGAATACGCTTTGGCTACACATCGAGCTATTGGGCTTACTTTGCTTGGGTGCCTTGGCGGCACCAGCTCAGCTGTATATAGAAACAGATCCCGAATTAACAGCAGGTTTCTTTGAGGGCGATATGGATGTGGACTTTACGCGCAATGGAGTTATAAATTCGGAGCTTCGTTGGCCTAAGGGCATTGTTTACTACAAGATTGAGGACATATTTGGTTAGTCTGCGATGGATTAAGCGTAAATATATTTATCTACTTATGCTCTAAACTACTTGATACAGAGGATTATCACAAGCGCGAAATTAAATTGGCCATGGCTCATATAGAGCTCCACTCCTGCATACGTTTCCATGAAGCAGATGATGAGGCGGAGGCCTTTGTGCGTATTACCGACGAGGGATATGGTTGCAGCTCTGAGGTGGGCTACATTGGCAATGTGCAGCGCCTTAATTTAAGGGTGTCTCCACTGGATAAGGGTTGCTTTATACGGGCAAAATACAGCATGAACTGCTGCACACCTTGGGCTTCCGTCATCAGCACAGTGCCCCAGAACGCGATGATTATGTGCGCATATTGGAGCCGCAAACATTCAAGAGGGCTACGAACTTAATTTTAGGAAATTGGAGTCGACGGAAGTGGAAGACTACGGTGCTAGCTATGACTACGGCAGTATTATGCATTATGGACCGAAGGTTTTTTCCAAAAATGGTCAGGATACCATTGTGCCATTGAGACCAACGGAAAAGATAATGGGTCAGCGTCTGTCTATGAGTCCGACAGATATTATACGTCTAAATACCATGTACAAGTGTCCAATTCAATTATAGTAGTGGGGGAATAATTGTTCTTATAATCTAATACAGAGACGTCGCAATTAAATTTCTAAGGGGGGCGCCAAAAAGAGTGCTACAAAATGTTAGTTGTTGTCACATATGAGTGACGTTTGCAAGATATTAAATTTTTTTATAGTCAAATTTGGAATTTCGAATTCTTTCTTAATGCTACTACTACTTGTATTCTTGACTCCTAAGTGGAGAATAAGCTTCCATCACACAGCCACCCAAAAAACGGAGTTTTGC
>JBAMAX010001179.1:0-34806 GCA_037043745.1 Chymomyza amoena
TTTTTGCAGGTTTAAGATTCACCAACGGCATAGATGCCGAATGAGTCGGTCTTGAGGAACGGATCAGATTTTTTTCTACAAAATTGGACGATGGCATGATTTGCTTATTATAAGGAATGATTTTTAACATAGTAAGCGTTATTTGCCTAAAGTTTCTTGCTGCTAAATAAATAAATTTTTGTTGTTTCCACTGTCGTGGCAAAACTTTTGATAATCGCGCATTTGCGTTATAAGAACGTAAAAACATAAAAAACTAAAATCTGTTTATTCGGAAAAAAAAGTGCTGTGAAAAATTGATTAAAAACTACAAAACCTACAAAAAATCTTTATACAAGTTTAATTAAGCACATAAGGCGATAAAAGTATATTGATAAAACAATGCCTCCTGGGCCTTTTGGCCAAGGGGCAAATCGCTTCGAGTTATTAAGCGATGGCCCCAAAAACAAGAGGAAAAAACCTATGTCACTAATAGAAGCTTTTCCCGAACTTCCTTCCATCAAAGAATTTACCCAACCCAAAATACGTCACCATGTCATCAGTCAACAAAGAAAAACCATTATCATCCTACTCGTGCTTCGCCGTGCATCGCACTATTAAATTAATTAGCAACAAATTACTTAACATAACTACACTACGAGATGGTAATTTGCTCTTATTCGTCGACAACTCAACAATCGCTGAGAAATTTATAGCAGCCAGAGAACTCCATGGAATATGTAAAATTAAAACTGAATATCATGGAAACCTAAACTTCTGCAAAGGTACTGTTTATTCCCCATATCTCAACAATATCCCAAATGAAGAAATTTTGGCAGAGTTAAAATCGCAGGGTGTAGTTGACGTATTCAAATATTCAAGGCAGATCGAAGCTAAGCAAATTCCTTCTGGAGTGGTGCAACTCACCTTCAATCTCTATAATCTACTATCGAAAATAAGTATCTCTTGGAATATAGCTCGTGTCAAAGAGTATATTCCAAATCCCATGAGATGCAAGAATTGTCAATTGATAGGGCACACAGCTAAATATTGCAAGAACAATTCCATGTGCGAAAATGCAATTCTTCTCCACACAACACCACATCTTGCCGCGTACACTTTGTGGAAACTGTGCCGGCGAACACACGCAGCCAATAACAGAGAATGCCCGAAATACTGGAAGCACGTGCTATACTTAAAACACTTCTGAGAAATGCTCCATGTTTGAAGCAAAAACTAAATACCATCAATCACTACAACAACCTTCACTCAACAAGCAATCATACTCCCAAACTACTGCCAATCTGCAACCGCAACACGCCTTTTCAAATCCAAGCACTTCATCAAAAACTAAACCTGTGAATCAACCTAACTTTATTACCTCTGAAAGAAACAACTGAAACAAAAACATATCAACAAAAAAATAAAACATTAAAACCAAATCTCCCTAATCAAACGGAAACCGAAAACAGTAAAGCAAATTACTCAAAACCAATGCAAAACAAACCAAACACAAATATAACAGAAATGGAAACAGACTTCTACTATGATGTAGAAACAAACATGATTAATAAAAACGATAAGACAATCCCAGAGCTACCTGATACCGATGATGATATTAGAGATAACGATGAATTATAACTCTCGTCTCTCTCTCTCTTCGCGGAGTCTCTTAGCAATCAATTGCAATGACATTGTACATTGCAATTACGTATTGCGGAGTTGCAAGGAAAGAGAAAGATGAAATTAGTAAGAGACTAGAACACAAAACAAAACTCTTTTAAAAATAAAATATGTATATTTGTACACAAAAAGGTACAAGGCCAATAATTCGCGCTATGACAATTACAACAATACAGTGGAATATCAATGGACATAAAGACAAATATTTCAGTCTCACCCTTTTACTTAATAAATATAAACCAATGATCATTGCAATATAAGTTTTATAGAGAAAACGAGATTGACCCACTCTGCACCAATGCAAGCAGAGGAATAGGACTTCTCATCTCTAAGTCATTGGAACACAAAATAATTCGTTTAAACCACAATATATTGGTTATGGCTGCTGAAATAAAATCAGAAATTACTTTTATAGTATTGAATCTTTATATTTCGCCAAGCGATAGTTTCACCGAGCAAGACCTTCAAGATCTTATTACATCTTTTAACAAACCAATACTTATCTTAGGAGACTTCAACTCTTGGCATACCCTATGGGGATCCTCTCCAAATAACCAACGGCAAAATTATTGCAAGTTTTGTATAAAACAGCGGTCTGATTGTTTTAAACAATGGAGACTCCACGCATTTCACAACCCACAACACATTCACAAACGTTCACATCTCACTCTGCTCCTCACCACTTTACTTAAACGCTTCTTGGTCTATTACCGACAATTTATATGGAAGTGACCACTTTCCCATATGTATCGATCTCTTCCCGATAATTCCGAGTAACATAGGCCCCAAAACACATAGATACAAAATTCATGCAGCTAATTGGGAAAAATTTCACAAAAATTTTTAAAATAAATCAGAAAAAATTAACATTACAGACAACACAAACCAATCAGCTGCTAAACTCCTCAAAATTATTAAATTTTCTCTCTCTATTCCTACTACTAAACCCAACATCGCACAAAAAAAAGATAACTTACTGGTGGAGTATGGAACTTGAGTAGGGGAGGAGGCCCAGTTGTGACGTGCCCAGTTTTGAAAAAAATTAAAATTTTTTCCTCAGTTCCGCAAAATTAAAAATTAAGAAGTTGAACATTTAACTACTAACCAAACGCATCTTTTTTTCAAAGAAAGTATGTTTATTTGAGTTACTCAAAAAATTTTGGAACAAATTTTTTCAGGATAACTTTATGGGCCGAAAAAAATTAAAATGCAATTAAAATGCGTTTCGACAACTGTTTCATGAAGAAACGCCGGGCAAGGAGCAACGCAATCAAAAACAAAACAGTCTGGAATGAAAAACTTTTCAGGACGCGGGGAATCGAGATCCTGCCCAGAAACACACACACATAAAAACACTTACCAAAAAATGGACAGATACAATGTTCCAGCGCTTTTCGAAACACTTCGGTATACGGCACGAATCGGATGTTTACTCAACCGCGGACAATTCTCAACTGAACTGAGCCTCCCCGGCGCCTCAATTTATACCTGAGCGCGAGGTCCGAGCGCGAAGAATCCAGAAAGTTCCATTTCTCAAAAAGTTCTTCTCGATCGTTAATAATCGTGTTTAAACAATAAGATCCATTGATATCAAGAGTTAGGAATTTTTTGAATTTTTATTCCTAATAACATAAATATTGTTACTTAATCAGTGTTTTTACCAAATGGAATATTCCAGAACATTCCCGATCGAAATCTTCCAGAATATTCTCGGACAAACTGGTCTCAATATGTAAATTTCCTTTCATTTTCTTTTTTAACAACAACAAAAATGTAGGAATTTGACAGTTCTATATGATCCTATTGCAAAAAAAAAAGGTGCGTCATATCTGGGCCACCCGCTGAGTCACAACCGGGTCACGACGCTATTTTGTGTATGACAAGCAAATTTTATATAGACACCACATAATCACATAAATCCATATAGAATCACAAAATATACGGCAAATACAATATTTTGATGCATTACACTCACCTGTTCACTGGTAATTTCACAAAATTTTGGTACTTTGCAAATAAAGCAAAATAACTTTTTCGCACGATTTTCAACACGATGTTTGGTGTTTGGCGCGTATACACAATGCGACTACTAACGGTGGTGTCTGTCCAAAAACTGCGGAACGTCAAACGAACACGATTGGCAGGGCTCAAAATGTCATTCTCATACCGCATGTCAAAAATATTTAGCAGCATCATAACTGGGCCTGCGTCACAGCTGCGCCCCCTCCCCTACCTAAAAAGGGAAAAAGTAAAATACCTAAACACAGAGAACATGCTATTTTACAAAAGGGCTAATGCAAAATTCGAATTTGAAGCTAAGCAAGCCAAAAAAAAGGTTTTGTAAATTTTACGAAAGACATAAGTCCCAACTCATCCACTAAAATGCTATGGAACAAAGTCTATGTAATAACAGGTGTGCACAAAAACAATTACATCCACGCATTATAAACCGAAACTGGCAATACATGTGACCCAAATATTATGGCCAGTGCTTTCAGTAAGGTCTGGTCTGACTACTCTAAACACTCAAACTTTTCTTATAGTTTTATCCATAACAAATTCAGACGCACTGCAAGATCCACCCTAACTTATACCCCCAAAAAGCAAAGCTAAACTCATTGAGCTACCAGTAACCCTAATAAAACATCAATCATGCCTCAACAGTCTAAAAGGATCCACTCCTTGGGTCGACTGCATCCCCTACGATATTTTAAGAAACCTACCTCCTACTGGCATAAATAAACTTCATAATTTATTTGTGAAAATAGAGCAATGGTGCCAATTCACAGGCACAAAAATTTCAAACGAAAAATCATCGCATCTACACATTTGTAGAAAACACAAGTGTACAAATATAGATATAATGATAAACAATACAATTATACCTAAAAAGAACATCTAAAAATATTAGGATTAATTTTGATAAGAAACATAATTGGACTGAACATATTAAAGTATTAATCAAATCATTAAACACTAGACTAAATATTCTTAAGTGTTTAAGTAGAAAAAGTTTGAAATGTAACACGAACTCTCTTGTTAATATAGCAAAAGCAATAATTTTGGCTAAAATAGATTACGGACTCTGCGTGTTTGGTAAAACAAACAAAGCCAATATAAACAAATTATCCACTCCTTATCACTCCTCTATCAGACTAGCTCTGGGTGCTTTTCGTACAACGCCCATCATCAACATTCTCACAGAAGCCGGACTCCCTGATCTAAACACCAGATTTGAATGGAGCATCGGCAGACAAATAAGCAGACTCAATAACGCATCCGACTCAACTCTCAAAACAGCACTTACCAACCAACTTAACCGTAAAACAGATCTTCGTATACCATCAACTCTTCAACTTATAATCAAAAAAGCAGCAGAGCATAATGCCATAATATTGCCCAATCAAAAGTACAAACAAAAGGTGCCACCATGGCATTTCAATAGTAACTCCATTATACTTGAACTTTCACGATACAAAAAGGACACAACCCCGAATGACATATACCTTAAATCGTTCAACAGCATAAGATCAAAATTCCCTACTTGGAAATATCTCTTTACCGATGGTTTTAAAACAGACACCGTAACAGCCTTCAGCGTTGTCACTGAGGACAACAAAATTTTCAAATCAGCGATAACACCTACATACACGTCAATATTTACAGCCGAAGCGGAAGCCATCCTCGTAGCGGTTAAACTAGCAGGCTCAACCAAAAGAACAAAATACATTGTATGCACTGATTCTTTATCAACACTCCACGCTGTCAGTAACATCAACAATAGTCAACCCACCATAAGCAAAATCAGGGACATCATTGCCGCAAACAAAAGAAAAATTAAACTTCTGTGGACACCAGGACATGCAGGAATTAAAGGAAATGAGCTAGCGGATGCAGCATCAAGACCGCTACTTCATCTCCACTAGTACTCCATAATACTTTTAATAAGAATGGCTTAAACAATATGATCAACACAACTAGCAAACTTTCTCTAAACAAAATCTGGAATGACTACACCGACCACTATAAAACTATAAATCCTTTCCTTATCACAATACAAATACCTACAACCATAAATAGAAGAGACGCGAGATTCCGCTTGGGTCACACAAATCTCACACACGAGCACTTACTCAACAAAACACCCCAACCGATATGTCCATATTGCAACGCAAGTACCCTTACAATGGAGCACCTCCTTAAGCACTGTCAATTTATCCACAACCTATGCACCTCCTTACAATTTCCGAATTCATCCGAATTACTCGCAGAGACTAACACCGAAAACATAAAGAAACTCATTAAACTAACCTCTAGACTTAAAATAAACAGCTAATGTATATAGTATAAAATAATATAATAAGAACACAATGTAAATAGTAAATTTTAATCCAGCCTGAAGGCCTTGTTGCTCTGGCTTCATACTTTATATTTTAGAATTAAATTCTAATTTATAAATAAATAAAAAAAAAGGAATGATTTTTAACATAGTAAGCGTTATTTGCCTAAATTTTCTTGCTTCTAAATAAGCAAACAAAAATATTTTCATTATAGTTACATCCAGTGAAGTGTAAAGAGCTAAAAAAGCTAAATTTGAAGTTATTTTTAATATTTTTTTGGTTGAAAAGTTTTGATTTTAAATATCTAAATTTATTTGTTTTTTTTATTTTGGCAATTAGCTCACGGCATTAGTCCACGCTCTAAACGAAATAATTTTTATGAAACGTAAGTTAGTTGGCAACTTGCAAGTGATAAAAACTTGAATCCAACAAAATTTTTCATTGCAGAAGACGCTGATACTGCTCTCTAACCTTAGATGTGTTACATAAATACTACGATGAGATAATTCATGCAACTGAAGCTTGTGGCATAAGGATCGAGCCAGGTAGATGTGCTTAACTTTGGTGCCCTCGGCTTTCTACAATTTATGGGAAAACCATCTCAATATTTCCTTCCGATGGAGTTGGTAAAGCGGAAATGGCTCAGAACACAAGCTGAACCAAGTGCTCAGAATTGCGAGTATTATTCATCATATCCCGACTCGATAGAGTGCCAGAAAGCTGCAAGAGAAGGGAATCCACCAAATGGTTGCCCAAACATGTATCTGATGCTCTGTTCAGAAGTTGAGCAGATGCGCTAAAGTTTTATCCGTAGCAAACATCCTTTTGTAGCGTGACATTCGGACTATGAGATGGATGAAATTGCGGCAATCCTGAGTTGCGGCGTCCATTTTGTACACTTTTTATATAGTTTTTAATGTAATTCTAGGCTCGGCACAGTAGTGCTTAAAAAAACTATCGATAAAGCTGACAATTTGACAAGAATGAAAAGTTTTCCAGTGTTAACAAGACTATTTAATAGTGTTTAAGACAGTGTTTAAGATAGTTCATATGCAGCCTTGTTTCCAGTTCTGCCAGTTCTTATTCTGGAACTAACTCATTTTTTACGTTTTGCGAACATTTGGTAGGTTTCCTATACAGCAAAAACTTAAATCAAGGAGACTTTTGAAATTTGCAGCAGTAGATAAATCTTTAGTTGGACTTTGAAGCGAATATCGCTTAGGTGCAAATCTCCCAATAGAAGTATCAATCTAATAACGAACACTGTTGAATGAATTACGGAACAGCTAACGCATTGAAGGAATACCTAGAAATCTACCATTGATCACGAAGCTGAGGTACTTCATAATCGGCAGGAAACATTTTCACAATTTCGTTTTTATATCCAGCAACCATAGGATCTTGGAAAGTTTGCGGAAGGCACCGCGGCGGAGTAAAAACCAAATTTACCAACTTTAACTGGGATAGCGATAAACATTCATTCAGACAGCTATATTTAACGATTTTTAGGAACTGATGGATTCTTATTTCCGTAGACAAATTTTGCTACCGATTTCAATTTAACGCTGGATTTCATCAATTTTTTGATAATCTTGGTATCTCTTAATATGACCGGATTGCCAGAAATTAGCTTTAGCAAAAGCTAATAAATACACTCAAGGCAATAATCTAGAATAAAAATTGATTGTTTGGTATAAGTAAAAAATCCCTATATTAAATGCCATCATCTGACTTTTCAACTTTTGACAGCATTATCTGCTGAAGCTGCCCATCATCTGATCCGGATCAACAACATCATCTAGCCAAATACTTAAAGAAAGCGCAACATTTCAACTGATGGTCGTCACTTTGAAATTTGACTGGATCATCTGTAGAAGCGTATAACATTTATCTCCTAAGGTGAACTCATTATCTGATTCCGATTTTAGACAACATAATTTCACCAAGTACGTGAAGAAAGCGTAACTTTTCAACTTTATACCGGATCATCTAATCGATGCTCATGCCATTTATCTACGAAAGCTATAGGGTATACTAGATTCATGCAATGTATGTAAAGGACAGAAGGAGGCGTGGTGGACCCCAAATCATTTATACCAAAATGCTTATGATAAACTCGGGTAGCGGTTGAGTTTTGTCCGTCTGTCCGTCTGTATGAGCACCTAGATAACAAAGCAAATACTACCGACCATTTCCTATATATACATAGGAACAGATATTTTTGGGTCTTTAAAACTATCCGCTATGAAATCTTTGACTTCTTCACTTAGCATCAATATCTCACTCTGCTTATACTCACTCTCACTCTTATTCAAGGTGCTTACTTTGACATAACAATTGGAGAAAATTTCATTGTTATCTGGTCACACTATAACTTATTTTAAGCCCACTAAAATGTGTGCAAAACGCCTTATAGCATACTTAGTGGCTTTTTAGCTAGACACCAACATGGGGGGAGTAATCTATGGGGAAGCATTACAAACAGACACAGCAATTGTCAGCACTCTGACTTGACCCACATTTTGATGGGTTTTAAATTTTTCTTCTGTTTGCTGCCAGTTTCCATACCGCAAGATCCCAACTGTACAGGGGGTTGCTAAGTACAATCAAAATTGCAATCGGGGCAAGGGTCATGTTGAGAGTAAATTTAAACGTTTCTGAAGGGCTAGTCAATGGCAGTATGGGCGTTATTAAAAAAATGACATGGAATGGACTTCGCCGTGACCAACTGGAAGATGGGGAGCTTCCAAAAACTGTATCAATTAAATTCGATGATGCCACTATCGGCCGGAGTTGTGTTGACCAGAATGGGTGGATTCTGATAAGGCCACATAACGTAACTTTTCAAGGTCTTAGAGGATATGGAATTATTGAAAGAACAATGTTTCCTATCATTTTATGTTGGGCGGTTACAGCACATAAGTTGCAAGGGACGACAGTTGAAAAAGCTGTAGTTTACTTGGGCAAAAGTACTTTCGCAAAAGGCCAAGCCTATGTAGCCTTAAGTAGAGTGAAAACCTTGGATGGTGTAGCAATTTGTGACCTCGACCAAAGAAAACTATTTAATAATCCACTTGACAAATCATCTTTAGCAGAATTGCAAAGACTGAGATCTAGTAATTGATACTCTCACTTCACAATCGGATTGCCATTCTAATTTGCCCGCCACTAGCTTTCTCATCATACGGACGTATGCAAATTTTTCCAGACAACTGAATATTTCCTTTACTTTTTTTTTGCATACTCATGCAACATTCAATTCTTGAGGCTTCAACTCAAATTGCTCAGTTACCAAAGGACATCAAAAGAGACGAGTGGGGAGCTCAGAGAACTGCGGATGGTTACATTGGAAACAATAACTTTTACGCCACTCAGTAAAATCTCAAATGGAAAATTTGCATTCAAGCCGTAATGCACACAAATTGCAGACATTTCTTTTTTACTTGCCTTGTTTTTTATAGAGAAAGCAGCACACAAAGTGAAAATATTTTTTGGTCTTAAAGATTTGTAACATGGAATCCGACTTTGTTGTATTTTTTCTCTTTTTATAAAATTTTTTTATAATGAAAATTGTAGTTAAAAAATTCTTTATGCTGCATAAAGCGTTGCTTCATTAAAAGCGCTTTCAATTATAAATGGTTTCCTCGTGCATTTAATTGTGAAGATAAAAAATAAATTGAATTATATTAATACAAATAAGTTGCTTACCATTGCAAGTACAAATTGACATGTAATTGAATAAAAAAGCGAGTATTTGAAAATTATAAAATTAAATATTATTATTATCATTATTATAAAGATGTAATGTTGAAATAAATTCCTATTCACACATACAATTAAAACGTAAAGTCTCTGTGTCCCTAAAATATACAGGGTCCAGCACTCGAAGTGTAACCAATTAAAAAGGCCATAAATTCATTTTGGAAAATTACCTTTACTCAATTCAAGGTACAAAATGTGTAAAAATAATACGAAATTTAGAAACAATTTACTTTCGCTCAATATGGCCACCTTTTGCCTTCACTATGGCCTTGAGACGGTCCAAAAATGAATCGCAAGCTGCCCGAATGTGACTTGCAGGTATTTTGGCCCACTCGTGGACAATGGCTTTTTTCAGCGCCTCGAGACTGTTGTATCTTTTAGTTCGGACCTTGCTCTCCAAAATGGCCCAAAGAGAATAATCCATCGGATTCGCGTCTGGTGAATTCGAGAGCCATTGTGTGGACGTTATGAAGTTCGGAACGTTGTTTTTCAGCCATTCTTGTTTCACTCGAGCTTTGTGAGACGGTGCCGAGTCCCGTTGAAACGTCCATGGTCTGCCACCGAAATGTTTGTCTGCCCACGGCTTCAAAGCAACCTCCAGAATACTTTCCCGATAATATTGCGCATTAACCTTGACGCCAGGCTCGATGAAAACGATTGGAGAGCGCCCATCTGCGGTTACAGCGGCCCAAACCATTATCTGTGGCGGGTGCTGCCTCCTGGTGGCCAATCGATGACTCAAATTCTCGTATGAACGGTCCCTCAAGTAAACCCTATCGTTTTGAGAGTTTACGAATTGCTCAATTGTAAAAATTTTCTCGTCAGAAAACACAATGTTCGGCAATTGACCGCTTTCGGCCAAGCGAAGCAACTCCTTCGCTCTCTCAAGTCTGACTTGTTGCTGCTTCGGTGTGAGATCATGTGCCTTTTGGATCTTGTAAGGCTTGACCTTGAGATCATTTTTCAGTACGCGTCGGATGCTACGGTCAGATATTTTCAGTTCTTTCGCCATTTGATTGGCACTTCGTCGGGGATTTCGCTCAAGTCGCTTCTTCACTTTTTGAACCATCTCACGTGACGTTGCAGTCTTTTGATGACCACCTCCATGACGTTTTGCGATGCTACCAGTATCATTGTAACGAGTTATGGTTTATTTACTTTAAGGTGTTCGAGCTCACGAACAATCGCTGGTTGTGATTTTCCAGCTAAATATAATGCAACTAGACTATTACGTATGAAATCCATTACTGATTTTTTTTTCGCGTTTACTCACGGCAAAATGCTTTCATTCGCTTGTAAACAATACTCTAAACTGTCATTTAGCTAACTTACAGACAGCTGATGCCCGTGCGTCAGCTGCGCGAGCGGTCTGAATTTGGTTACACTTCGAGTGCCGGACCATGTACAGCCACACTTGTGCAATTAATTTTTCAATATAGTTTATTGTTTTATTTTTTTTTATATTCAAAGTTTATTCTATAAGAATATAAACATATTTTTATAAAGGACCAAGTCCAGAGTGGGGTTTTTCTGCTTTAGTATATACATTTGATACATTTTTGTCCTATAATTATGTGATTATTATTAATTTAAGTGAAAAATTTAGGAGGAAAAAATACTCCTACTGTTAGGATAAAAACTTAAAGCTACTTTAATGTGGTCGCAGGTTGAATGTCTGTATCTATCATTCAAGTAAAGAGTCAGAAGAATAAATCTGTCTGAAATCATTTTGACATTTTTCTTTATAAAGCAGATTTGGGATGTCATGGTGCTAAAAAAAGGTTAAAAATCCTTTTTAGAAGTTTGTTTTGGGTGATTGGGAGTTTTTTAATTTGGCACTTTGGACCACATGGAGGCTACAAAAAAATTACTGCTTCTAATATGGATTGGAATAAGTACAATATATTTTCAAAAGAGAATCGTGAGTGCCTGTTAATAATAATAATAAATTATATATGTAATAAAGATATACACCCCTATATTCAATAGTTTTGGGTCAATTAAAATCAAACCATTAGAGAAATAATTTTGATATTTTTTGTGGCTTATTAACGATTAATTTTTAGTTGAATAAACAAAAAAGTCATAGCGCATAGTTTTAAAATATGAAAAAAAAAATTGTTTTTCGAATCATATTAAAAAAATTATGTTCATTTTGCGTCATCAGCTTAATTTTCTTAATTTAGAAACTTAATTATTTCATAATTTCATCATTTTGAATTGAATTCAATAATGAGTTGAGCTTCCCTTGCTTAGAATTACTTCAAATATTTCATTAGGAAGTAAGTTACACAAATTTTCAGACCAATATTGTTTTCCAGAGCTGTAAATTTTTCGAACCATCCATTCCCCCAAGTTTTTTATCATATTGATGTCGATTGAGTACGGCGACCACGACAATAAATTGACATTCTGACTCATTATCCACGACGTAGCCACATAAGTTGTGTAAATCGTTGCATTATCATGGTGATAAAGCCATGGAAAAACACCAGAAATATTTTTTAAACGACGAAACGCTGTTTAAAGATATAGGAGATAGCTGCCTAAGCCATTACTCCTTCAAGTCGAGTATGCAGGCATTCCAATGTGTTAGTTTTTGTTTCCTTAAGTGAGCATCATTTTTTACCACACTCTATATAGCAGATAAGCTTCTCTTATCTGCGTGATCGTGCTGTGAGATTTAGACGCTTTTCTTAAAATTGCTATATTCTATTATTGCATCCTTTAACACTTTTAGCGTATGCTGTTTTATTTTGCATAAATGCGGATATAACTTTTCGGCCAATTGCTTTTTGTAAAGATTAGTTTTGAGTCTATAACAACTCATAGATAGCAAACCTTTTTCCCACGGAATATTAGTAGTAACCAGCTTTAAAAGTCTACCTGGCAGTTATTTGTGTAATCTTTTTGTTTTACATAATTATATGGTTGAGTTTTATTGACTTTGATTACTTTATTTTTTTATTTATTGACAATCAGCCTTTAAAATGAAGGCTATAATCCAATAGATAATAACTAAATTAATCGCTACACATAGTATTATGGTATTATGTCTTATATTAAAAATGACTTACAAGTTTGCGATTTTTTAAAAAATTTTTCGCTGTTTTAAATCGGAAGGGTGCTATTGTTTTAATCTTCACCTTGATCTATAACCCGCAAGAGCACAGGCTAACGAATTTAGATGCGTTTCCCATCTGAATTTGAATCTTCCTCTAAGAATTTTAATGCTTGCCCCTGTGAAATCTATGTTAAGATCTTTATGTAATATATCATAGAGCATCGGCTAATTTTGGATCTGTTTTATTTTGTCGCGTTTGAATTTTCTTGAGTTTTGATTAAGCTACCGTTGCCTAATTTTAAATTGAGTGATTTTGTTTGAAATCAATAGATTATTACTCCTGCACAGAAGCCAGTGCATTTTGGTGATTTTGGCCCTGCATCTTATTACGGCTTGATTGATGTGTTGTTCCCAACAGAGTTTTTATCCAGATGGACTCCAAGATATGGATGAAAGTTTTTAAATGGGATTGTGGCCGCATTTATGGTAAGCGGCGGACAAGGATTTCGCCTAAGTGTGAACAAAACGCATGAAACTTTGTCACCATTTAACTGAGTGTTCCAGCGTTTAGCTCGCTTTTCTAGTTTCACCAGTTCTATCTGCAGACCAACGCCAGTTTTTTGGCACTTTGATCACAATTTTCCAACTAGTGATATAATATTAGAGGGCATCAAAAATGCTCCGTATGTTGCATGTAAAATCAACTAGATTTAGCCCTGCTGAGAATATTGCTGAGTCGTGGCCCAATATAGAACCTGCCCTGTTTCGGTTAGATTTGGAAAGCGGTGAAAGATAGGAGCCTTGATAGGCAAACTGCAGGGAATTAAATAGAAGCACGTCTAATGTAAACCGTGAATGATTGGCCTCAATAAATTTAAACTATATTAAAAGTGTACAAAAAAATTATTTGTGGCTTTATTTTTATACCCTGTACCGTATGGTACAAAGGGTATATTAAGTTTGTGCAAGCCGAAAATGTATGTAACATATAGAAGGAGGCGTCGGAGACACCCTCAAAGTTACCTAAAATATGATCAGGGTGAATAGAGAAGTCGATTTACCCATGTCCGTCTGTCCGTTTGAACGCCTAGATCTCAGAGATGGTAAGAGCTAGAGTAACTCAAACTTTCACATTAGATCCCATATTATTCCATAGGAGACAAGTTTATTTTATTTTTTTTTATCGGGGATAAATTATATAGCTCCCATATGGGTGTTTGAGACGACCTCGACAAAAAAAAAGGTTTTAGATGGATAATTCGTTTGTACATGAAGATATCGTAACCAAATTTGGTATTTAAAATTTTTTTTTATGGTTCCCAAGTACTGTACCAAATTTCATCAAAATCGGTTGACTATATCATATAGCTATAAAAAAAAATTTGTTGTGTTTCGTTTGTTTGTTAAGATTTTGGGACCAAATTTGATATTCGTAAGTTTTTTATAGTTCCTAAGCACTGTACTAAATTTAATCCAAATCGGTTGACTATATCATATAGTTCCCATAGGACCAATCGGTCCAAAAAAAATTTTTTTACAAAATTCGATGTGTTTCGTTTGTTTGTAAAAATATTTGAGCTAACTTCGGCATTCAGATCTTTTTTAAGGTATTTAAGCACTGTGTCGGTTGACTATATTATATAGCTCCCATAGGTTTTGTGTGAAGGAACCGGATTTTATTGCAAGCTAGTGGTACAGGGTATCCCAAAGACGTCCACGCCCGACTTTACGTACGCCATTTTTTTTTATTGAAAATATTGAAATTATGGCTTATACCAAATCAGAATGAGTTTTGACAAAAAATTAACTGAAATGTGAAAATTTGAAAATAATTTTTTTTACTTTTTTTGTGATTTGACTTTGCTTAAAAATAACAATTTAAAAATTGTTCGTGTATATTGTTAGTTTAAACCATACAAAAAATTATGTACTGCCGTGGACACCTTTAAACAAAATCAGAAAAATAGATGTACTTGCAATTCTGATGATAAAATGGTTTCGTAAGAATAGCAATTAAAGTTTTTAGAAAGTCCCTCAGCGCACAGGTGCATTCAAGTTCTATTTCTTTAAATATCGATTGCATCAAAAACTCCTTTTGTAGACATATTGTAAAAATATGAAGAACTTTCATTTTCAATGGAAGTCTAAGTTGCTTAGGCTATAGGCATTTAAAGCAAAAGAGTGAAAGATATGTTGATCCAATACTGGGCTCTGCCAAAAATTTGATCGGGAAATCACTTTAAGCATCGTAGTTCAACAGAAACCAAGAAGCAGCCAAATCAGATAAGGATTTTAAATAATCAAAAAAGTACAAAGTGGGTCTTTCGAAATACAAGCTGATGACTACTCTATGCTCGTAGAATATTTCAAAAGGCTTATCTTAACTTAGATAGTATGTTAATAAGGATAACATTGACTCCATTCACAACCTTCTCTAAGTAAACGAGAACGCATTCGGTGAATAAAAAAGTTTGTTCTCATGCAACGACAAATAAAGCACCAGTCTCCAAAGCAGAACATGATTTTTTTTATAATTTCCCTATCTGACTTTTTGTAAGTCGCCCCCATAAGGAGAATGGAGATCTCTTATAAGATAAGGTAGAAGAGGCGATCCAAACGGTGGTGTCTTGAATTAAAAACGATTTTCTTGAGCAAATAGCGTCTCTGTGCTAGGCAATGCACAAGTGCAAATTTGTTCCAGTCCATATTCTCCGGGCTAGGGCTACCTTTTTTCAAAATTAAACTATAGGGTCCATGTAAAAAGATTTTATTTAAATGAAATGGGCATCTATGAGACGAATGTCTATTTACGAGACCTTGAAAAATCATAAATTAAATGAAATAAATCTGCGAACTCAACAGCTTTCTCGCTTTAAACGTTCCTCAAGTTACACCTTCTTAACAGAATCCTAAGGCTCCGGATAAACAAAACAGTAATCCGACCAATACTTACGTACGGATGTAAGATGTGGAGTCTGGGGAAATCAGATATAGGACTCCCGGAGAGGGCAGAGAGAAAATTGTTGAGAAGAATTCTTGGTCATATAGGGATTGATCCTAATAAATACAACGAAAGACTAGAACGCCAAAACCAATTTTGAAAAAAAATTGCTTCAAAAAACCACATGGAAGAAGAGTAGTTGGGCGACACCAAGAACGTTGGATAAATGGAGTGAAAAATGATTTGGTAAAAACAATGTCCTAAATTAGGAGAAAGCTCCAAATGATAGAGATTATCGGAAAACTATTGTTCGAAAGGCCAAAGCTGAATTACAGCTGTAGCGCCCAGGATGATAAAGAAAAATCATATAGAGTGGGTCATCTATTTGTTTGGTTGTTAACCACTTATAATTCTAAAGTAGATGAACTTTGACATATATGTGTTAAGTTATAAATCTACTCAATTTTAGTTATGGATTTTTTCTGTTTATTATGGAGAACATCCTTACAAGATGTAAGAGTATTACCCAAAATTGCACTACAATTTTTTTGCTATTAAAGGTTTCTATTTTTGTTGTAATACTTTTTAACCTCCCCTCGTAAGCACACACTGAGACACTTTTTCGCAACGTTTACTGCCATGTGTGTGAGTGTGCGTGTAAGTGAATCTGTGTGTGAGTGTGAATATATGTGTGTATGTGTGTGCGATGTTTTCTTGTGAATTTTATATTTTTATTGTTTTTGAAACGCATTTCAATTTCTTCTCATTTCTTGCCCTTCTCACTGGCAGTATTCAGCGAAGGTAATTTGGTTCAAGTTTCAGTTTTTATATTACATTCTTCTTCTTTTAGTTTCCAATTTTAAAAGCCAAATAAATAAGTGCAATATTTTTGCTGTCTCAGATGTGTGTGAATGTATTTGTCTGGTACAGTCCAAAAACTAGTTCAAATAGTCAAAAAGTTTTAAAAATTCGCTCTAACTTTGCGATAGCCCTTTGAACCATATGAAATATCAAAAGAAAAAAATATTTTTTTATTATTTTACACTCTACTAATGCCAATCGATGATGTTCATTAAATGTTTGCAGGCCAAGACATGAAGGCCAATGAGCAACTGATTAAAGCGCTAAAATTGTTTAAGTTCAATGGATTTCACTATTTCTAAGCATTTGTTTGATTGCATTTTTGTTAGACTATGGGAGCTTATGTGGCGTATTGGTATAATATAACCCAGATATCAAAAAGTTACATAAACTTGTCTCCTATGGAATAATAAGGGATCCAATCTGAAAGTTTTATCGCTCTAGCTCTTCTGTATCTAGGTGTGCATACGGACGGACAGACAGAAAGACGGACACGGGCATATCGACTTGTCTAGTCACCCTGATCATACTTTAGGTAACGCTAGATGTCTCCGGCGACTCCTTCTGTATGTTACATACGTTTTCGGCTTGCACCAACTTAATATACCCATTTAACCATACGGCTTAGGGTATAAAAAGATAGATCCAAATACTTTAATAATACAAGTAAAACTCTAGTAACAAAAGTTGAAGCTACAAAGTTATGCAACTCAATAGAGTCCAATAGAGGACGCGTCGCAGGTGGCGGATAGCGAACGCCTCCTAGATATGGGTGGTAGGAGAGAAATCAAATATCTCCCGCGGACCAAACACGCCCAGAGAAGAAAAGCTCTGTTAAAAAATCACATGGCAGGACTGGATACCAAATCCCAGCACGTCCCACAGACGTGTTGTGGTTCGCGAAAGGCTGGTAACCTTTTTTGATAAAAACACCCCTACCCAAGAAACGGTAACAAGCCTCGGAAATGGACAGGATAACTCGTTGACGACTTTTAGCTATCGAAAAAGGACAAGATTTGGCACATGGAACATAAGAACACTTGCAGAACCTTCACGTAAAGCGCAGGTTGGGCGCGAAATGAATCGTTACAGGATCAACATACTCGACTTATGCGAAACTAGATGGCTGGGACAAGGTGATTTCATATGCCAAACAGGGCATTATTTTATGTACAGCGGCGATCCGACGCGTCGTAGATACGGCGTAGGAATTCTAGTAAAAAGAAATGTACGCAGCTCAATTATCGGATTCAATCCAGTGTCAGAAAGAATCATATCAGCTCGCTTCAAATGCAAATTCCGAAACGTAAGCATCATACGGTGCTACGCCCCAAAGGAAGACGCTGAAGACCAAGTTAAAGATCTCTTCTACGAACAACTCGACGAAACTGTTCGCGGTATCCCAAGGGGGGATATTACCATTCTAATGGGAGACCTGAACGCTAAAGTGTCCTCGGATAACTCAGGTGTGGAAAGAATTATGGGTCGCCATGGCCTAGGCCTGGCAAGAAATGATAATGGCAACCGCTTTGTGAATCTATGTGTGGCAAATGATCTGTACATAGGAGGAACGCGATTCCCGCATCGTGATGTGCACAAATATACATGGCAGTCACCAGATGGTCGCACACGCAACCAAATTGATCACAATGCTATAAGTGGAACCTTTCACAACTCCCTATTAGACGTGAGAACCTCCAGGGGAGCAGATGTATTCAGCGACTAAGACCCTCAGCAATACACCCAACAGAGCGCTCTGAGAAGGCTTTAGATGTCCAACAACTGAAACTACCCGAAAAGCGCGAAGCTTTCAAGCGAAACATAAACGAGCGACTACTCTCATCCACAGTCACAACATGCGAAACGCTGACACAAATCTACAAAGAAACAGCTGCTAACACCTTACGTCACAGAAAACACAAGCGAAAGCTATGGATCAGTGACACTACCTGGGACTTAATTACTGAGCGACGAAAGATCAAGAAACAGCTCCACCTACAAAGCTCCACCAGCAAAGGAAAGAACAACTGTCCGCTGCTTACAAAGCCACATATCAAAGAGTTAAAAGAAGTGCCCGTAAAGATAAAGAAACTTTTTTAAATGAACAAGCCCAAGACACAGAAGCAGCAGCAAGACTTGGTAACTTAAAAGCAGTGTATGAGCGCATAAAAGAAATCACGGGAGAAAAACAGACAAACCCGCCATTGAAAGATAGCTCAGGCAACTTAGCAACCACTGTTGACCGAGAACTGGAGACATGGAGTGAGTTTTTCGAAGACAACCAACACCCTATCCTGTACACAAACGAGGGCACGACGTCCCGCAGAAACCCAATGAGAGAGATCTCAACAGCAGCACAGAATGTCAATAAGGTGGAAAAAGCTATAGTGGCCTCAAAAATAACAAATCTGCTGGCCCTGATGGGGTCCCTGTAGAGCAGTTTAAAGCTGATCCGTTAGTAGCTGCACAAGCGTTTACGCCGCTTATAAGGGAATTCTGGAACACAGGCTTATTCTCGGACACACTGTCTGAAGGCATTATAATCCCAATCCCAAAGAAGGGAGACTTAAGTCAATGCAGTAACTACAGGGGGATCACATTGCTAAATACTACCCAAAAAATTATAACTGCAATCATTTTGAACAGAATCAGCGGCCCGTTAAATACAGTTCTGAGGCGCGAACAAAATGGATTCAAACCTAATAGATCCTGCATTGATCACATAAACTCTCTCAGAATAATTGTAGAACAGTCTGTCGAGTGGAGATCTCCCCTCTTTCTTCTTTTTATAGATTTCAAACGTGCCTTCGATACAGTAATCTGGGACGCAATATGGGATGCCCTTACAACCATGGGTGTTCCCGAACAAATCATCAACATAATTAAAGCCCTGTACGTCAACTCAACCGTGCCGTGCGCTATAAAGGAAAGAAAGGACGAGTTTTCCCGCTGAAAAAGGGCGTCCGACAAGGCTTTGCCTTGTCGCCTTTGCTCTTTCTTGCAGTCTTGGATATGGTTATGAAGAAAACAAATCAAGACTGTCCCACAGGCATACAATGGGGTCCGTTCGAGGTTCTTGGAGATCTCGACTATGCCGACGACATTTGCCTTCTCACACATAACTTCGAACATATAAACAACAAGCTAAATGCACTAATACAGAACGCCCAACGAGTAGGCCTTAAAATCAACTTTTCCAAAACCAAACTAATGCGCATACAAACCGGCATCAGTACGCCTCTAACAATACAGCATAATGGCGAAAGCTTAAGAATAGAGGATGTGGAACAATTTTGATATCTTGCCAGTATGATCAGGAAGGATGGCGGAGCTGAAGCAGACATCAACAGCAGAATCAACAAAGCACGCGTTCTACAAACTTCGGTAAATAAAAAAACTTCGAATTTTCAATACAAGCGTAAAAACGGTTCTTTTATACGGGTGCGAAACTTGGAATGTTACAAACACCACCACAAACAAATTACGCGTCTTCGTAAACCGCTTCCGAAGGAGAGTTTGTGGCATTTACTGGCCGAACGTCATCAGCAATGAAAGACCTACTCACTTTGGTCGAAAGCAAACCAATTCAACTTGAAATAAAAGATAGAAAATGGCGTTGGATAGGTCACACCCTACGGAAAGAACAAAATAATATAACAAAAATGGCGCTGGAGTGGAATCCGCAAGGTTCTAGAAGAAGAGGAAGGCCTAAAATGACATGGGAAAGAACAGTGCGGAATGAGTCGCAACGATCGTGGCAACAACTGAAAACACTCGCTCGCAACCGAAATCGATGGAAGGAGTTTGTTTCCGTCCTATGCTCTGTATAAGAGCGACAACTACAGTTATATTGTTTTTGTCAAGGGAATAATAATAATAGAGTCCTAAACCTATAAGAGCAAATATGCAAATAATGTATACTAAGATAAGCTGAAGGCCACCGATGCTATTGTTATTATAATTAACTTACATTGGGTGGAATCTTTTTGCAGGTTCAAAGATTCACCAACAGCTTAAATGCCAAAATGAGTCGGTCTTTAGAAAGGCATCAAATTTTTTCTGCGACTTCGGATGATAACATAATTGGTTTATTATGAAAGCGTCAAACATTTTGTGGATCTCTCAGTTGCATTTGGAGGAACGGAGAAGGATGACGGCTTTTATTGGTGCTGTGTATATAGGTATACAAAAACATATATATATATATACTTATAGATACATATGTATGGTGTCTGCAATAAATATAAGCAGATTATTATTAAAATTATTATTATTATTCAAAAATAATAATCACTATGGGCCTTGTAATTTTTGGTATATAGAGAAGTCGATATACCCTTGTCCGTCTGTCCGTTTAAACGCCTAGATCTCAGAGATGGTAAGAGCCAGAGTAACCAAACTTTCACCTTAGATCCCATATTATTGAATAGGAGACAAGTTTATTTTATTTTTTTGATATCGGGGATAAATCATATAGCTCCCATATGGGTGTTTGAGACGACCTTGACAAAAAAAAAGGTCTTAGATGGATAATTCGTTTGTTCATCAAGATATCGTAACCAAATTTGTTATTCAAAAGTTTTTTATGGTTCCCAAGCACTGTACCAAATTTCATCAAAATCGGTTGACAAAATAGCTTTTTTAAATCAAAATTCGCTATATTTTGTTTTTTAATAAAGATATCGTAACTAGATTAAAAAAAATCGATTTTTTAACTAAATTTGTTGTGTTTCGATTGTTTGTTAAGATATTGGGACCAATTTTGATATTCGTGAGTTTTTTATAGTTCCTAAGCACTGTACTAAATTTATTCCAAATCGGTTGACTATATCATATAACATAGCTCCAATAGGACCAATCGCTCCAAAAAAACGTTTTTTATACAAAATTCGATGTGTTTCATTTGTTTGTAAAGACATTTGAACTAAATTCAGCATTCAGATCTTTTTTAAGGTATTTAAGCACTGTGTCAAATTTTATTGAAGTCGGTTGACTATATCATATAGCTCCCATAGGAACGATTGGTCAAAAAAAAAATTTAACAACTTTTTGATAAACAATAAATTTCACTAACACAAAAAAAAAAAAAAATTAAGAAAGTGTAACTATCTGCATTAGGAAAATGTAAGTTAGATTTCAAATAATTCAACACTGAAAAATATACTCATATAAAATGGGACAATTTGGGTAATATCGTTCATAGACACACTTATGTTATCTTACCTGGTGCTGATCGCCGACCTGCTGTTGCGTGCCTCCCTTTTTGTTAGATTTTCGATTCGATTTCGATTTCGCAGCTCTATATAAACGTTGTCAATTCTATCCATTTTATATACATATACAAAATTCTTATGCTTCATTGAAATTGCTTCAATTGCAAAGACACTTTTGGGAATTAAGAGTGGACTGTGTTTTGTTTGGAAAAATTAAGGTAGTTAGACTTTCTTTATAATAAATCCTTGGACTTAACAACCAATTTTATAGCTTATAGATAACACAAAAAAAAAAAACGAAAAAAATGGAACAATTTAGGTAATATCCTCTACCAAGGCCAGCATGTTCTGACTGATACTAAAGAAAAAACCGACCTTAACTAAAACACCGAAAAAAATTTAACTTTACTAAAGAAAACTGAATACAATAGAAAAAAAATGTAATCAAAATAATTTGATGAAACATAAGACGTAAGTTGGCAACTTGCAAGTGATAAAAACTTTAATTCAACAAAAAATTTCTTTGTAAAAGACGCGGATACTGCTCTAGAACCTTAGATGTGTTATATAAATACAATGATGAAATAATTCGTGCAACTGGAGCTTGTGGAAAAACCATCGAGCCAGGTAGATGTGCTTATCCAATATTAGATCGCGTACCAAAAGCCTTGGTTTAACTATAATTCCCTCTTCAATTCGATTATTTCGCATTAACCATCTTAATTTATGGGAAAGCCATCTCAATATTTCCTTCCGATGGAATAGGTAAAGCGAATATGGATCAGAGCACAAGCTGAACCAAGTCCACTTTGTGCATATCGTATCATATCGTGCCAACGTCCTAACACCAAGATGATTTAACGCTATGCACTAATTTTTCCCCACGGTATCCTTGAAATCCAACTTGAAATGGTAATGGTAGGTTAAGCGCATATTCGTGCTATAAAGCTCTTATTGGCACGATATGATCGCAGATAGTTGTAGTTTTGGTCAGATGTGTTATAGAAAGTGCACCTGGTGCAGCTTGTACTCTGGCCCACTTTTGCTATACCAACTCCATCGGAAAGAAATCTTGAAAAGGCTGTCCTATAAATTGACGTAGGCGGAAGTACATCAGTGGGCATTAGTATCATATTCGAACCAAGTCAATCGTATATGTTTTGTATCGGTTAAGTACATCTAGAATTCTTATTGTACATAGATGAAACGTGAACGCACCGTGCAGTCCATTCGCATATTAATGAGGCTTTGATGATCGTCGTCTCCAGTCCTTTGATGAGTGGAAATGACGCAGATATCACATCAGACCCCTTGGACGACTTCTTAGAAGAAGATGCTTTATACAATTTATTTGGCGATATTCGGATCAGTTCCTAAATCTCAAAAATACATTTATTAAATTTTGAAAATAATAAAAACAAAATAATATAGTTCGAAGGCATTTGACATTTTAATTTATTTACACTGGGTGGCTTTTTTTTGCAGGTTTACAGATTCACCAACGGCTTAAATGCTAAAATAAGTTGGTTTTTAGAAACAGGAGTTTTTCTGCAGCCTTGACGACGACATGACTAATAACAATTGTCAACCTATGGTGGACAGTCTCAATTTTCATAACACGCGTTAGCAGCGCTAACACGTGCACAGATTAAAGAATTTCGTTGCGTTTGTGGCAAATAAGAAAGAAATATAACTATTACTGGACAAGATCACAATAATGGCCAATTTTCATCGCGTTTCGTGCGCGAATACAATGTCATAAAAAGACTCGCCAACATCAAGAGCAAAATATACCGCTGTCCGTTCGTTCGCCTGTCCGTCGGACCATATGAACGCCTAGATCTCAGAGATGGTAAGAGCTCGAGAAACCAAACTCTCAGTTAAGATTCCTTAGTATTCCATAGAAGTCAAATTTATTTTACTTTCTTAATATCAGCTCCCATAGGAGTGTTTCAGAGGACCTTAAAAAAATCGAAAAGTCTTAGATGGATAATTCGATTGTTTATGAAGAGATCGTAACCAAATTTGGCTCTCGTACCAAATTTCCCAACCTTTTCACCAATACTGGTATTCTAATAGTGGTTTTCCCTCTATGTGCCAAGTCGCAAATTTATTTGAAGAAAAAAAAAAATTTTTAATACTAAACAACAAAAAATTTGAAGAGTAAAACGAGTACGTTCTTTTTTTTAATTCACTTTATTTTTGTTTTTTTAGAGAGACGACGAAAACTCCAATAAGATCGGGCGGTAACAAGCACATCAAAAACACTTTCGCGAGATCCGCCGCTGCTTTAGCCATGGAACGCAGATGGAGTATGGTCAGGACAGGATTATATATGTATATATATAAAAAAGGAAACAAGTTTGCGAAAAAGTTGCCGTAAAGTACTTAAGGAGCAAGTAGATAAGGAGGAACTATTAATGGACTCACCACCTTCGTTACCCTAACCCACACCTACCACAGAAAATGGAAAAGATATGCAATCAAAACTAAGTGAACTTGAAATCATATTAAAAAGTATACCGCCAGTCGATATGGATATACATAACGATGCTGGAAAATTTAACTCTTGTGGCGCAAGCTAAAGAATATATGCTTACAGATCCTGCTGTAGTGCAAAATTAATTTGAAAAGATTCTAATAAAAAATGCAGCCTTAACGTGTAGAGCAACTGAGCAGTTGGTACAGAGCTTAAGCAAAGGATTTAAAATAAGGCGTAGTGTTGTTCAACAAGTGATACGATCACCTAGCGCCAGGTAAATTAAAACGTTACGCAGAAAGTCGCAAGACCATGTACGAAGTTCCGGAATGACATTGCAAAACTCCAAGACAACCAGTAAATGCACAAAATATTCAAGTTTTTCCAAAAATAACCTAAAACGTGGCCGTCTTAAACTTACAGAAATGACTCGAAAGGAGACACCTCTAAGAGATGCCAGTAGAGACCTTTTTTCAAACTCCTAAGCAGCTTAACACCAACTACAGTAATGTGCATATGCAAAGTCCACACACTGTGACTTACTTTGGAAATGAATATATTATATATATATAAGTTCCTCTAACTCCGGGTGGAGCGTAGGGCCAAAATTGGTTTCAGTAATCATGTATTTTCGAAAAGATGGGTGATTAGCCCAGGGTTTCTAGTCCAATGGGAGGGCTGCTACCTTTGTGTTCCATTCAACAAACAGGCAGATGGACGCTTCCTTTGGTACACGTTTATTGCAAATCAGACGCCCGCTGTAGCCGCTGCTAACCTGCAGACAAACGCTACCGGTTGGATTGTTCTTAGTTTCGGTGCTCACCTTTAACCTTATCGGCTTGGGAGGCCCTACCAGTAACTATGTTACCTCCGACATCGCTCGCAGGATCATTGCACTTACTGAGCCTCCTCATTGCGACAAGATGACAACCCTCGAGGAGGATGAAAAGCCATACTCAAACGCCTATGCTACCTAATAAATCATTGCCGAGAAAATATGCCACACCGAGCACCGTCAGCAAGTTGCCACAAAGAAATAAATTAGAATTGATAAACAGACAGTTGCTTCCACAGCTTTTCAAGAAGAAAATGGGTTCCTGCGAACTCAAAACGCTGTCATGGTTTTAGCAAAAACAATGCCCTTTAATTATCCTGCTGGAGAAACTCCATATAGATTCAAATCAGACCTCAAAATTGTACCATTAAGCACAAACCGCACTGTAAAAAAAAACAGATAACCCTGTTGGAATGGACAATAAAGAAACATTGTTAGCTGCAAACAGAGATACAAAAATCTCAATGTCTTATATGCATCCACCCCTTATACTTAATCCAAAGTCGATTAATTGTTCACAAATTCACAAGGAATCCCCCAATAGAGTGCAAAAGCGTTCGATCGCCACCAAGAAGCCACAATCGACTTTACAGAAATATAAATAGAGGGATTGTGAATGAAAACATGGTTGTTCCTAGCAAACTTAACAGATCGACTTTGCGAACTTGAAAAGCTTCGAAAGAAACAAATTCTAAGCTAGCCATTACTGAAGGAATGGAACTAACACAAAAAAAATGGCGTACGTAAAGTCGGGCGCGGACGACTTTGGGATACTCTGTACCACTAGCTTGTAATGGAATCCGGTTCCTTCACAAAAAACAAAAAAATTTTTTTTTCACCAACCGTTCCTATGGGAGCTATATGATATAGTCAACCGATTTGGATTAAATTTAGTACAGTGCTTAGGAACTATAAAAAACTCACGAATATCAAATTTTGTCCCAATATCTTAACAAACAAACGAAACACAACAAATTTTATTAAAAAATCGATTTTTTGGAAGATCGGCCCTATGGGAGCTATATGATATAGTCAACCGATTTTGCTAAAATTTGGCACATTGCTTAAGTGCTCTAAGAAACTTCCAATCGCGAAATCTAGTTACGATATCTTTATTAAAAAACAAAATATAGCGAATTTTGATTTAAAAAAGTTATTTTGGCTGATCGGTCCTATGGGAGCTATATGATATAGACAACTGATTTTGATGAAATTTGGTACAGTACTTGGGAACCATAAAAAACTTTTGAATATCAAATTTGGTTACGATATCTTGATGAACAAACGAATTATCCATCTAAAACCTGTTTTTTTTTTGTCGTGGTCGTCTCATTCACCCATATGGGAGCTATATAATTTATCCCCATATCAAAAAAATAAAATGAACTTGTCTCCTATGGAATAATATGGGATCTAATGTGAAAGTTTGGTTACTCTAGCTCTTACCATCTCTGAGATCTAGGCGTTCAAACGGACAAACGGACGGACGGACGGACGGACAGACGGACATGGGTATATCGACTTTTCTATTCACCCTGATCATATTTTAGGTAACTTGGGGGTGTCTCCGACGACTCCTTCTATATGTTACATACATTTTCGGCTTGCACAAACTTAATATACCCTTTGTACCATACGGTACAGGGTATAAAAATACGAACTCTTATTAATTTGTGGTGTACATACTTTGGAATATGAATGCATTGGCCATGATGTCCTTGAGTGGCAATCATTACATCAGCTGCATCCAAAACAAAATCCTTTAGTTTTTTCATGTCAAACAAGTGGAATTTTATTCGCCAGTCTAGCATTTTGCCAGGAGTTCCAATCAAAATGTATTCTGTTATCTTTGAGTTGCGATCCACTGAAATATATTAAAGGTTTCCACTTAAGGTCGAGTACATTAAAAGTGTGAAATTACCTTTTTCCCCGCGTACAGCGAGTCTTATCCCAATACTAGGACAGAATTGACCCATTCGAGCAGCAACCTCTCCAGTCTGAATTGCTAGTTCATATGTAGGTGCCAAACACAGAACCTATACATAGATACGTTATGTTATGTTATGGTAATTAAGCAATAATAGTATTATTTTTACTTACCTGCGGATAATTCAAATTTACGTTCACACGACTAAGCATGGCTAAAATAAAAGCTGCTATTTTACCAGTACCTGACTGACTCTGAGCTATCATATTCTGTGGAGGATCCGCAAGTAGCGTGGGCATCGCCGTTTCCTGAATTTTAGAAAGGGGTGTTGAAGCCCATTGCGTAAATACCCTTAAGTAGTTCAGGCTTTCTGTTGTTGGGCAAGTGAAAGTTTATTATAAAGGGTGATTCGTTAAGACCTTTTTTTCAATAGGGATTTTCGTGTGGATCACGCGAGATCCATGACAGCTGTCAAAGGCAAAGTTTTTCAGTATTCATTGGAAATCATCATGCAAAGACTTACACCCGAACAACGTTTACAAATTGCACAATTGTACAACGAAAATCAGCGTTCTGCAAAGAATGTTTTTCGTGCGCTGAGATCGACTTATAACACCATCACCAAATTTGAAACCCAGTATTCATTGTTTGATGATACACGACCAAATCGACCACATCCAGCACGTAGTGAAGAGAATATAGCGGCGGTAGCTGACAGTGTTCACGATGACCGCGAGGAATCGATTCGGCGCCGATCGCAACAACTTGGCCTGTCGTATTCAACCACCAGGCGCATTTTACATTTGGATCTCGGATTGAAAGCATACAAAATTCAACTCAGGCAAGAATTGAAGCCGAATGACCTTCCTGCACGTCGCCGTTTTAGTGACTGGGCTCTTGGTAAGATCGATAAAGATCCGTTGTTTTCGACCAAAATTTTGTTCAGTGATGAGGCCCACTTTTGGCTCCAGGGCTTCGTGAATAAGCAAAATTGCCGTATTCGGGGAGAAAATCAAACCGAAGAGGTTCACCAGCTGCCATTACATCCAAGAAAAACATCGGTTTGGTGCGGTTTGTGGGCTGAATCATTGGTCCGTATTTTTTTAAAAATGAGCCGTGCTCATTTACCATCAATGGCGCACGCTATCGGACCATGTTAACGGACTTTTTGCTGCCTGAAATTGTTGCCCTGGATCTCGACGACATTTGGTTCCAACAGGATGGCGCTCCGGTCCACATTTCCAATGAAACAATGGCTCTATTGCAAGATCAATTTGGGTGAGCGATTAATTTCACGTACGGGACCCGTACCTTGGCCGCCAAGATCGTGCGATATCACACCGCTCGACTTTTTTCTTTGGGGTTACGTAAAGTCAAAAGCTTACGTGGACAAACCAGCAATGATTGAGGCCTTGGAAGCCAACATTACTCGTGTTATTGGCCAAATACCAGTGCAAATGCTTGAACGAGTCATGGAAAAATTTTTCCAATTTTTTTTTTAAATATTTTACAATATTTCACTTACAAAGCCTCAAAAGTTGTTATCGCATGCAACGTCGAGAATGGATTCTTCTGAGGGACGTCAAGCGACAGCTTTGTGGTGAGATTGGTCTTTTGCCCTATATCTTTATTAAGAGGCTGGACTGAAAAAGTAAAGTAAGTAAAGTTTCAGGTGTCGATAAACGTTGGTGGACGGAATTTAGTGAGCCAAACACCACTATGATTCTTTATACTACTCTTGCACCCCTTATATTTATAAAAAGCAACAGTCACGATCAGAATTTGTACATGTACAAAAATATTCCCAATGTCTACTTGCCTTCTGTTATTAAACTTCCTCATAATTGATACCGATTTCTCCAGAAAATCGTAAGATAAGGTAATTTTAATTTAAATAGTTTGAACCTATCGCGAACTTGGGTTAAATTCTCCACATCGCTCTTCAAGAAATAGTGCACCATTATCACTTGAAAGATACACTAACCTCGCTTCTATTTAGATATCTCAAAATTAATACCACAAATGACAATTATCTGTGGGTAGGGACACGGCTGGCCTATGAGCAAATAAAATGAGCCTCCAAAGGGTAAGTGGCATAAATAATTAATGTGACTAAATTTAACATTCACTCTTAATCTGAAATATTATTATTATTATTTGCCACACCTTAAAATTTTGAATCACCTGTAGATTCAGGGAATCTAGCCTTGAAAGGCTAATATACCCTCCACTTCTATGTGGATGGCTCGATATCCTTATTTGTAATTTCTCTACTTTTAAACGACTTGAATAAGACTCGCTTATTAATAAAACTTTTAAAAAATATCTTTGAGCTTTTTTTATTTGATTTCACAAGAGAACTTAGAGACAAAGTAAAACAATTTTTTGTCTCAACTGGTGTTATACTAATATCCTAATTTGCTCTTTTACATTTCATTATAAACAAACGGAGTATTGCATAAAAAGAATTATCAATACATAAATATACTAGTGCATACGATATATACACTGCTGGTCCCCAAATTAGCAAAGTCTCTAATAGTCATTCCAAAAAAAGCAAAAGTGATAAATATTTTTGCTGTTTATAAACAATCAATTCTCACTGAGAATTGATTATATTTAAATAGTTATATGATCGTTTTCACGAACACACGGACAAGGAGAGCCATTTTCAAAATAGTGTATTTTGACATTTATTACTCACAATATCACAGTTGACACATTAGAAATCTTATAAAAGAAAAAAAACTACCATATTTAGACAGGTATATTAATGGAAAGAGCAATATAAGGAATATTGTACAAGCGCCTATAAGCAAAAAGCAGTTTATGTGAGTGATCACACAGATAACATGTGAAACATTTAAATTTAGCGAATATGTATGATAATATTTTTTTACATAATGTAGAAACCTTGTTGAATATTTTAAGCTATTATTTTCTTTTATTTATAAAGAAGTTTTCAATCCGTCCGTCACGAAAAAACATGCTTAAAATCAATTTGTGCTGTAAAAAATCTTCATAGGCATTTGCAATTTTGTATACAAAGCTTAAGTATAACTCTTATATTGTAAAAAAATTTGTCTCTCGAAGCCTAATAGAACCTAATTGAATATAATTTTGCCCTAAAGTTAACAAATTAACAATTCAAAAAAGGCAAAAGAAAGTTTTATATGGTTATATAAAATTTTTTTAAAATTAAATTAATATTTTCCGGAACTTACAATTTCATAATTATGTTATTTTCTTAAATTAACTTAAATGAAATATTCTTTAATGAACTTTAATTACTTAAATGTGCCCTCCCAGACTATTTAATGTCTTCATTATACGCCCTAGCATTGAATCTATTAACTTTTGGAGTAAGGATACATCCAATTTCGCCCACTCCTTCAAAATAGCCTCCTTTAACTTTTTCAATGTACTAAATTGTCTTCCATGCATGTAAACTTATGTAAACTTGCCGAATAATAGTTCTTTATAATACGAGTCTCAAACACCAGAAATTTTCCAAATCCATCCATAAATTTAAAATTTTTTAAATAAAAAGTTTCCAAGCATTTATGGATTGATTTGGGAAAATCCTGGTGTTTTAGACTCGTATTATAAATCACTATTATTCGGCATTAAAATTTGGAAAAGTTGAAAAAATCTAGAATATTGGAAACCTGTATGCCATTCGAAAGGGGCTGCATAAAGCAGTTCAAAACACCAAGACCTTTCGACTTTGGGTCTGTATTTTAGAAGTTATGCCTAAAATTAAGACGAAAATTGTGTACAAAAAAAAAATTGATCGTGTTAAATACCCTTTGCAATAATGGAAAGTTTTCAAGCAGCACGCTTATGCTTCCAAACTCCACTATATACCCCTCCGAAACGGCTGGACCGATTCTCATGAAATTTTGTGTGCTTACTGGGTCAGTCTGAGAATCGACCAACATCTTTTTTTTTATACCCAGGGTTGCCACCGCTAACATTTTTTTTTAATTTTTCGAGAAATTTTTTGTTAATTTATTTTTTTTGTATGGCATTGTGTACATTTTCAGATTAACTAATGTTAATATTTTACGTGTTACAGGTGTTCTCAAGAACGCGTTGAAGAATTTCAAATTTGTTTGAAGTTGTCAATACGGAGGTTTTAAGCCTATAGCGATGTGGTTGTGTGTATTGGCTCGTAGGATATACGCATTTTTGTGAATATCGTGAATATAGCATAGTAGAAAATTGTTCAACACCGGGTAAAGGACATTAAGTGCAGACAGAAGCGTAGTCGCAAAGGGGTTGAAATGTAGTTTCTGAGGGGCATGATTTTATTAGTGATGCGAGCTCTCTTAAGAATACTTAAGTTCGTCCATACGGCTTTTTAGAGAGTCATGAAAGTCAGATAATCCAAAAATCTTATGCTTTTACGATGTTCATAAACTTCAAGATTCTTCAAAATGTTTGGTCAAGACAACGTCTGCATGAGGAGCTGGCTGCTACGATGCAGGTGTCCAGGTTGAGTCATAAATAGTTAAGCAAAGATCAAAAATCATTCAGGCATTCAAATGCAGTGCTTCTTCACTCACAGAATTCCACTAAATTATTAATAAATGAGCCCATTGAGCTGGCTCAAACAATGCCAAAACCAACATACAACAATATCCAATGGGTAGTTCAAATCGAGATGACTTCATGTTGGAGCATGTTGGGCTTTTGGACTGTTTGGTTGTGATTCGTTCAAGCAAAACTAATGATTACTGCCAAAATGCAAAGGACGTGGGGAGGACTACAAAGTGCTTCAAGTGCTGGCCACTAGGTAATTTCGAAAGTTGCCAAGTCAGTCGGTCGGTCAGGAGGTAAGCCTGTCAGTCAGTTAGTTGATCGTATTCGTTGGCCAACAACAATTAGGATCTGGATGAACACACGCACTATTCCATTATTCAAAGATGCCTATGTTTATGTTTACAATTGGGTCAAAATGTTGATTTTGCAGTAAACCCGTTTGGGATGTGTTAGGAATCCCCTGAACCGATTTTCCCAAAACCTTTAATTCAACAAGCCAATAATCAGATTTTATTTCATACGAAAGTACAAAAATAAAAATAAAAACATTTTTAAGCATTTATAGCTTTGGCGCCTACTTTGCGCAAAGATTTCTTGTTAACCAGCTTAGGCTTTATTATATCGAACGAAATCGTAAGCGACTCATCTATGGACATCATGGCTCCTGCATTGTCAAACTCACCGCAGTAGTTGGGTGCCGAAAATATGGTGACCAGCTGACGTTTGGCAAAGAACTCATAACCATCCTCGACCACTTGATGGGCACGGCAGATCAAATCGAGCTTGTGACGATACAAAAATCGGCTGACGACGTCCGAACCAAAAGTGACGCTTACGCCACGTGTATTGACGCCCCAGCCTATTATGGAGGAATCCGGGTCAGACCAGAGCAGATCGCAAAGCAATCCCTGGTCAGGCACCTCACAAGGTCGTGGTAATTGAGCGATCTGTTTCATATCTTGCAGATCTGGACTCAGACCGCCATGACAGCAAAAGATCTTGTTATCCACTATTGCCGATACCGGCATGCAGCTATAGCAATCCACAAAAGTGCGCCATAATTTGACGGTATAACGACGCTTGCATTCGTCGTAGAAACCATAGATGCGATTGATGCTTGCACTTTCGTGATTACCGCGCAGCATGAACAACTTATTCGGATACTTGATCTTATAGGCCAGCAGCAGACACATGGTCTCTATAGATTGTTTGCCGCGATCCACATAATCACCCAGAAACAAATATTTGGTCATCGGTGGATGGCCCCCTTGGTCAAATAGTCGCAACAGATCCACAAACTGCCCATGTATGTCGCCACATATTTTAATCGGCGCTTCGACCTCCAGCAGCATTGGTTGACTTAGAAAGATCTCACGGGCACGCATGCACACAGCAGATATTTCGTTATCTGAGAGATGCAGGGTCTTCTTCCGAGAGTGGATAATGGTGTTGATGAGCCACTCAAGGCGCGTATAATTGATTTTTTTTAACATAACTATTGACATTATTTTGAAAATATTTATTGTATATTTCATACATTTATTTTTGGTTTAATCTGGTATAACCTACTGAGGTTTGTTATTTTAATTTGTTACTTTGTAGGGAACACTTTACAAGACGAAGTAAAATTAAATATATGTTTATCCTGCTTGCCTAAAGATGTAGGAACATAGATGATGGCAGCGTCTAAAATACTACTACTAAGAATTCTGGACTCCTCAGTGGAGCATAGAGCCTTAACAGTCAACTTAAACCTAACAATGACGTTATTCCAAATTTGGCTTTTCGCATTTCTGCTTCGATTGTACGCCTCCATGTCCTAGCTATCGCCCCGGGTCGTCTAAAACCTTGTGGGTTCCAGCGGAGAGCTTATCGGGCGATGTTGTTATTTAATCGTCTTACTATGTGAGCGATCCAGTTCCATTTGTGGCGTTTGATGTCATACGCTACTTGTGTTTGCTCCGTGGGTGACCATAAATCGTTGTTTGAAATTCTTTGGGGCCACCGGTTTACAAACACCTGAATCTGAAAATTTATGCTGTAAAAGAGCACAGACTTCACGTTATAGTTGAATATGCGAAGTTTTGTTTTCGTGGTAAGTAAATTAGATATCCATATGGGGCCCATATGCCAAAGCAGATCTCGCTTTGCAAATGCGTCATTTGACGTCTTCGTCCACACCGCTTCTGTTGGTAACTACGCTGCCCAGATACACAAAGTATCGAACGCTATCCAACCTTTCATTCTGTAGTGTAATATAGGGATCCGTAGTCGCGGCGCATTCGCTGCACATGATTTTCGTTTTTGAACTCTTAATTTCCAATCCAACTTTACGAGAGCAGTTGCTGATTTTTTCAAGATTATCTTGGAGATCGGAGCATTTATTATTATACCTATTATAATATAATAATACTTACCTAGTTGTGCCAGGAATACCTTTAAATAAAAAACATTATACCATATTAAACAAATAATACTTGACGTATTGATTACAAAAAAATACAATCTTTTTAACTCAGAAATAAAGTTTAGTTTTGTAACTTAGCGGAAAATATAACGTAATAAAAAGATTGAACTTTTCAATTGATTATATATACTTAATATAATATAATAATAGTTACCTTGTTGTGGCAGGAATACCTTTAAATACAAAAAATAAAACAATATTAAACAATTAATACTTGACGTATTGATTACAAAAAATTACAATCTTTTTAATTTAAAAACACAGTTTAGTTTTGTTACTAAGCGGAGAATAACACGTAATAAATAGATTGCATTTTTGAATTGAATAAATATACTTTTTATAATATAATAATAGTTACCCAGTTGTGCCAGGAATACATTAAACTAACAAACATATTACTATATTAAACAATTAATACTTGACGTATTTAATTACAAAAAATTGCAACCCCATTAATTTAGAAATAAAGTTTGTTTTGTAACTAAGCTGAGAATACAATACATCAAACAAACCAACCACTATATAACAACAAACAATACACACCTTGAAGAAATACAAATTTTAGAAGACTACCAGACATTTATATATGCAACTGCAACAACCATAATCAAGCTAAATGGTCAAAAAATAACACACATAACACCAGCAGGAAAAATAAAAACCCCAAAATGGGAAGAACGACTAACTAAGAAAATAAACAAACTGAGAACGGA
>JBAMAX010001181.1:0-10183 GCA_037043745.1 Chymomyza amoena
TGCTCTCACTTGCATTAAAATACGCTTAACTAAATACAAACGGACAAGACAAAATGCCTTACACTTGTATGAGATTACACCGCAGATCGGCCGCACCGGTTGCACATCCCTGCAGGAAAACATTCCAGTCGCAAACTGGTTCCCAACCACCCCGTTGTGAAACTGTGTGTCCCAAACCTAGTATGCTCGCATACGAAATAACTAGTACGTTTAACATGGGGCTGTCATTGCAGGCAACCAGAATTTTAGGGTGTGATGTTCAACTGGTTGCAAACTGGTTCGCTTGCATATTAAACAAAACTAGTAGCTCCTTATTAGAATGTATCAAACTGCTTCCTAACCAGAATAATACAAGTTGCTTCTCTTCTGGTGTGCAACTAGTTGCTTCTAACTAATTCAAAACTAGTCCTTTTGATATAGAAAATTACTAGTTCTTTGCATTTTGTTGTAGGTTGGTAAATATGGTCTTTAATTTTACTAGTATTTTTTGTTCCAGATTGGAAGATATTGCTCAAAAATGAAACCACTTTAAATTTACAATTTGTACGTTATTATTATAATACAAGTTACATAAATAAAATTAATTACTAAACAAAATTAATAACAATTTACATTAAAAATCATCTTAACATATAAACATACAATTAATCTCTTGAGATTTTTGCATAAGGTGTTGAGTACATACATTATCTATGGAAAATCGGATTAGTATATAAGCTTACAATGTTATATATGTAAGCTTACAATGACTTAATCTGTGGAGAATAAGAACCTTGTAAAACTAAAAAAATGTTTTGTACTTAACTCAAAAAAGGTCCCAATCTAGAACTAAAAGTTCGTATAATCATTCAGGGCTCCGGCACAAATCGCTGTAAGGTTTTTCTGTTGTCAAAACCTAGATAAAATCCTGTTTTCTAAAACCTTTAAAAAAGATGTTGCACATTTTGGTAAAAGATTTTGTTTTCATTTTTCTGTACAAATAGATTCCCATCGCTTTCAAAGCTATTCCTGATTCTTTCAAAAGACAAAAGTTATATCTAAAAAGTTTAGTACAGTCGAGGCTTGTCTCGACAGTTTAATACCTTGTACCTTTTTTCGAAAAGAATCCGTGCATATTCCTTCTAAGAATTTTGCTTTTAAGTTTCGTTACGAATTTGCTTCGATTTTGATGTAAATCGAAAGTTATGTTAAATAAACTAAAGTATATAGGGGTGATTTGGAAGTGGATTTGTTCATTAGAGCCACATTAATCTAATTCCCAGAGGCGATTGTAGGTCACTTGTTACCATAATTACATAGAGTCATATTAAGACGCCGCTTATACGCAAGGTGCAGTAGTATTTGTTCGATTTTGTTCATTTTTTATACACAACGCTCTGTTCAATTTTAGATGAAAATATTAACTAAACTAGTGACTAAAAACCGCGAAAATCCACCAGAGGGGAACGGGGTAAGATATCGATATGATTCAACAAACTTCATCTGCTGAGAAAATATTTGTCCAGCTCTTGTAGTAGATACTATCGATAGTTCCACCATACGATAGTTTAGACTTCGATAGTCTGTTTGACATGTTACCAATTTTTTGTCCGTTAATTGTTCATAAAAGTTTTTTACCTACAAAAGTATGCTATCGATATATCGAACAAAACCATGGAACCATAATATATTGACATCAGCATAATCTATGCTGACTTAGTAATCTTTTCGAACTTGTACTTGATGGTAATTATTCAGATAAGAAATTTGATTTACTTGAAATTTGATCCATTTGAGCTTTTCATTTAAAACTTTGTAAATTTTGATATAATTTTTTCAGTTTTTGTTTGCGCCATAGTTTTTTATTATTCGTAGTTGAAATTATTTCATTGTGAAACCGAAAATTTGTAAGTTTCGATCAAAAAAATTATTATATTACAAATTTTAGGTTCTAAGTAAGCCTCATTTAGTGAAATGAAACAGTTCCTTTAAACGCTTGGTCTGGTGGTTTTGTTAAGTTTATCGAAAATAATTTTTTTACATTGCAGCCTCATTTTTTAGTATTTGAGGCTGGAGCAGATTTTCCACTTGATCCTCCAACTGATGCTCCAGCAGATGCTAACTTTCCCATAAACAGACTGCCATAATTATTATATATGATATAGTAGAAGGGCTTGTTGGCGTAAAATTCCGTGGGAGAAAGAACCTTTTCAGTTTCCGTCGGATAACCCACTGCACAGAAATTAAAAGTTTATTTTTTAATTGCCTGGCATTTTTGAAATATCGTGCAGGAAATATCTGCGCCTAAATTGTGATTTTGTGAGTAATTAGGTGTCACCCTAAAGTTTTTGAGTCGGAACCGAACTTGAATATACAAAAATAAAAATTGGAATATAAAAGTTCAATAAAACCAACAAAGATCATTGCATTGCAATAAATTATATGTGGCCTCCGCTACCTTTGCACTATGCTGCCAAAAGCGGGTCAAAAATTATTCCTTTTTTTTTGTATTGTTTTAAAATTATTCTAATATTGAGTTAAACTACTCATAGAAAATATTGAACTGAATTTTATGAAAATTTGTTGATATTGTACCATATACATCCAGTGAAGCCCAAACTGGTTCTTGGAAGCTCAATATTGAAATAAGTTTTTTTTTATGTCTAGCTAACCCAAAAAGTCGAATCTAACTTTTAACAAATCATCCAATTTCCGATTTGATGGGATTGTCAAAAACTTTGCAAAATGTTTTTCTTAACTAAGTTGCAAGTCAATTCGTTAAACAACAAATTTTACGTACATCGACCCCATTTTCTCCACTTATTTCAGTATTTGCAAAATTTTTTGCCAGTGCACAACAAAGCCATTCCTTAATCATACTCACCGGTAGCTGCAGCTGCCTCCGTACCCCACTCACTCACATCAATAAAGGCCGTGTGTATGATTTTTGAAACTAATAGACGTTCTCCCCTTTCCAAAATTTGACCAAATTCAGCTTCATCCGTAAATAGACGGTTCATGCCCAGCTACAAAGAAAAAAAAATGTACCATAAACATTTAAACATAACAGATAACTTCCAAATCCCAGTACCTGTTTAAAAACGCCTTTTAGGTCTTGTTTGAATTCCGCTCTGAATTTTGGGAACTTTACTTTGACCATTTCTCCAGACAATTTCTTTGTAATATCCAACAAAGAAATGCTTTTTAGCTTGCTCTCTAGCAGCTGCAGTCCGGTCTTCTTATTGGGCAATATGATCAGCATGGCCAAATCGCTGTCCTTGTAAGGCATGGACAAGGCCTTGGCATCCAATTCGGACAATTCTGCATAATTAAATAGTCTCTCCGCCATGTTCATCATGGGCATCTTTATCTTATCGGCATCATTCAAAAAGAAATCCTCATCACTTGTTTTCTTCGAACTAAATGTGTATTCCCACTCGACCTTTAAATGTACAGCATTGATCAATACTAGACGTGAACGGTCATCAAAATCGTCTGGCGAAGTAAGATCCTTAATTAAATTATTTGTCTTGGATTCCACCCATTTATTTATAGTTTTGCTTGCCGCTTCGCTGGAACTAAAGTTAATTTCTTCCGGCTTTGATTGGAACTTATTGGTCAGTAGGTTGTCAAAATTTTGCTTAATTTTAGAACCTTTCATTATGTAGAGTTTATTGGATATTATCAATATTTTGGAGTTCTTATAAGTGGCCAATACGGGTGCAAAACTGTTTGCGATTTCGGATACATTTTTTGAGTGTAGTTGAAGACCACGATCCAACTCCTCGGCAGTGGCTTTCTCAGCGCCCATGCGCACCATAGCAGCGCAGGTTTGTATGGATATCGGAGAAAATATAATATTCTTGTGAGGATTCAATTTAACCAATTGTTCGTATACATTGGTGCCGAAGGTATTTAGATTTTTGGCAAATTTTGTATTATCAGCTGCCATGGTGCTCGGAGTCGTATGCTAGAAGAATTTATTTTCACTTAATTTTGTAAATGTTAACTGGTCGAAAATTTTGTAATATTTAACAAATCGTTTGAGACATTGTGAATTGACAGTATTTGCCTAGGTATACCTATAGAGTTGTTTGTGTTTTTTGAGCATCGCTTTATAAATATTTCGTTGAAAGGAAATATCATACTTTGGTGAATTTTTTTTATCGGACCTAAAGCGTCCGTCTGTCCGTTTGTCTGTCTATCCGTATGAACGCGTAGATCTCAGAGATGGTAAGAGCTAGAGTAACGAAACTTTCACATTAGATCCCATATTATTAAATAGGTGACAAGTTTATTTTATTTTTTTGATATCGAGCATAAATTATATACCTCCCATATGGGTCTTTGAGACGACCTCAACAAAAAAAAGTTTTAGATGGATAATTCGTGTGTTCATCAAGATATCGTAACCAAATTTGGTATTCAAAAATTTTTTATAGTTCCTAAGCACTTGATCAAAATCGGTTGACTAAATCAGATAGCTCCCAAAGGAACGATCAGTAAAAAAAAAAATTTGCTTAAAAATTCTTCTGATTTTGCTTTTTTGTGAAGGAACCGGATTTTATTGCATGCTATTAATACAGGGTATGCCAAAGTCGTCCGCGACCGACTTTACGTACGCCATTTTTTTTATTTTCAAAATTTATTTGTTTAGAATCCCTGGTTTATGGGTGGTGGAGTAAGGTGACAAGCCTTAAATATTTCTCCAGACGAACAAATCTTCTGGCGTATCGGTTATGCAAGTATGGTTAATCGATAAGTAATCGGTTGGTCAGTTATAGGTGGCATAGATAAACTACTTTGTTCCGTTTACACAACATTTACGTGCAGAATTTCATTATACCCTGTAACGTATGGTACAAAGGGTATATTAAAGTTGTGCAAGCCGAATATATATGTAACATACAGAAGAGAAGTCGGAGACAATCCAAAGTTACCGAAAATATGATCAGGGTGCAGAATGTCTGTCCGTATGAACGTCTGTACCTCAGAGATGGTAAGAGCTAGAGTAAACAAACTTTCACATTAGATCCCTTATTATTCAATAGAGACAAGTTACATTTTTTTTTTTTTGATATCGGAGATAAATTATATAGCTCCCATATGGGTGTTTGAGACGACCTCCACAAAAAAAGAAGTTTTATATGGATAATTCGTTTGTTCATCAATATATCATAACCAAATTTGGGTTTTTAATGGTTTTTTTAAAGTTCTCAAGCACTGTACAAAATTTGATGTAAATCGGTTGACTATATCATATAGCTCCCATAAAAGCGATCGGTCAAAAAAAAAGTTTGCTTAAAAATTCTTCTGATTTTGGTTTTTTGTGAAGGAACCGGATTTTATTGCATGCTAGTAATACAGGGTATGCCAAAGTCGTCCGCGACCGACTTTACGTACGCCATTTTTTATTTTAAAAATTATATTATTATAATTGACCATGCGCGAAGCAGGGAAACTCCAAGTTGATTCCGCAAACTTGCAACGACTGGCCCTGCGATTTATTGATGGTCATTGCAAAAGCCAGACTAACGGGAAATTGTAAACGCTTAAATTCAGTAGGCAAATCCGTTGAAATCATCAGTATACGTGGGATCAAGACATCTTCTCCTTTATAATCCAAAAAAATTCAATAAAATCAGGTTCCTTCACAAAAAACCAAAAACAGAAGAATTTTTAAGCAAAACTCCGTGAAACAGGAGTGTGGACGGGTTCGCGACTTTCGCGGCCTGCTTCGCGGCTAACTTCGCGGCGTTTGCGCCCGAGAACACACCATGAAAGTATAGTCGAAAAATGAAAAATGTTAGGGGTGGCAACCCTAATCTCTTAGGGATATAAAAAATATATATTGGCCAGCCCAATAAGAACACAAAAATTCCAGAGGATCGGTTATGAGGATTAACAACCTCTAACACACACAAAAATAAGACTTGAAATTCATTGACTCGTTCATGAGAACGCTTATAACACGTACAACATAAGTTTCTCCTTATGTACAAAATTCCCGTGTCACAATGTTAGTTACCATACTCCTCCGAAACGGCTGGACCGATTCTCATGAAATAAATAAATAAAATTTGTAACGTTTATAATTTTTACGTGTTTTCTTTCGACAAAAACAATTAACTAAAAAATATTAATTAATCTGACAACGCACACAATGCCAACCTAAATTTAAAAAGAAAATGGAAATTGTATGTAAAAACCAAATTGTCGATTTTAGTATTTTCCTCGCAATTTTGTTATATTTTCTCAACCTTAAACCTTCCCTGGACTTGAACGAACATTCCAAGACCAAATTTAGCCAAATCGAGACTAACGTACAGCAATTCATTTTTATTTATATATATAGATTTTTTAATAATTATAATTTTAAAAAAATGTGAGGTCTATCTACCGCAGTTGATGGCACCAGGAGTGTTCTGTTTAATCCAGTCCAAAAACGCGGTAACCCTGGCATAGAAAGTCGGCGCATTGAGGTCACCACAGCCAGTGGTCCAACTGTCAACGCCGGCCAAAACATATTGATTATTATCTTCTATCATTAAAGGACCGCCGCTATCACCCTTGCACGCGCCTTTGCCGGCTATGCCGCTCGCGCAGAGCATAATATCGCCATTATAATATTGACCATTTACTCCCTTGCGGCATTGGTCATGGCTTAGTATGGGTAATTTGACCTCTCGCAAAATGGTGGAATCCGTACAGTTCTCACAGATATCACCCCATCCGGCCGCAATACCCTTGAGATTTAATGTAAATCGCAGTTTTAAAAAATTCTTGGCGCATGTATATTTTATAGCTTACCATTTTGCCGGTAAAGTTCTGGCTGGCGTTCGGCAGGCACACAGGACTTATTTGTGGAAATTTATTGAAATCTACGGGCTCCGCCAATCTAAGTAGTGCCACATCATTAAAAAAGGGTTTCACATGGTATTGCTTATGAATGGTTGTATTAACCACCTTGAGCCGAATTCCAGGATCCTTTGAGGATTTATCAAATTGCATCAGGCGTATGTATTTGTCACCAGTTCGGTTAAACACACAGTGAGCAGCCGTCAGGACATACCGATCATTGATCAAAGAACTGCCACAGAAAGCCTCATGGGTCCTGTTCAAATCAACATGTAGCTGTGCAATCCAGGAATATTTGTTACTGCGAACGTCAGTGCCGTTCACAATTAGTTTATTCTTATTTTCTATGCCACATTCTAGGATAATAAAACTTCTATTAGGATTCCTATAATTTGGACTACTACTTACGGCATTGTTTGTATTTTCTCCTTTTACATGTTAGCTTGGCCACGGTTTTTTTTGACGAAGCAGTTTTTGGTGTGTCGATTTTTGTTTTATACTTTGCAGCACGTGCTTCCAATTTCAAGATGTACTCCAAGGATTCCTTGTTCAAAGTGATTGAAAATTTCTCTGGCAAATTGGTGTGTTCCGGTGTTGTAGTCATGGCTTGAGCTTGAATTATTGCGCAAATGGGCAGCAGACCTAAAAACAGCAGCATCTTACTTTGCGTTGTTTTTTTAAGTTTTACGATAGTAGCAGCTTAATCCCACGAATTGGAGTAAACTTTATCGTTTTCTTTTGAAACAACTCTTTTTATACAATAAGTGCTGCTTATTGATTTTAATGCGGAACTATTGTTTGGCGCCCGACAGTTAGATACGATTATGATATTTATTCTCTTAAAAGAAAAGTCTATATCTGCGACAAACGACTACCCATAGTCAGCTGCATATGTAAGGAATGCGGCTTGTACAGCGAGGATAGAAAAAATGAGCTTGGATGCAAGCAGTTCAAGCAGTTTTGCTATTAACATATTAGCTAAATTAAACTAATGCAATTAGGCGGCAATTGGTCTGCTTGAAATTATTGCCGCGTATCAAAATTGCTTGCGATTGTTTATTGAGTTATCGATAAATGAATATTTAGGTCGACGTTTATTGGAATCTAGTCGAAATGATCTTTGATGTCAAGTCCTTCTCCCAGTTTATGAGAATATGAGCCTAAAAATTTTCTACACGTATAGATCACTAATAACAGCCAAGGATGTTATAAGGCTTACTTACAGATTTTTTAAGTTAAGCAAATTGTAATAAAATTTGTGAATTACATAAAAAGAGATTAGTCTGTTTTTGAAAAAATAAGATTATTATGAAGACTTGAATATATTTTTTCCCAATTCACAATTTTTTACTGCTTACCAAAACTATATTTTTGAAAAAAAGTTTAAATTCTGCAATTAAATGTTGTGTAAAGGGTACAAAGTAGTTTATATATGCCACCTATTACTGTCCAACCGATTACTTATCGATTAACCATACTTGCATAACCGATACGCCTGAAGATTTGTTCGTCTGGAGAAATATTTAAGGCTTGTCACCTTACTCCACTACCCATAAATCAGGGATCGTAACTAATATAATTTTTAAAATAAAAAATGGCGTACGTAAAGTCGGTCGCGGACGACTTTGGCATACCCTGTATTAATAGCATGCAATAAAATCCGGTTCCTTCACAAAAAACCAAAATCAGAAGAATTTTTAAGCAAACTTTTTTTTTGACCGATCGCTTTTATGGGAGCTATATGATATAGTCAACCGATTTACATCAAATTTTGTACAGTGCTTGAGAACTTTAAAAAAACCATTAAAAACCCAAATTTGGTTATGATATATTGATGAACAAACGAATTATCCATATAAAACTTCTTTTTTTGTGGAGGTCTTCTCAAACACCCATATGGGAGCTATATAATTTATCTCCGATATCAAACAAAAAAAAAATGTAACTTGTCTTTATTGAATAATAAGGGATCTAATGTGAAAGTTTGTTTACTCTAGCTCTTACCATCTCTGAGATACAGGCGTTCATACGGACAGACATTCTTCACCCTGATCATATTTTCGGTAACTTTGCATTGTCTCCGACTTCTCTTCTATATGTTACATATATATTCGGATTGCACAACTTTAATATACCCTTTGTACCATACGTTACAGGGTATAATGAAATTCTGCACGTAAATGTTGTGTAAACGGAACAAAGTAGTTTATCTATGCCACCTATAACTGACCAACCGATTACTTATCGATTAACCATACTTGCATAACCGATACGCCTGAAGATTTGTTCGTCTGGAGAAATATTTAAGGCTTGTCACCTTACTCCACTACCCATAAATCAGGGATCGTAACTAATATAATTTTTAAAATAAAAAATGGCGTACGTAAAGTCGGTCGCGGACGACTTTGGCATACCCTGTATTAATAGCATGCAATAAAATCCGGTTCCTTCACAAAAAACCAAAATCAGAAGAATTTTTAAGCAAACTTTTTTTTTGACCGATCGCTTTTATGGGAGCTATATGATATAGTCAACCGATTTACATCAAATTTTGTACAGTGCTTGAGAACTTTAAAAAAACCATTAAAAACCCAAATTTGGTTATGATATATTGATGAACAAACGAATTATCCATATAAAACTTCTTTTTTTGTGGAGGTCTTCTCAAACACCCGTATGGGTGCTGATATAATTTATCTCCGATATCAAACAAAAAAAAAATGTAACTTGTCTCTATTGAATAATAAGGGATCTAATGTGAAAGTTTGTTTACTCTAGCTCTTACCATCTCTGAGATACAGGCGTTCATACGGACAGACATTCTTCACCCTGATCATATTTTCGGTAACTTTGGATTGTCTCCGACTTCTCTTCTATATGTTACATATATATTCGGCTTGCACAACTTTAATATACCCTTTGTACCATACGTTACAGGGTATAATGAAATTCTGCACGTAAATGTTGTGTAAACGGAACAAAGTAGTTTATCTATGCCACCTATAACTGACCAACCGAGTACTTATCGATTAACCATACTTGCATAACCGATACGCCTGAAGATTTGTTCGTCTGGAGAAATATTTAAGGCTTGCCACCTTACTCCACTACCCATAAACCAGGGATCGTAACTAATATAACTTTTAAAATAAAAAAATGGCGTACGTAAAGTCGGTCGCGGACGGCTTCGGCATACCCCGTAGCAATAGCACGCAATAAAATCCGGTTCCTTCACAAAAAAACCAAAAACCAGAAGAATTTTTAAGCAAAAATTTTTTTTTTTACCGAACGCTTTTATGGGAGCTATATGATATAGTCAACCGGTGCTAATCAAATTTTGTACAGT